>CM034359.1:37002393-37419162 GCA_019925275.1 Mytilus edulis
ATTTACGTCCCTTCTTATTTGTATTTTATTTGTTTTCATTTTAATTCTTTATTTTTATCAAATATTTGAATTATTTGGGACAAACAAGACACATAACTTTCTATAGAACTATTAAGGTAATAGAATAGACAGGTAAAATGAGAAAAGACAATATATCTATCCTATATATTTAATTCTTTATTTTATCAATTCTAACATAAACAACATTGTTCAGGCTAGTGTCCAAATTAACCTTTATCTTTCATGCTTTGAATTAATACTACTGCAGTAATCTATTGAGGTTTTTGAAAGCATTTGGAAAAGGTTCTGAAATGTTCACGATATTGTCTTACCGTAAACGTATAGATCAATGGATCAAACAGAGGGTTGAGCAACAGAAAGACATCATTGTTTAATGCAGACTCCGATCCTCCAACAATGTATGAATAGAATACAGCAATACTTCGAGGTAAAGTTGCAATTAATGTGAGCCCGATAATTGCTCCTAGTGTAATGACGTTTTTAAACATTCTAATGTTTTTTTTTACATCTGTTTTCTACCTATATTGAAACGTTCCGAACTGGTTGGACTCCTATTGTTTTACGTTGTTTCATTATGCGGTACATGATAACTCCATAACATAAGACAACTAAAATAAGGATGATAACTGCTGGAATATCATGTGAAAATAAGAATGTTGGTGTTGCAGTGTACCTCTGATCACAAGGAAATGTTCCATTCAATGTCTCTAATCCAAAACGCAGTAGGGCAAAGCCATTTATCAAAACAAAACAAAGTACAACGGCGATATTGCTTGTCACAATATGTAATATTCTTGGTTTATTGATAAATGTGGAACCTAACCTTTCCAAACATATCATTAAAGTATGAAATTGTGACGCAAGAACAGTTCCAGCTACAATATGGGTTATTGCCATACATTGATAGAGGTATGTTTTGTCATGCGAATTCAGCAACAATAAGATGGACGCATATATTATTTCAATTCCAATGGCGAAATCGCTCAGACTTAAGAAGAGTGACAAAACCACGAACCGATTCTTTTGCAATTGCTTGTTTGACTATTTGGCCACATATATCGAGGATCGATGAAACGAAAGTTGCAGCGTTGCTATAAATAATCCTGTTATTCCTTCTGGTTTACTCATTTCGAATGAATCTATTATCAGGGTTCACTTGCAGTTGTTACTGTGTTACTATACTTATGCATCATGATAGATTGAATGTAATACCATAACAACAGTTTTTATATTTTAGTACAACCTAGTACTTCCTTATTATTATTTTTTTATGAGAGTAAGAACCAACTAGTCAACATTTTCCATTTGTTAATGTTTCTAATTTTCCTGTGTTTTGTAATAGGTTGAATATGATACCATACTAATAACATGAAGTAAGTCAGTTATTAATTGCTATACCTTTATTGAAAACTCGATCGCAGTTTTATGTGATACTGCAAAAACATTACACTCAAACGAACAATGGGATGCCTGCGATGAATGAACGCAAGTGAATATTATATATTTGCTAGTATACATACATGTTTGTTAGATATTAACAATATGATGCAAACTGTATTGGACAATGAGGCGAGGATTTAAGACTTTCCTCGCAAAAATAAGCAAGGACATTAACACCACCATGTGAACACATAGATATTGGGACATATCAAAAATTGCTGCATCATATCCTTCCTTTTAACTGCTTTTTCAATGGAAGAAAAAAGAAGACAGTAAATGCGACTTATGTAATGTAACAGAAGATTATAAACATTTTTTTCTGGAATGTCAATAATTCAAAACTTTTTAAGAAAAGATCAAAATACTATTAAATAAAGTTCAAATTGGTCATCATATTCTTAACTACAGATATCTAATGATAGGATATAAAATCTGTGATATCAATTATTATGATATAAATCTTTTAGTGACACTCATTACATTTTCTATCCACAAGTGCACTCAAAGTTCAAATTATAAAACTACACATTTTGATGTAATGCCGTGTTCAAAAAAGACTTTTTGAACTATTTGAATATTTCGACACTTTCAGGTGGTAAACATGGTAGAATTTTGAAAGAAATAATCTTGTACATATAATTACTATTCTATGCATATATGTTTTATTTATTCAGCAATACATGTGGTTCACCATTATTTAATCTTGAAACCACGTGTTGTGGACTTCGTCATGATCATGATCAATGATAAAAGATTCAACTCCAATAAGCCTTGAATCAAACTTCATTTAATAAATCACATATTCACAAATAGCTACACAGATATAAATACTTCAATTCGCAACCAAGAATGTATACCTACATAATTAATAAATACAAACTGCTTCTCCAGTTAACTTGCCTCCGTCGTGTTATCGTTGATCAATAGGTCATGACCAGGTCAACTAGCATATACGTGTCAAGGCGGTTCACGAATGTATTTTTTTACGTAAATTAATTTCTGTAGTAATCTGTAGAATATTGATACATAGAATGTAAATCTAACCATGTATTATTATTATTTATTTACTGAACAATCTCCCTGTTTGTTCAGTAAAACTAACACTACAGGGGTGCCCTGTCAAATATTGTAGACATGGTATTCGTTATAACAGCAATAGTGCAATGAATCAGATTTTAGATTAAAAAAAAATTAAAAAACATTCAAGTCTCAACAGGAAGTAAAGTCTTTTAAATATAATCTTATTATATTTCTTAATCTTTCTTTTTTACAATAAAAAAAATCTCATATTGTATAGTTAGATGATATGATTTAGATAACGTTTATATCATATAAAATGCTGCAAAAAAGTATTCAAGAAACAAAAAAAAGTCAAAAGGCGTTACTTACCAAGTTTTTTTTTCTCGTTACTTAGTTATTTTTTGTTTTAAAAATTATTGTAATAACTCAATAGTTCTTTTAAATGTCAAATGAAGTATGGAATAAAAAAAAATTCTAAATGTAGCTTTTAAGAATTTTATCATCATTTCATTTAATAAAATTAATTATTTATCCAATTTGAGATGAGTATGGAGTGATAACTTTAAAAATAATGACACAAATATTACGTTTCAAAATTATTATATTCATCTTCCAATACATTTAGTACCTACAATTTTTAAGGAACAAATGTAATTGATTTTTATTAAGATTCAAATCATAAATAACTTAAAGTCTTAATTACATCACAAGGTTTCATCTATTTATATCTTTCTATCTTTAGGATATTTAGAAGAAATAATATTTTAATAGAGGATAGAAAAGTAATATTTCAAACAATTATGAACGGTATTAGGATAATAATTTAATACACCAGACGCGCGTTTCGTCTACATAAGACACATCACTTGCGCTCAGATCAAAATAGCTATGAAGCCAAACAAATAAAAAGTTGAAGAGCATCGAGGACCCAAAATTTCAAAAAAAGTTGTGCCAAACACGGCCAAGGTAATTTATTCCTGGTTCAAGAAATTCCTTAGCTTTTCGAAAAAAAGAAGTTTTGTTACAGGAAAATTATAACAATTTGTAATACATTGTTATTTCGGGGCTTTTTATAGACGACTATGCGGTATGGGCTTTGCTCATTGTAGAAGATCGTACGGTTACCTATAATTGTTAATTTCTGTGTCATTCTGCTTTCATGTGGAGAGTTGTCTCATCGGCAAATATACCATATCTTCTTTTTTATATTTGGACCTGTACAATGAAGCAGACATTTCAAAATAAATTTACAAATTATTATAAAATTTGTTAAAGTTTTATAGCCATAATAAAAAATCTAAAATTACTAAAGTTAGTAATAAAGTATTAAACAAGCATTTAATGTATTAAATTCATCTTAAATTGGTCTAAAAACCATAGTTTTTCGTAGCAGTAAATTGTGTTATATTAAAGCATTATTTTACCGTTCGAAAATGGTGAACCAAAAAAAGTGGATTTTCCCCCTTAGAAAATAAATTATTTCAATACAATTACCGTAATTTTAAACGAATACAAGACAGGAAAATTATAAAAATGACCATACAATTGATATTCATGTCTTGTATATATAATTTTGAAAATTACTTCCTTAAGTAATGCCCCTTACTTATACTACTATGTTTTTTATATAGAATAGCAAACTTAGTTTTTTTATAGAAAACTATCGCTACCTTAGGTAATTCATTATTGGAAGGCTGATGTATGGGGTAGTATTATTATTATTTTCCCTCTAGTACGGCTCTCTCATCAATTTTGCGGATTTGGCTTTGTTCTAAATGAATAATTACTAAGCATGAATTAAGTTTTGTCCTTGCCTATGATTTTTTTCCCTTTAAATCCGAAGGACTTTTATATGTTTGTGAGTGACTTGGTATAGTTTATACACCAATTAATTCCTTTAAAAAGGTCTTTAATCCTGATAAATCTTAAAAATTGCAGATAAGGAATAAAGTTTTTAACACTCGTAGCCTCTATCACACGTAAATAGTATATTTGTATCGTTGAATAGGCAATGCGCATGAATGTGTTGGTTAGTTAACGCAAAAATATGTACTCCATGAAATTTGCTTTCTGATAAAAAATAAACTACACAAACTCTTATTACCATTCAAACGAGTGTTCTTGATTCAGCGATTTACATGCAGCGAAAATAAATATTGTTGATGTCGGTGTTATTGTCGCCGCCATCTTGTTTACATTGGTTACGAAAAGAAGTCCGGTCAACGTCGTCTATCGAAAAATAGACTACGTCAAGATCAACTACCGGAAGTCCTATCGACCAATCATGACAACGTATTCTCTAATACGAAAATCATATAAAAATTATTTATTGATATTGAACATCGATTAAAGTCGACTAAACCCAATCGGACGTAGTTTTAACAATACATTACGTCACATTGGACGTCGATTAGAGGGTCAAAATATTGGACGTCGATTTGATAATGTGACGTCAGATTTAACCCGATTTTTTTTTCTGTCGATTTATGAATTTTGAACAGCGGTATACTATTGTTGCCTTTATTTGGACGTCTATTTGAGAAACGGATATCGATTTGAGGAACGGCTGTCGACGTCAATCTGAGTCTAACATATTTATTTTATTGAAATAAAAATGATTACCAAAAGCATAGATTATACTATATTATTTTCTTTTAGGATCATTGTTCATGTATTTTTTGATAGACGAATACTTGCATTTAAAGTTAATTTCTACCTCAAAATATAAAAAGGCCACTAGGGTCATGGCTAATTTATGCTTTTAAACGGTACTGGTTTATCAGTTTTTAAGAATAGAACGTGATATCTTTCATTTTTTTTTACTTGCCTCGTGATTCGAGGTTGTGGTATCAACGATGTTTGCGCTACACATGTTTATGTTTATGTTCATTCGCATTTGATTTGTTCATCGTTGTAAATATAAGGGAATTTTAGGCGACTTTGAGAGACAGCACTCGCGTTTAGTGTATGTGGCTCTTTTCACAAAAAATCTTAAGTGTAAAATTACTCTTACGATAAAGATATTAAGTTTATTTTTTAAGGAATATTTTAGACTTACGATAAACATTGATAAATTTTACACTAATTTTTTTTTGTGAAAAGGGTTACTGGTAGCTATGCTTAGTTTATTTATCGTGTCGATTCAACAGGTCTGATGCCTTTTTGAGATCATGCAATTTCGTCAACTTCCGTCAACTTGGTTGTCTCTTCCTTATCTGATTACGAGATTCGATCATCGGTTAACAACTTTAACAGTCACATAATTTACATAAATTATGAAATATAACTAGCAGAAAAGGATGTCCTCTCATAATAGAATAAAAAAACACGCATTTATCCTGTCGAACTAAGCTTAGTTCAATCCGCCTCATATTTTGAGATGCATTAAAAAATTAATATTTGGAAGAAAAAAAAATTTATGGCAAAAGAGATGACTTCAGTTTTTTAAATCTCTATTGTTTTTAAATCAACATTTGTGCACCGCATGTATATTGAGTATATGTCTAATTTTTATAAATTTCATGTTTACAAAACTTTGAACTTTTAAAAACACTAAGGATTTTCTTATTCCAGACATAGATTACCTTAGATGTATTTGGCACAACTTTTTGAAATTTTGGATCCTCAATGCTCTTCTTTTTGTTTGGCTTAAACCTATTTCAATATGAGCGTCACTCATGAGTCTGATGTAAACGAAACGCGCGTCTGGCGTACTAAATTATAATCCTGGTACCTCTGATAACTAATATGCTTACTATTTAGAATGCACCATTCATTGAAGTTTCGTCTTACACATTTTGAATATCGATAGCGGGTTCTTAAGACCAGAAGTTCGGAAGGTTAAAATTTTAAACTTTCAAGAGCACACAATCGAAAACGATACTTACAGAATAGTCAAACACAGAGGGGGGCTTATTTATAACATTTACTTTAAGAGCATATCTTTTGTTTTGCCGTATTTGAAGCAAATAAATGTACATTTAACAAATCCATATTCAAACTGCAAGTATAAACTATGGGCATATAATTAAATTTACACTTTTAGTGTCCCCTCCCCAATGTAATCATATATTCATCGAACGCAAAAGATGAAACGTTTAAAGTGACTTCACTATATGTTTATAAATATTATTAGCTACTAACGAGTGTGTCGAATATAATAAGTAATTTTAACTCAGCTATTAATACTCCGAAATAAATCTAAAATTTGAAAACTTATTTTCCTTTTTCTCCCCTTTTTTCAAATGGTACTGCACCACTTGTGGACTGTTGGATCGTGGTAAAACATTATTTTTATATATTTCATAAAACATTGATGAACAATAATATAAAGTTAGATGTACAGGTAGAGTGGTATACTAAGGTTGAAACCCACCTTCATCAAGTGACTGTACCAAGTCAGGAGTATGACAGTTGTTATTCATTCGTTTGTTGTGTTTGAGTTTTAGTTCTTGCCATTTGCTCAAGGATGTTCCGTTAAGAATTTTCCTCGAAGTTCGATATTTTTTATTTTACCTTTCACTTCACTTGCCAATCAACTAAAACAATGTAATATAAAAATAAGAATTTATGGTGTCATTGCCAATAAGACAACATTTAATAAAAGTTAAAATGAAGGTGATGTGAGCAGTCTGTAACAATTAGAAAACCCAAAACGATTTAGTCGGATATAAAATGCCATGACATGAAAAATATGAAACAATTCAATGGAGTAAACTAACGACTTAGTTTATTGCAAAATAGTTTACAATGAACAAATATGACGTGGTATTCATAGACAATAACAATCAAAACCAAGGAGTAAACAAAGACTAAAAAAAACAAAGGACATTTACATCAACAGTTATAAATAAGAAATAAGAAACAACACGAACTCCACTAAAAACCGGAAGTGAAATCAGGTGCTCCGGAAGGGTAAGCATTTCCTGCATCGTATATATACGGATATATAGATATTAGTAAAAACAGTATTTCGTTTACATCAAATGCAAATGCAACAAAAGTAATTGACAGAGTAATTATCTACTGATATATATTTATTAAAAAAAACGATTATGTTGTTTGCTTAATGACACAAATACAAAAAAAACAAACACAATGGGTCACGGTTTGTTTTTTCTTGTTGAACATAACCGTTTGGTCAGCATATTGGGAATATAAAATGTTTCTTCTTATTCTATTTGCTTTACGTGTATTATGAGGCTACGATTTCGTAGATGTTTAAAAGCATACGAAACATTTAAAGAGAGATAATGGCGTCGCTAGCGTAAACTGTTTTTTTTTTATTCGTAACGTCAAACTAAGACATATCAAACAAAGGTGGATTCTCAAACTGAATTTCATCATTGGCTTGAAAAATAAAGGCACCAGTAGTATACCGATGTTCAAAATTCATAAATCGATAGAGAAAAAACAAATCCGGGTTACAAACTAAAACTGAGGGAAAACGAGAAGATTATTTGTACCATTTTTTAAGAAAAACTGCAAATCAATATTCTCTTAAATTCAATAAATATTCAGCAACACATGTCATTTTCCCCCTAAAATCATTAAAATTTTATAAAATGAATTTATTTAAAATTTAATCACGCAAATTAAGAGCATACATAAAACTAAAACATTCAAATGTTTTTCCAAACGTTTTGTTGTGTATATATTTTATAATGAACAAGTAAGTTATGTCTGTCCTACGTATAGAAATACACAAGGAGCTGAGCTGTTTATTAAATGTCTAAAAACTGATTCCATTTTTTTCTTAATATAGCACATGAAGTATATTTTTCTATTTCATATTTGACCGAGTAAAAAAATACCTGAACATAAGGTCAGGTTTCTATCTTATATCTTATCATTATCAATTTTTACATTAAACGCCATTGTTCAGACTAGTGTCAGAATACACTTTTTAATATATGCTTTGAATTATTACTACTGCAGTAGTCTATTGTGGTTTTTTAAAGCATTTGGAAAAAGAAATTAACTGTTCACGGTATTGTCTTACCGTAAACACATAGATCAACGGATCAAACAAAGGGTTAAGCAACACAAAGACATGATTTGCAATCCAAACAAAGTTTAGTGCAGACTCTGATCCTCCGACACTGAGTGAATAGAATACAGCAATACTACGAGGTAAAGTTGCAATTAATGTGAGCACGATAATTGTTCCAAGTGTAATAACGTTTTTATACATTCTAATATTATTTTTACTTCTGTTGTCTACCGATATCGAAACATTCCGAACTGGTTGGACTCCTATTGTTTTACGTTGTTTCATCATTCGATACATGGTAACTCCATAACATAAGACAACTAAAATGAGGATGATTACTGCTGGAATATCATGTGAAAATAAGAATGATGGAGTTGCAGTATACCTTTGATCACACGGAAATGTTCCATTCAACGTGTCTAATCCAAAACGTAGTAAAGCTAAGCCATTTATCATAACAAAACAAAGTACAACGGACACATTGCTTGTCACAATATGTAAATTGTTGGTTTATTGATAAATGTGGAACTTAATCTTTCCAAACATATCATTAAAATATGAAATTGTGAGCAAGAACTGTTCCAGCTACAATATGATTTACTGCCATACATTGATAGAGGTATGCATTGCCATGTGAATTTAACAAAAATAAGATGGAGCCATATATAATTTCAATTCCCATTGCAAAATCGCTCAGACTTAAGAAGAGTGATAAAACGGAGAACCGATTTTTTTGCAATTGTTTGTTTGACTTGATAGCCACATATATCGAGGGTCCATGAAACGAAAGTATCAGCGTTGCTATAAATAGTCCTGTTATTCCGGCTGGTTTGCTCATTTTGAATGAGTTTATGATTATGCTTCACTAACAGTCTTGTTACTGAGTTGCTATACTTATTTATCATGTTTATCCTGATAGATTGAATTTAATACCATGACAACAGTTAACTTTATTTTAGTACAACTTTTTGTCCTTATTATTTTTGTTAATGAGAGTAAGAACCAACTAGTCAACATTAACCTTTTGTTAATGTTTCTAATTTTCCTGTGTTTTGTGATAGGTTGAATTTCATACTAATTACATGAAGTAAGTCAGTTATTAATTGCTATAACTTTATTAAAAACTCGATCGCAGTTTTATGTGATAATGCAGAAACATTACACTCAATTCAAACAATGGAATACCTGCGATGACATGAACACTAATGAATATTATATCTTTGCTGGTATACATCCATTTTTTAGATATTAACAATATGATGCCAACTAAATTGAACAATAAGGCGAGGATTTAAGACTTTCCCTGCAAATATAAGCAAGGACATTAACACCAGCATGCAAACACGTTGTTATTGAGAACTATTCTAAATTGCAATGTAGTTACATTGATGAATGATCAATAAAAAAATATAACATAAAATAATAATGGTTATATTTTCATTCTCAATAAATTGATTTTTTTTAAATAAAACAATCTTATCACTGATCCAGGATTAAAATATTAGAGAGCGACAATCGCATATACAATGTAGGATTTGATAGAAAAGTAGTAAAGTAAGAATGTATGAACTTTCAAAGAATTCAAATCAAATACTTGATTAAAGCAAGGAATTGTATAGTCATATATCATGAAAAGATTTTGCCTCAGACACATTGCAATATTTTAAGCTTGTTAAGATTATCATTTTCTTACATAGCCTAGGTTAAGCGGTTTCAGAAATAAAAACAAAACTCGCATGTGAAATTTTACCATGGCAACTAATCATATTAGTAGAATATTTTGTATTCTTTATTCATCTCCCCTGTTTTGCGTCAACTAACATGTACAATATATATATTGGATTCAAACCATAGTGAATCGGACCATCACTTGGAACAGTCATGTCATCAATTCACCGTTTCAGAATCTGATGCATTCTGGGTAATATTTTCAAAAGTGTACTCCAAAACGTCGTGATTGGTTGAAAACGTCCAAAACAATGGAAATTCAACCAATGTCGTGACGTTAATTTCATTTTGGGGTACGAACAATGAAATTACCCATAGTCCTTTAGATTCTGAAACTGCCTGACTGACTGAGTCAATTTAGGTCAACGTCCATTTGTTGCGTTTACTAAATACATTGTTCTTATGAACATTATGAAGATGAACGTTAAAACGTACGGATTCGCCAAAGCTTTCGAAACGCATTAAAGCAATTGATAAAAAAAAAATACCACCGTAGTATTCTTTTGATTATCATTGAACACTTTGGCATTCTTCGATATATATAATAACTAGCTTCAAAAGAATCAATGCATTTGCTAGTAATTTCCTTTTCGTACTTCCAATTGATATTGCAATTGTGGTTTTCAAAAAAAAAATATGTTCGTGCTCTTTCGTATCTTTCAACTCATATTAAGTCTAAAATTTCAGTTTTAGAACAAATGCACGAGACAATTCAAATCGTTGTGCAATTATTAGATCGGAGAGAAACATACTTTCGTACGTTTTTATTCGCACTTTTTCTTACTTTTAAGATATTGTACAGTTAATAGCTGTTTGAACTAAGTAAAATAGAGTTTAGATTCACTTTATAAAATACTGACTGACCCGGCTATTGGACTAGGACTTGGAAATTATTTAGGATAATACATAATACTTTGATTATGGGAAACTGAAATTTTTCTGCTAACTTATTTTCTTAATAAGAACATATACTTGGCAGTAGAATCATAATCCTGAATTTCATGATTAATCACTGTTTGAAGTTTTGTAGAAGGGAAGTTGTATCTTATGTATCGAAATATGAAATTAGGGATTAATGACATCCCCACTGGAAAGCATCTGACAGAGTGTATTTGCGTAAAATCCTTGTTATCGATAGCTAAAAATTAATAAATTGATTTAATTAACAAAATATGGGTTACGATCATCCACACTGTTATGGTTTTGCCTCTACCTTAGATTCGTTATTACTATTTTCTAAAAAATAGATTTTATGTCAATTTTTGTCTGATTTTGAAGTCACAATATCCATCGTTGACTACTTCCTATATTCTATCAAAGGATAAATAGTTAACCTGAACTGTTTCTGTTTCAGGATTTTTATTACATATTGGATTATCACCGCATTTGTGCGTTTCTTTACACAAACAAAGTTATGTCTTTAATGTCTACAAAAAAATAGTTATAGAAATAATGTCAAACATTTACTCTTTATTTTTAACTGGTAAACTATTCTTTATTAAAACGACCGAAAATACCGCTGGATGAGGTGATATTTGACCATTCCTGTCAATGTCATTTTAAAGTTGTGCTGTTCTTTAACCGTTTAACTATTTTTATAATCACACATTTTGTTACCAAGCGTAAATGTTGTATAAGAAAACAATTCCAGTGCACAGTGAAAGGTTTTATGATTATAATTAACTGATGTAACTAATTTTGTATTTTTCTGGAAGGCTATATGTTATTGAATTACGGAAATCAGGGGAACAATCTTGTGACCTTAGTTCATGACGCTAACAAGAAAAAGCCCTGTCATTTCATTGTAATCTTATAAAAATCGTTCTCATCGTGTGACCCATCCGTGTTCGAGATTAATGTTACATAATTATTTCTGTTCTAGGATGTCATAAGACAATCTTCTGCTTGATCGAATCACAGAGGTTGACATAAGTGTTTTTGCATTAGACAATAGACTTTTTTTCAAAATCAGGAATATGACAGTTGTTATCCATTCGTTTGATGTGTTTGAGCTTTTGAGTTTGAATAAGGACTTTCCGTTTTTAATTTTCCTCGGAGTTCAGTATTTTTTTTTAATTTTACTTTCTCCATGATAGAACAATGGCTAGTCTCAAAGGGGGGAAACATCAATGGAGGGGAAGACGTTAATACCCCGACGTAATGAGAATAATCTTCTAACGTGTTCTTGTAACGTGATTTACAAAAGTCTTTGAAGTCATGGGTTTGGTCCTCATGTCGACTCGCAGGAACTTTAATGCATGGACTGGTACTTAAATAAAGACAGCAGTTGTATACCGCTGTTCGAAAGTCATAAATCGATTGATAGAAAACAAATCCGTGTTACAATTCAAAAACAAGGGAAACACATCAACTATAAGAGGAAAACAAAACAACGAAACAACAGAAACACATCAATGTAACGAGAACGGGGTTTTTTTTGGAGCTTAATTATCTCAAACCTTATACATCAAGAATTTTTTTACTATTTTCTGCAAGATCGAAACAATAAAAGACACAAGTATTTGCTAACCTTTTCAAGCAATCAATTTTAAAGATACATCAACAGCTAGAAAACGCAAGTTGACATACATGTACAGGTAATAAATGTATGACAAGAATTATTGAACACTTTAACATTAAAAACTGTTTATCATCAAGTTGAAATCCCGACTATTCGATACCTCTAGAACATATACAAAAAAACTTAAGGTTAATGACAGATGTTATCAATGTCTTCTGTTTCTGTACACTTGCTGATATGTAATTAAATAACTACACTTGGGTTCAACTCCAGCTTTCAAAACTTAAAAAACAATTATATAAATTTCTGAGTTCATGACTGGGATTTTTTTTTTCTCACCTAACCGAATTATATTTCAATAAGTTTGAGATCACGATAATGACATCTGTTATTACATATAAGCATCAGAGTGAAAATAATATAGGATTACAAATAGCAATGGACAACGAAAACAATGGCTTGTGTATAACATATTTTCCTGTGTTGATGCATATGTTGATTTAGTCTTTGAAGTTTTATTTTTTACAAACTGAGCAAGCAAGAACCATAGAAAATATATAAAATTTCAATGAGACAGTCACAAAGAGAAGACAGTATGAACAATGATTTGAACATGAGTTGCCTTACTGGTAGCTTTTGATTCCTCCTCTCAAGCAGTGTTTGTCCGTAAAACACTTTTTAAGTTCATTGAAATTCATACATAAGTATTGTTTTGTTAGATAAAAACTCTTCTTTTCCATGATTGATCAATTAAGTTTATTTCAGTTTATTATTTAGTCTTTTTTTAAAACCCCGGTCTTTCCTCTAATTTTCTCTCACTAGTTGTGGTTCATTCGTTTGATGTGTTTTATCATTTGATTTTGTCATTTGATAAGGAACTTTCCATTTTAAATATTCATGGAAGTTTTTTTGTGATTTCACTTTTTATCTAGTCATTCTTATTATCTTATTAGGATACAGGGGAAGGTTTAAAGTTTAAACTTCAGGGTATACGATAACGAAAAGTGATAATCATAAACACGCTAACGTCATCAAATAAAAATGTATTTTTTTAACTTTCTTTTAAAATCTTTTGTTTATTACAACTGGAAGGTTTTACTTATACATCCTGTTATTATGTTATGTGCTGGTGTACATTTTCTTGTTCTTGTCTTTCATGTTTGCGAATGTGCTTATGTACATGTGTATATGTGTTTTTGTGCTTCTTTGTTACATATTTTGGGTTTTTTCATAGTGTTAGGATTTACACTATTTGAATTTTATTATGTATTTTTGTTTTGTTCACACATCGTTATCAATATAATGGAATTTATATATTGGAATTTTATGCAATTGTCATACAAATGAACGGTTTCGCTAGGTTTCAACCACTTTCTACATAAGAAAATGCTGTATCAAGTCAGGAATATTACAGTTGTTATCCATTCGTTTGGTGTGTTTAAGCTTTTGGTTTTTGCCGTTTTTAATTAACCCTTGACGTTCAGTAATTTTGTGATTTTACTTTTTGGACAATCCAAATGGCAAAGCATCTAATAATACGACAAATCAAATTAAAAAAGTTGCTTCAGTATTATACATTAGAAACAATATGTATAGTTAAAAGAAACAACATTGTCACATACTAACCTTTCCTACTTGATAATTAAAAGTGTAATGGCTATGCCTACCTCATTTATCCAAACTAAACTTGAAATTTAAGATACTACAGATACGGATTTTTATATTTTGACAAGCTTTTAGAAATACAAATGAGGGTCGGATAAAACAAGCTTTTACAACAGTAGACGGACTGAGAACTTTGTATGTCTGTGTTCCAACTTTCCAGATGCGCCTACAAATGGAGTAAACACCTCTTATGTTAATACTAGGTGTCAGGGCTTGTGATTCACGTTTTCATTAATATGGTCTGTTGTATAAAAATAGTTTTTACACAAAAGATTCCTACAGTTGAAGTCATTAGCAGTTTAACTGACATACTGTATGTAAAAGGTCTGTGATCCTATTTAAAATTTAGTATGTGTACATCGATTGCTTATTAGAATAATTTCATAGGATATATAGCGGTTCGAAAAACACTAATTTTGATCATTGAGCAGTTTAGTATTTCCTCAACAATAGAACATGTTTAAATTGTTCAGCTAATTTTACAGAATTATCTCCCTGTAGTGTTTTGTACCACATTAACCTATGTTCACACAGTTGATCAGATCAACTCGATGATCTCGATTGTCAAATTCCCACGACCAAGCGGAACCGAATTTTTGACTCGGGCCTGTTTACGACTTCTACTCGACACCTATCCGACTATACACGACATTAACTCGACCATTCACGACTCCTCAATGACTCCTCAACGACTCCAATAAAACCACTAATTATATACATATTCGATTATTCTTACGAATTCACAATCTCTACACAATCTTTACTCGACTACCTCGACCAAATCAAATGTATTCGATCTAAAACCGTACTCAACCATACCAGATAAACCTGATGGTATTGGGGTCGTAGGAATAGTCGGGAAATGGTCGGGTATGTTTAACTGAATTCAGTAAATGAAAATGTCTGATTTTTTTTATGTCACACTGCACCATCAAGTGTTTCCTTTGTCTATATGTACGTACGTCCAAACAAGTAGTGTAAGTAAGTAAGTAAGTAATGACTTAATTTAAAGAGGATGACTCAATAAGTATTCACTAATTCCGTTCTCTAACTTTTTTTGGCTCAACCAAAATGTACATACAACACAGATCAGGTGCGAGTTTTGGTAGCGTATACTTTACCGTTCTTGAGTAATGACCCTTTTTAACGTTATATGTAAGCGGGACATTGTCTACATGTCCTATGGACACATTCTCTATTTATTTGGTTATATTCAAGAGTTCACAAAAGGTCTGAGTAAAATCATACATTTAAGATATCTACATGGACATAAAACACCTGGGTTTTGTTAGAACTCTAGAGAGGCAGGTTTATAATTAGTTATCAAAAGTACCAGGATTATAATTTTATACGCCAGACGCGCGTTTCGTCTACATAAGACTCATCAGTGACGCTCAGATCAAAATAGTTAAAAAGCCAAACAAATACAAAGTTGAAGAGCATTGAGGACCAAAAATTCCAAAAAGTTGTGCGACGGAGCTTGAAGAGATCGTAAAAGGCGAAAAAAAGACGTATACAGCAACAGGCGCCGAGAAATCTAGGTTAGGCATTGGTTGACGCGTCGACAACTGTATGTGCAGACTTGGAGTTTGGGTGCAATCAACAGTTTTTTTCTATGACGACATATTTTGAGGGACCATGTATAATTGACCCTTAGTGGTGTTAATGTTAATAAAAATACTTGTATAAAACTAGATATCATTAGAATCAGAACTTTCTCTAGTTTATAATGAAATAAAAAACAATTGTACTTTTAATAGTATCAAAAAGTTATATCCAGAGAAAATGGGTAAAACATTGCCTAATCTATGCATAAAAAACCTCAAATCAGGTCATGTGCACACCAATGAAGACATTATACATGCACATCTTTCATAATCAAAACTGTATGAATTTCATAGGTTTTTACCTGGTCTTTCAAAAAATGCATGCTTCAGGGTACGTTCGCCTGCTCGAAAAGAGCTATAGTGGATGCAAATAAGTTTTCAATTTTGACTGCCAAAAAAACAGGATGTTTACAGTGTTGTCTCCCATCAAAACATGTATATCTAATCTATTTTTTTGAATTATTTTAACCATTCAACCTGTTTAAATTGAAGATAATTAACTTATTTTGACAATCAAATACAAAAAACATGATACTTCTTGTACCAATTATGTTGATAAAAATGGACTTTCCTTAATGTCTATTTTTAGTCGGGGAATAACCTCTAGTTTTTTATACGAAACTGTTTTTAGCACCCTTTGCAGGAGCTCAGTATAGAGAACCAGTTCCTCAGAAAGGACGCTTAAATGTTAAGGAAGTTTTCACTGCTCTTTTCTTGAAAATGACACCACCAAATGCGATTTGTCACCGCATTGGAATGTTAGATAGCAATATACATAAATTTTACCATCCCTTTACTTTGCTTTCTTACAAATAAAGCTTACTGTTTATGTATATGTATGTTATCAGTATTTTCCATAAACAAAATTTGGGCAGCAACCTGCATGTATTTTCTAAAATATATTTCAAAAACGGGGATAACAGATGATCAAGTGATCAAATACAAATCATTCTTTCGTCCCATTTTTTTTAAATTGCGTCAAAAATTTAGTGTGAAAAAAAGTATTTGTTAACATTTGGCTGTACGGTGACCTATAGTTGTTAATTTCTGTATCATTTTGTGCCTTAAGGAGAGGAATATCCATAGGCGGGTCTGGGGTGACCAACAGAAGCATGACTGGAGCGCCCCATCCACCCCTTCCCCCTTATGAAAAATGCTGGATCTATCACTGGTATAATTGTCAGGTATGCCACATCTTTTTTTTATATTACAAAATGTCTGGAGCTACGGATTATATGGACAGTCGAACAGAAATAGCCCTAACAACACGTAGAAATAATCTTGATGTTCTTATAAACTCACTTTGAAGGCTAAATTAGTCATCAGTTGGTTTTTTTTAAATAATAATCTTATTGTACACATACTTTTTATATTTGAAAAATCCTCTGGGACCAAAATGTCAGATCTACTTCCCTTCCGGCGCACCTGAGATAATCCCAGTTTTTGGGTTTCGTGTCTATGTTTTTAGTTTGCTATTTTTATGTTGCTTTATTTGATTGTTGTTTGTCTTCTCGTCGGTTTTTGTGTTTTCTCATAGTTGTATTGATTCGCTTTGACCTTTAAGTTTGATTGTTCTTTTAGTATCATTTACTTCTTTTTTTAAATTTAAACATTCTTGAAAAAAGTACAGGTTAATGTTGTACATGTAGGACTTTTTTCGGAGTTTATCTTTTGTACAGTTAGAAAAAAAACAGTGACAATATATGTTTGATCAGATCAGTCCCCTGTTTTAGAGAATCGTCAAGCATATGTGTGCTCGTATATGCCCGAGTAGATATGGAAGAGTTGTCAAATGTGGTCACATAGATGTCGGGTATACTGTCGAGATGGTCTGGGATAAAACAAATAATAGATGTCGCAGTGATCTGGACTCTGTTGAGCATTGGTAAAGTTAATCTTGACCACAGACCAAACAGATTGTTTTTGACCGAAAAACAATCGGATATTAGTCGAGCAAAGGTCGAGATGATCGAGTACTGATCGTTCAAATATTTCTATTTCGACCAAACTTGATCACCACACGATCCTTTCTCAATCAATTCGATTGCTACTCGATTTATCCCGATCTCTCTTCCAGTGACTGGCTTCTCGATCCTTACTCAAATGTTTTTGAGACGTCAAAACTCTCGGGTAGAAAGTCAGAACGATGACGAGCAAGGTAGACCACCCCAAACATTCTTGTCGAAGAGACCAGTGTCCTGATCTTTTAATCTGTCCTGCTCGACATTGGTCAAGTTGGTCTGATCGTCAGTGTGAACCTAGCTTAAATTAGGCAGCGATGGGTTACTAAAATTTGGTGAGAAATATATGACACACGCTACGTATAAGCGAATCATTACATGTTAAAAATATGAATTTCTCTCAACCGAAATAGAAAATTTTGTTTAAAAAATTTAATAATCACTAAGGCACATACCGCAACGTCTTAATAAAATAAATTAGCGTAAAAGATTTCAGACCACATGGCATGGTTTAATTACATATCGGTATTCAACATAGTGTTTAGAACTTAATTTTCTATCAGCACCACATCATAGATTTGTTAATATGGTAATAAGCGTGTCTCTTATCTATACCGTTTTAATCGGACTCACAACCCTACAAGAGTTGATATTGTTCAAGGAGTACTATTTTCCCAAATACATTTTCGTTGTGAAAAATTCTCAAAGAGACCTTGTTGCTACCCTGTCTATTTGAATCTCATGGCGTTGTCAGTTTATGTTCGATTTATGGTTTTGACTTTTCCTCTTGTATCTTTCGTCCCCCTTCAAAAATTTACACATTGTAGATTAGAATATAATTCATGGCATACTTATATAGGTAACACATGTAGGCCCAATGTCATATGAACCCTACCATATGTCGATGTTCACCTTATAAACATTCCTATCTAAAAATAGAGTTCAACTGTTTAAAAAAAGAAATGCACCAGAACACGAAATTCAGTATTGGCAGGAGAACAATGAAAATGAGATCAAGTCATAAAAACCCCCCAAGACGAACAGTTACACCTGGCAATCATTCATTACATTATAAAATGCTGTAAACGGCAGGTGAATCCTGTCTTGTAGAAATGATAAAATGATATCAGAGATTTTCACCAAACACAGTTCTCCTTTTACATTACTGATAATTACTGAAAAAAAATGACTAAAACTTTTATTTCTTTAGCAGTAACGGAATCATGAACATCTCAAATACAACAAACATATGACAAACAAAATTAGACTTATGTATACGAATTAAGAGGTACGCTGAAGATATATACCTTTTGAAAAATAAAGCTTTATGCAAAAATCGTACGCCACCGCTATCGTATAAACATCCCTATGTTTCACTTATTTCGATATTCTTGAATACAAAAAAGAAGATGTGGTATGATTGCCAATGAGACAACTGTCCATAAGAGACCAAAATGACACAGACATTGACAACTATAGGTCACCGTACGGCCGTCAACAATGAGCAAAGCCCGTACCGCATAGTCAGCTATAAAAGGCCCCGATAAGACAATGTAAAACTATTCAAACGAGAAAACGAGAAAACTAACGGTCTTATTTGTATAAAAAAAAAATGAACGAAAAACAAATATGCAGCACATAAACAAACGACAACCACTGAATTACTTGGGACAGGCACATACCTAAATAATGTGGCGGGGTTAAACATGTTAGCGGGATCCCAACCCTCCCCCTAACCTGGGACAGTGGTATAACAGTACAACATAAGAACAAACTATAAAAATCAGTTGAAAAAGGCTTAACTCATCAGATGGACAAACATACAAGTGGACGTTGCCGGATACTTATACATCCCGACACAAAAAGAAACAAAAACAGATCTAAGAGTACTCGCAGTTATCTGACAGGAAGCTTAAAGCCACTAACAACTAATAAAAAACAATCATGCATCTAAGACTAAACTATCAATCCGTACACATCCAACATCCAATGAATTTAGTGTAAAGACGTCATAAACAGCCAGAGAAAACATGACCTTGTGCAATGCCAAGTTACAGGTATCGACAGATTATAGATCCATGAATATGTATATGTATATAACATACTAGTAATATTTAGTTAGCTTTTAATTTACTGATAACAAAATCAATATTTATACCAATAAAAACAATATTCAATGATCTTATTACAGTGATGAATAGGTAGCCTTTTCACAGTGTGGCAACGGAACCGTACGGTTTTCTAATAATTTGGTCATTCGGGAGACTGTCAAGCGGGACTCCGACATTTGCAAAATAACAAGTTGCTTGATGGAAACTTTGACGAACTCTTATGTTCCTATACAACGTTTCTGCTTCAAGTTTTGATAGCCAAAACATTCTTTGTGTAAATATGAACCAATAAAATAATAAGAAAGATATATGCATCCAAACGTTTTCCTTAGAATGGTGGAGCTCCGTGTAAAACGATCAAAATTGTCACACAATAGCGATCAAAAATGTCAAATAAACATCGAAAAATCAATGCTTGCTACCTGAATTTTCAGATGTACATTTTCAGATATATAGTTTTACCTGTCTAAAAGTTTCAAAGCCATTGTCCCAGTAGAAATCTAAATATATTCATTTTCTCCATGTCGGATATTTTTATTGACTGTACAATCGCTTGCAAGTTTACTGTAATATCACTCGGAGCCTTCCTGTACACTCGCTTGGAGCTTTCCTGTAGAATTGCTTGGCCAAATTTGTTAAATATATTGCATATGCATTGCATTGGTTGTTTCTTGCTATCCTATTATATTCATTTATAGTATTTGAAGTGAAAATAAGAACAAAACCAGTCATTTTGACAATTAGGATTCTATCAAGGAACCCTTTTAAGGTGACTATATTAGGGACAAAAACAAACTGTGTACAATAGATATCAAAAAGAAGGTGTGATGATTGCCAAAGAGACAACTCTCCACCAGAGACCAAAATGACACAGAAATTACCAACAATAGGTCACCATACGATCGTCAACATTGAACAAAGCCCATGCCGCATAGTCAGCTATAAAATGCCCCGAAATAACAATGAAAAACGAGACAACTAACGGCTTATTTATGTACGAAAAGTGAAACGAAAAACAAATATGTAACACATAAACAAACAACCACTGAATTAGTATACAAGACAAAAGGAAAAGGACAGTACAAAATATGTTAAGAATCTCATCTAAAATATAAAAGAAAATAATCCTCGTACAGAATAAATATTTATATATACCGAAAAGGTGACTAGATGCTCTGGAAGGGTAATTAGCATAGTTTGAATTTTACTTATTTTTTAACAGCAATTGAAAAACAAGAATGTGTCCATAGTACACGGATGCCCAACTCGCACTATCATTTTACATGTTCACTGGACCGTGAAATTGGGGTCAAAACTTTCATTTGACGTTAAAATTAGAAAGATCATATCATAGTTAACATGTGTACTAAGTTTCAAGTTGATTGGACTTCAACTTCTTCAAAAACTACCTTGACCAAAAACTTTAACCTTAGCTTCACACTATCTTCTTTTTTGTTCAGTGGACCATGAAATTGGGGTCAATACTTTAATTTGACATTACAATTAGAAAGATCATAGCATAGGGAACATGTGTACTAAGTTTCCAATTGATTGGACTTCAACTTCATCAAAAACTACCTCGACCAAAAACTTTAACCTGAAGCGGGACGAACGAACGGACGAACGAACGAACGGACGAACGGAGGCACAGACCAGAAAACATAATGCCCCTCTACTATCGTAGGTGGGGCATAAAAATACATATTTGAACAATATAACAAAGATTTTTTCATCACAGTTTATTGTAACTTGATAAAGGAATTCGAATGTGGAATGGTGGTATTTAACCACTGATGCAAGAAAAGACACGTATATGTCAATAAACATGATATTAAAATAAGAAGATGTGGTATAATTTAAAATGAGATGTCTGTTTATTATAAGCTAAAGATACTGGTAGAAAAAGCTTCAGTAAAATTAAATGTTATCAAGGATTGGAGAGAACTTGTTACCTGAAAACAGAGAAAACACAAAATCCTTCAACATGATTTTTTTTATATTTAAAAAAAAAATCGAAAGAAAATGAGGTTTCAACCACCAAAACTCCCTCTCCCCGCTTACCGGATCCGCTTATGCAGGTTACGTCCATTCAAATAAAATCTTCAAACATCAGTTACACTTTTGAGTGTGAAATTTAGGTTTAAAAAAAATGATAACAATACCAAATAACTAATGGTTATTAAATCATAACAGAAAAATGAGAGAAAAATGAAGCCAGACATATATTGTATTGGATTGCAGTAGTTTTAATAAATATTTATATGACAAAAATATCATGGAAAACATAAACTGATCATGAATAAGGCAGAAGAGATAGAGTAAGCATTATCTACTTAAGAGTTAAAATTAGTCATATGCCACTAGAAACTATTACAGCAAAATGTAATGAGTGTGTAGGTAAAGGTAATACCTTTGACTAGCTTGATTGCTACCTGGACCGTGAAGTCATAACAAGGTAAAGTATGTTACCCTCCTTTCAGAAAAGTCTAGGTGGCCAAACGATGAAAATAAAAGCTCCAAGCGACTGTACAGGAAGGCTCCGAGTGTTATTACAGTAAACTTGCAAGCGATTGTAGTCAATAAAAATATCCGACATGGAGAAAATTGATAAAAAAATTACTAAGTAGAAACAATTTTCAAATTATAAGATAATATTTCAAAGACAAACAACAGTCAAATTATTAGTAAACAATTATCCAATTTTAAGTACACTATTATTTGACAGCAGTAGTATACCGCTGTTCAAAAGTCATAAATCGACTGAGAAAAATGAAATCAGGGTAAACAAAAACCGAGGGAAACACATCATCTATAAGAGGAAATCAACGGAAAAACAAAAACACTGAAAGCAACTAAAACAAACCCGAACATTCATAGAAACGGACTATTTGATAACAACTGATATATTCCTGACTTGGAACAAGACATATTAAGAAAATATTGAGAATGAACCTGATTTTATGGTTACCCAAAACTGCCGCTTTATATGGCAATAATTAAAAAAATCCCTAAAATTACAACACTATCTGACAGGAATACAGTACAAACATGATAAACGCAAAACCATTCAGCAAAGATCCAGAAAAACGCATAAATGAATGATAATAGTACATTAATAACATGTGAACCGCAGAACGACAACAAACATCTTCCGTTTGGACAGGACACCCTACAGTATTCTGTTGTAACAGTTGACAAATATTAACAAAGCAATCTTGTGGTAATTATTAGATTTATTAATGACAAGTTCTGTGGTTTACGTAAATCAAATCTTCATTATAAAACTATGTGGCAATAGTTATTAAAGGTACCAGAATTATAATTTTATACGTCATACGTGCGTTTCGTCTACATAAGACACATCAGTGACCCTCAGATCAAAATAGTTATAAAACCAAACAAGTACAAAATTGAAGTGCATTAATGACCCAAAATACATATACAACATTTAAAAAGGTAAGTCCAAAATCAAAAGGCAAAATCAAAAGTCCAAACACATCAAACGAATGGATAACAACTGTCATATTCCTGACTTGGTACAGGCAAGGTATAAGGTACATGTAAAACTTATGTGGTAAACAAATGAAAAAATATAAGATAACAGTTTTGAGGTAAGCAATTAAAAAATTATAAGATAGCAGTCATGAGGTAAGCAATTGACAAAGTATAAGATAGCAGTCATGAGGTAAGCAATTGACAAAGTATAAGATAGCAGTCATGAGGTAAGCAATTGACAAAGTATAAGATAGCAGTCATGAGGAAAGCAATTGACAAAGTATAAGATAGCAGTCATGAGGAAAGCAATTGACAAAGTATAAGATAGCAGTCATGAGGAAAGCAATTGACAAAGTATAAGATAGCAGTCATGAGGTAAGCAATTGACAAAGTATAAGATAGCAGTCATGAGGTAAGCAATTGACAAAGTATAAGATAGCAGTCATGAGGTAAGCAATTGACAAAGTATAAGATAGCAGTCATGAGGAAAGCAATTGACAAAGTATAAGATAGCAGTCATGAGGAAAGCAATTGACAAAGTATAAGATAGCAGTCATGAGGTAAGCAATTGACAAAGTATAAGATAGCAGTCATGAGGAAAGCAATTGACAAAGTATAAGATAGCAGTCATGAGGAAAGCAATTGACAAAGTATAAGATAGCAGTCATGAGGTAAGCAATTGACAAAGTATAAGATAGCAGTCATGAGGAAAGCAATTGTCAAAGTATAAGATAGCAGTCATGAGGAAAGCAATTGACAAAGTATAAGATAGCAGTCATGAGGTAAGCAATTGACAAAGTATAAGACAACAGCTTTGTGGTGAACAAGAGTCAAAAAATAGGAAATCAATCTCCGGAATACAATTGTAATATTATAAGTAAACAATACTATCATAAAATATTGTTTAGATTACAAGTGAAAAAATATATGATAAAAAATCGTCAAATTATAATTGAACAACAATGTATTGAAATTGTCAAATGTAAGCATTTACTATAACTATGGTAAAAATATAAAAATAAAATCATCAGTAAATCATTCTATGGTAAACAATAGATGAAATATTCCGTAAATAATTCTTTTGAAAACAAAAATCTAATTTTACGGAAAGAATTTAGTGGTAAACAATTGTAAGACAATAAAAAAACAACTCTTTGGTGATCAATTATCAAGTATGATTATATAAGCATGTTGTAAACAATTGTAATATTATAAAGTTAACATTTCTGTAGTGAAAAATTATAAGATCATGACTAAGTAACCATGTGATATAATTATAGAATGATGAGTAAACAACTCAATGGTAAACAATTGTCAAATTATTAGTAATACTTATAACTGTGTCGTAACAGTTGTCAACTTGTAAGGAAACAACTATAAGTAAACAATCATCAAATTATAAGTAAAAAATGCTGGATACTAAATGGTAAGATAACAAGACGACAATTCTGAGGTAAACAATTATCCCATTATAACCCTATGCAAATATGTCGTAAACAATTATCCAATGATAATACTAAGAAATTCTGATAAACTCAATTGTTATATTATAACAAGTAAACAAATCTGTGGTAAACAATTGAGAGACTAAATGTAAATAAACTTTGTGGTAAATATTCATCAAACTACACTTATATAATTAGTGGTACATAATTGCATGATTATGAGTAAACAACTCTGTGGTAGATCATTGTTAGATCATAAGGGAATATTCTTTTTGCCTATTCCCGAACTTGACTCTGTAATTAGAGATCACTTTTTTGTTGTCTCCCTTATGCGGGACATAACTTTTTATCAACAATGGAGAGCTAGGGGAAAGCGAAACCTGTGCGTAATATGAGTAACCTATAAGTTTTTCAAAACTTTTAATTACATTAATTTGTTATTTAGCTAAATAGGTTTGTCCCCAGAAGTTATTTTTCGTGAAAATAAGTTAAACAGCCGATACATCACTTTCAACTTATCATACTTTGCATTGGCATAAGATAATTTTGTCCGATATGGAACCAGTCTACGATTGACAAAGGGAAGTAATTTGTATAAAAAGTCCGTAATAACGGAATCAAATCGGTAATTGGCAAATGGACTATTACAATGTGATACCAAACGTCAACATTACCGGTACTTTGTTAGTTTAAACATTTTTAATTATAGTGGATTGGGAAACAAGTTTTGCAACTTATATTAATCCCTTTCCACTTTGCGGGTGCGAGTGCTGCCTTGTAGCGGCATTAGCCTGCTCTTTTTCGAAATCTACAAGCGTGTCTTAAACGTGCAAGAGATATGGCTCTCTCTTAACACGAGTCAGCCATTTATCGTCCCCTTCCGATGGACGATCATCATTTCCTCAAGACCATACTCGCAAATGGTGCCAAGGGAGCACCAAAAATTCCCAGACGGTACTTTGTTTGTATATAACACTGGGGTATCGAGTGTCAAAATATAACAATACAAATCATATTATGAACATAGGTATACAGATGAGTAAATAGTGGAACTAATGTAATAGCAATGTACTGAAATATGTATTTACATAACCCCTAAAAATCTTGCATACAAGCATTCAAGCCTCTTTACACATAAACTAAATGGAACAAACAAATACAAATGTGAGCTATTGCTCCCTAACGTTACCTCTGTTTTAAGTTTCGGTAATTAGAAAGTTAAAAGAAATGAATCTGAAATCGCATTTTACAGCAAACCGTGTTCACACGAAGCCCAATAGCCAATGCCGGGGAGCTCTTATTGTAACTTCCTTCGAAAAACTCAACACAAAATTATCATCATTAAAACGGAAGTAATGTCTCACAGATAAAGCTTTATTAAAAGAAAAATCTATGAATTCGAAATTTGAAGTTTGATGATTTCAAGATATATTTTAGAACATTTTTCGCAAACTAAAAGTGCTTTGCTCACTAATGTTTAAGTTGTATGCGATAGTTAATTAAAATATGGTATAGCCTATTTACTTTGAATTGACCTTCAAGGTATACATGGTTTCAGTCATTTTGGTATTTTTGAAGTTTTTCCACCGCTCATCATTTTGCTATTTACAATTTTTACCCTTCAATTATAGTTTCCAAGTTAATTTGCATAATAATAAAATTAATCAAACTTTCCTCGCCTTAACAGCAGTATACCGACTTCACACGTGTATTGAGTAAACATTTCATTACTTAAATGATATTCAGGAACATGCCGCTGTCAAATAATGTCTTATTCTCAACTAATAGATATAAAAAAGAATATGTGATATGATTGCCAATGAGACAACTATCCACAAAAGACCAAAATGACACAGACATTAACAACTATAGGTCACCGTATGGCCTTCAACAATGAGCAAAGCTCATATCGCATAGTCAGCTATAAAAGGCCCCGATAAGACAATGTAAAACAATTCAAACAAGAAAACTAACGGCCTTATATGTTCTTTTACATAATACAACGACATTTTAAAATTTATGTATGCAGAGTTACGTTTTATTTAGTGATGAATCTTAAGTCTTCTATTTGAATCACTTGTGAAAAAAAGATAAAAATAAGATGTAATATGATTGCCAATGAGACCACTCTCCACAAGAAACCAAATGACGTAGAGGTATAAGTTAATTTAACTTTAAATCTAAATTTTAAACTTCAAACTTCAAATCTTACATAAATATAGAAGGATGTGGTTAGGGGTCAATCAGACAACTCGCCATTCAAGTAACAATTTATAAAAGTAAACCATGATAGGTCAAGGAGCCTTGGCTCACACCGTACAGCAAGTTATAAAGTGTCATCTTAATAGTGTTATGCACAAGTCTCTTTCCTCGAATGCTCATGTATTATACTAACTATATCACTATGACCTCTTTCTGACGCAATCATTAAAGCTGACTGGCCTTTATTGTTACATGTATTATAATCTGCTCCTTTGTTTAATAACATCCTTATTATTTCTATATGTCTATTTCTACTAGCACACATTACAGGTGACCTATTATCATTGTCACATCTATTATAATTTGCTCCTTTGTCTAATAACATTCTTACTATTTCGATATGTCCAAACTTACAAGCATATATTACAGATGACAAACCATTATTATCACATTTATCATAATTTGCTCCGTTGTCTAACAACATCCTTACTATTTCTACATGTCCATTTCTACAAGCACACATTACAGGTGACCTACCATCATTGTCACATGTATTATAATCTGCTCCATTGTCTAACAACATCCTTACTATTTCTCTATGTCCCTCTCTACAAGCAATCATAACAGGTGACGAAAAATCTTTGTTAAATCTATTAGGAGTTGTTCCTAAGTCTAACAACATCCTTAATATTTCTGTACGTCCAATTCTACAAGCAATAGTAATAGGTGACCAACCACCATTGCTACATGTATTATAGTCCGCGCCTTTGTCCAACAACATCCTAACTATCTCTGTAGATTCTGCATGTTCGTCGATACAAGCAAGCATAACAGGTGACAATCCATTACTGTTACGTTTATTATAATCTGCTCCTTTGTCTAACAACATCCTTACTATTTCTCTATGTCCATAACTACAAGCAATCATTACAGGTGACCAAACATCATCGTTACATATATCATAATCTGCTCCTTTATCTAACAACATCCTAACTATTTCTTTATGTCCATATCTACAAGCACTAAATACAGGTGACCATCCATCATTATTACACGTATCACAATCTGCCCCTTTATCTAACAACATCTGTACTATTTCTGTGTGTCCATATCTACAAGCAGTAAGTACAGGTGACCAACCAGTATCGTTACATGTGTCATAGGCTGCCCTTTGTCTAAAAACATCCCTATTATTTCCGTATGTCCATATCTACAAGCACTAAGAACAGGTGACCAACCATTATTATCACGTTTATTATAATTAGCTCCTATGTCTAACAACATTCGTACTATTTCTGTATGGCCATATCTACAAGCACACATAACTGATGACACACCATTATTTTCACATGCATTATAATCTGCTCCTTCGTCTAACAACATCCTTACTATTTCTGTTCGTCCATTTTGACAAGCACTTATGACAGGTGACCATCCATCATTGTTACATTTATTATAATCCACTTCTCTGTTCAACAACATCCTTACTATGTCAGTCAAACCTTCCTGCGCAGCTAGTTTCAGTGGTGTTGTCTCATTACTCCTACACTGATTTATATTACCATTATTGTTTATACACCAACGAATCATATTGGTGTCGCCTATAAAGCATGACAGTAGCAGTGCAGTATCATTGCTATGTTCATCACATGTGAGTGCTAATTGTTTCTGGTAAGTTACATCCAGTTTTTTCAAACAACTGATAAATTTGTTTCTGAACTGCGACACATTCATATTTATGTTACTAAACACATCATCGACTCTACCCTTTGACCAGTCATCAATCATTCTTTGTATGTACATTTCATGCTTGTCAGGTAACACAACTGTTTTAAACCGATCCATATTGTCTTGTTTTTCTAACAAAAATCTCTCCTTGATTAAACTACTATGTGCATATTTTATCATGCAGGTAATTATTTTGTGTCCAAAGAAGTACACCAGAAAGTCGAACATTTTATCATGCATAGTTTTGTATATGTTTTGCTCCTTTTTGAGGAATGTGTGTATAAATGAGTTCAGTTCATCCTGCAAAGTAAGCCTAGATGTCCCTCTATGCAATTTACATGCCTCACATGTGTTCTCAATAATGGTTCTGATTTCTTCATTCATCCCTTCTGTTAATACATCTTCCTTCAAATTGTTGTTAAACATGACACATAAAGCCAAAGCACAGTACTTACTAGAAAATCCTTTTTTCTGTAGTTTGTCGATATCTGCTTCATAAACTGTAAAGGGATACTGAAAAAAATCTACGATATTATGTGCAGGATTTTCATAATATAATTTGCATAAAAGTGGAAAACAATCATATAAATTATAAAAATCGCTAATCTCAGGTGCTTTTGCCTTAAGATATAATCTAGCTATTGAATCTTTTTCAGCTTTTGACAAGCACATGCTATCTGATAAAAGGTTGCAGACACATGATTTGAAAACTGATAAAGATTCAAACTTGTCATCCTGATACACTTGTAATCGACATGCTACAATTATTTTTGCAATTTCAGTTGAAAGAATCTTTTTTATTTGCCCCATAAATGGTTCCCAAACATCTATGTTATTCTGGTTTAGAGAATAGTTTCCACATAAATCATCAATAACAAACAATGTTTTCTGGTTTGGATTATAAAATTTAACAATGTCACGTGGATCTGTAACTAGAAGTAAATCGTACCCTTCCTTTACCATTTGTAAAGCCACATGTCGGAGTGTTGCTGTTTTACCCACACCAGAACTAGCAACTATAGTTACACAATTGTTCTCTTTTATACATTTCAGTACATGTGTTGCACCTCTGGTTGTTATAAACATTTTGTCTTTGTCTTTCCACTCCATGAGGATATCACTGTTTTGTGCTGAAATATAATCAAATCAATGACTATCTCTATCCAGATTATTTAGCTGTACATCAAACTGGCAGCCCTTGTCAAAATATGTGGAAGCTATTAAACCAAGAGCTCCAAATGGTGAAATTGAAATAATCCCTTCGTAAATTTTACGGACGCCATCACAAGTTGGTTGACCGTTATGGAATAACCGTTTCACAAATGATATCGGATATGTTCCTTACGTCGTAACTGAAACCATTTACCGGATTTGTTATCACATAAGCAACACGACGGGTGCCAAATGTGGAGCAGGATCTGCTTACCCTTCCGGAGCACCTGAGATCACCCCTAGTTTTTTGGTTGGGTTCGTGTTGTTTATTCTTTAGTTTTCTATGTTGTGTCATGTGTGCTGTTGTTTGTTTGTCTTTTTCATTTTTAGCAATGGCGTTGTCAGTTTGTTTTAGATTTATGAGTTTGACTGTCCCTTTGGTATTTTTCGTCCCTCTTTTAAAAAGTTTAGAGAAGCCCTCAATGTGTCCCTTTAGCAAAACCGAGATTAAATATAACTCACTATATCTGTCCAAAAATTAAAATTAAAAAACGGGCAACACAAACAGTTTTTTGCTGTTTTGGAACACTTGTGATCAACACTTAATTTGTGTTCGTTTTAAACTTTTGGTAGTAAATTTCAATCAGGAATCTTACCTCTATCTTTTGCACTGGTTGTATATAATATAATAGCTCATAAAATATTACATAGGCCCCTTCCCTCATTGCCGAGATAAAACTGGCATTTTGTGACCTTGACCGTTCAGAAAACGGTCTAAACTTATATGAGATGCATTTCTTCTTGATAGGCTCACATACAAACATATGAATATCTCTCACGGCATTCAGCAGGTGGAAAGACTTTATACATTAAACATGGGATACTTAAATTCAACTAAGTGTGTGACTGGTGAAGTTGAAATCATCCCTTCGTAAATTTTACGGACGCCATCACGAGTTGGTTGACAGTCATGAAATATCCGTTTTACAACATGGTGTTGTCAAAGTGTGTTTTGAATGTCCCTCTTGTATCTTTCGCCCCTCTTTTACAATCATGGCACACACCAAGAAAAGTGGACATATTGCCTATAGTTATTGAGATACGATCTTGACCACAAAAATTAACTTTGACCACTGATACGTGAAAAAAATCAAGGTTGGGTGAACACTATCAGACGGCTGTGTAGACCTTGCAAGGATCCTGAATACTTATCCTTATTATCATATTATTTATAAATAGTAATCATTTCACATGAGAAAAACTTCTTATTTTTTTCAAGCAGTCGAGAACCCATGAAAATGAGGTCAGTGTAAATAGGCATATGACAGACAGAACCTTCGTAACATAAAAGTTAGGCAGTCTTTGGTTGTTATCTCTATGTCTGGCATTTTGACACTATTTCCAGTCAAAACTGATGTTTTAATGTATCATATTGCAAATATTATTAACACATCATGCCGGATGACTTTTATCTTGATTGTTTTTTACATAACATATAATCAAAATTCAAACAGTAATTAAATTTGCTTTTATTACGCAAAATTTAAAGCTTCTTCTGTATTACAATTCTTGAAGTCAAATATTTACCCCTAATATTCCAAGGTACTGTATCTTCATGAGAAAGTTTCAACTTATTCACTTCTACTGACATATCTTCATTGGCCTTTTTCAAGCTCTCAACTGACTTTTTCAGATTTATTATTTCATCATTTGAACGTCTAATGTTAAGTATTATTTCCTGATTAGTCTGATTAAGTATCTTCACCTTCAGATCATCACACTCTTGTTTCATTTGTTGTCCACCTAATCTGTTGATTGCCTGACAATTAACATTTGGAATAATTCTCATTAGTTAAACGACAATGTCAATGCCTAAAATGACTTATTCCTTGTCTACATGTACTTTCAAAAGTCAGGATCACTAAATTTCCTGACTTCAGTACAATTAGCAAACTAATTTCGCAAATAGAAAGTAAATATGTCATTCCAAAAAACTGACAACTCGATTCATTTTGAAATACCATAGCTCTAACAATCCTAACCTTTCAACGACTCTCCGTAGACAAAAAGAGGACTAATGGATTTAGGATTAGACAATTGGGAACTGCGACACCTTATGGTTGCAATGACAAAATTGATCGTGTAGGTATTCTATCTAGTCCTTCGTGTAACTCAGTGAATGTGATGAATATTTTCAACTCGACTCCTCGACGTAAACGCAGTCATGGTCATCGTCATTATACATCACCTTCTCTGAATGATGTATCTATTAATGACTTGCTGCCATTTATACAAAAGCCGTTAGGTATTCATCACATTCGCACGAAACTTTATTCATTACCCCGTTCAAAACTTCATTCTCTGTTCAGTTTATGTTTGGAATCCACTGTTACAAACCCTCATTCAAACCAATACAAAATTACAGCTATAATTTCGGATATTGCAAGTCACAGACTTTTCAAGCCAGTCCGCATTGGCAAAGATGAAAAAGAGAAAAGATCTTTCCTTAATCTTTCCTTTGCCAACAAAGGTATCGATGGCGTCAACTTAGGCAATATCCTTCATCATAAATTAGTTCAATCGAAAATACCTCCTTATTTCAAAGACCAGTCTGTACCAATCATTTCGTATACCTATACCAAACCTATTGCAACTAAAATTTTCAATTACAAACACGTTTTGCAGGATCTCGATATTGACGACTTCAAGTCTAAACCTCCTGATTGCACTTGTGCTAGTTCCCAATTCACATATAATCCTGCTGGCCACGTTATTACCGGTGACCTCAACATTGTTAATAACACTTCTCTACGAAATGTGTTATCGAAAGGTCCGAAATATCGTGAGCCTAAATCCATCAATTGGAAATACAACTTTAACATTTTGATGGACACAGTTGAGGATTATGTCAGGCAATGGGCTAAGCGCGAGAAGGAAGACGTGGACACTCTTTCCGAATGGATTAAGGCAGTGGATCGTTGATACAAATCAGAATTAAGAAACTGAATGGGTCTATCAATGCCCATGCTACGTCAATCTTTAAAGACCCTAATGTTGCAAAGCACCTATCCTACCTCCATGACAAATATGTTGTTGTTCCCGCAGATAAAGCCCCAAACAACATGTGTTTGTGTGTAAAACTCATTACATTAACTGCTTGATAAACGAATTAGGTATTTACAATTCACTTGGAAACTCAACATATACCCTCACGACACTTACCAAAGAGGAAATCCTGGATAATCATAGGTCTGTTCTGTGTTCCTTTGGAATTTCAACCAAAGATGAAGAACTGGATCTGCCATCACTATATTGGATATCTAATCTACATAAGTGTCCTTACAAACAACGGTATATTGCTGGGTCTTCCAAGTGCTCCACGAAACCTCTTTCAAAATTATTAACATCTATTTTATCAGCAATCAAAGACGGGCTTCAAAGTTATTGTGAAACTGCCTATTCTAGAGGGGGCGTGAATCAGATGTGGATACTTAAAAATTCCTAAGATCTTTTAGAGTACATACAATCTAACTCTCTTTCATCGTGTAACAGTATTAAAACATTTGACTTTTATACTCTTTACACTTGTATTCCACATTCCAAACTAAAAGACAAATTGAAAGAGTTGGTATTGCTTTGCTTCGTAAAAAAGAATGGCCAACGTAGATACAAGAATCTTGTCTTAGGGGGGATAAATCCTACTTTGTAAAGGATCACTCTGATTCCAACAAAAAAATTCTCTGAAACTGATTTTATCAAGATGCTTGATTTCTTGATTGACAACATATTTTTTACGTTCGGAGGACGTGTTTTTCAACAGACTGTCGGCATTTCAATGGGAGCAAAAGAGGGACGAAAGATACCAAAGGGACAGTCAAACTCACAAATCCAAAACAAACTGACAACGCCATGGCTAAAAAAGAAAAAGACAAACAGAAAAACAATAGTACACACGACACAACATAGAAAACTAAAGAATAAACAACACGAACCCCACCAAAAACTAGGGGTGATCTCAGGTGCTCCGGAAGGGTAAGCAGATCCTGCTCCACATGTGGCACCCGTCGTATGCCCCTCTACTTGCCGACTTGTTTCTTTATTATTATGAGGCTGACTTCTTGCAGGAACTTCTTAGGAAGAAAGATAAGAAGTTAGCAATATCCTTTAACTCTACTTTTCGCTACATAGATGATGTTCTTTCACTAAATAATTTAGAATTTGGTGACTATGTGGAACGCATCTATCCAATCGAGCTAGAGATGAGGGATACTACAGATACAGTTAAGTCGGCCTCATATCTTGACTTACATCTAGAAATTGACAATGAGGGTCGGTTGAAAACAAAACTTTACGACAAAAGAGAGATGATTTCAGCTTTCCAATTGTGAACTTTCCATTTCTAAGTAGCAACATTCCAGCAGCACCTGCATACGGGGTATATATATCCCACCTGATACGATATTCCCGTGCTTGCATTTCCTATCATGACTTTCTTGATAGAGGGTTGCTGCTCACAAGGAACCTATTAAACCAAGAGTTCCAAATGGTGAAGTTGAAATCATCCCTTCGTAAATTTTACGGACGCCATCACGAGTTGGTTGACCGTTATGGAATAACCGTTTCACAAATGATATCGGATATGTTCCTTACGTCGTAACTACAATCCCCTTCCCTTTCATGAATGTGACCTACCGAATTAGACTATTTACCGGATTTGTAATCACATAAGCAACACGACGGGTGCCACATGTGGTGCAAGGTCTGCTTACCCTTCCGGAGCACCCGAGATCACCCCTAGTTTGTGGTGGGGTTCGTGTTGTTTATTCTTTAGTTTTCTATGTTGTGTCATGTGTACTATTGTTTTTCTATTTGTCTTTTTCATTTTTAGCCATGGCGTTGTCAGTTTGTTTTAGATTTATGAGTTTGACTGTCCCTTTGGTATCTTTCGTCCCTCTTTTATAAAGGAATTTACTGCACACATTCGAATTCTGTATGCGATTCTGAAGTCATTTTCAATCAAAAATAAGCAGAGAGGTATTTCTGATTTTTTTCATGTATTGAAACTCGGAAAAAAACAGTTAACAGTTTCTGAGGTATAAATTACTTCTTGCAAAAGCAGGATTCTACTATGGCTGATACTCTGACACTTTTTTTGGGGCTAACTCTTTTTCTGACTCACAGGAAAAGTGCCTCTTTTTAAACTACATTAAACATGTTTTGTGTAAATGCATTGTTTCTCATTAAAGAACAATTGAGTGAGTAAAAATAGAATTATCCCTCAAACGTTTTAATCATTTTTGTTTCTAAGCTTTTAAACCAAAAACACGAACTGCTTAGGTCATATAATATATAGTGTATAAAATGAATAATTACATGTTAATATTATGAAATATATTTTACATGTTATTATCTTGAAATATAACACACATATTTTGTATCGATAGTAACAAATATTATTTTAGATCAACTCACTTCAGTTACATTGCTCCATGCTGTGGTGAATGTGGTGTTGTCTACTTTCCCATCATCAAGGTGAGCCAGGAAATTCCTGTAATATTTTATTCTGGCTAAATCTGATGTTGGTGTCGTTTCATTGGCAGATGGCAACCTGTCATATCCACCATGAGGAGGGATCAGTTTGGTCAAGTTTCTTAATAATATCATTATCAGAGAAACATCAAATGATTTGGAATCGGGTACATCTAGAAATAAATACATACAGCTAGATAATTGAATCAATCAATGACGATTGAAGCCAAATTGCTGACTTTTATTCATATTAAGAGTTTCATGGAAGATCACAGAAACTTGCGAATCTCTATAAATATCCGGTATATGTTAAAGACTATGAAGGATGCTTACAGTAACTTTAACCATTTCTACATATATCCATTGTTATGCTATAAACATCCTTTAAATATCATAAGAGTGCGATGGAAAATTACATACAGTTGATCCTTTCTATAAATTACCTTTATCTATTATAGAAGATATATCGGAACAAACTGAACAATACAGACACTTGATCATTTCTATAATTAACCCTATTTTGTTTAGATATAAAAAAATAACCACACCAAATAAACTTTTTTTATTTTTTTTTAATAACCTTTTTTTAAAACCAAACAGTCTGAAATGGCATATATCTTGTTAAATCAATTTATTACAACCACTACCTGGTGTGCTCTTTAAAATGAGCGTGTCCCAAAAAAGAGGTATAACTTTATAGTTTACCTCTGATCCTAAGAACAATTTTAATCATTTCTTTTCGAATAAATCTAATAATCATGTAAGGATGTAATAATCCGTAAATATATCTTTACTGTATTTTGGTTGTTGCCATATCAGTTAAAATGATAGTTATATAACATTTACAATTCATAAAAAGAGAGGTTATTGTAAAGTTTGGTTAAGACAGGTCGAGTATTGCTCCCACCTTCGGTCGGGTATGGTTCAGACTGATAAAAAGGGTAAAATACAGGTCATGTAATAGATCAGACTGTTTGCAATGGCAAAGCCAAGATTCACGTACAATCAGTACATTCGAGTATGGTCAAGATTGTGGTCGAGTAAAACCAATATAAATTCAGACCAAATCAGACAGGTCAAACAAAAACTCCAATACAGTCTAGTACAGGTATAGGCCAATTTAGACTGTTACTGTTTTTAGTGTGTATGACGTTACAAAGACTCATTATCTTTTTGCTATCTGTATGGCTTAGATTTGCAGTGGAAAATTTTTGATTTCTTGTGCAGTGGCAACGTTATTTATACTAGTATTTGCTATTGGATAATGATAAAAAGTGTAATGTCTGATGACAATGTTTATGACAAGAAGTATCTTTCTAAGCTTACCCGGAAATTTAAGGAACATGAGGTTCGCTGTGAATGACCTATAACATCCCTCTCTTTTCAGTTACCAGGAAAAATTGGGAACATCTGACCTTGCGGTCATAAAACTTTCGAGCACGATTTTTGTACTCAGACTCGAGAATCAACCAATCAAAATGCTTGATTTCATGTTTCGAGCATGATTTTTGTGCTCCGAGTACTGAGCAAAGTTTTATGACTTCAACCCCTGGTGTCACTGTGACTGACATATATCATGTATGTATAACAAAGGAACTGCGTCGGATAGGAATTGACCTTAAGCAAGTAAAAGACTATGCTTGATTTACGAACATTAAAATATGAAATAAATGATGAAAATTGCCTGTTTTGTAGAGTTCTTTAACAACTCAATGTTTAAGCAGTTAGTTCTTGCATGGCGATTTTGTTAACTCGAAATAGGTATGTATTGATATTCATTTGCATTAAGGTGGTACCCAGCACTTTTACGATAATTAATTTGGCTCGTTTAATTATCATAAAATTTTGTCAAAGTAAATTAACAAAAATATAAAAATTTCAAAAATTTTGAACCAACTGTTTTGTCAGATAAATTACACTGGTTATATAACAGTTTGACAAACACTTATTTTGATCATTGAGAAGCTTAATAATCTACAACACAACGTAATTAAAAAGTTAAGCTGATTTTACAGAGTTATCTCCCTGTAGTGTTAGGTACCACCTTAAGTCGATTTCTATTCTACATAGATATTCTATATATTTCATAACTTACCAGGAAACCTCGGAAATAGGAGATTCCACTGGGACTGATTTAGTATTCTCTGCTTTTGAAGTTCTCTAAGTTTATTGTACCCTTTCTTCAGCGAGGAATCCAAGCATGATGGAGCAAATTCACAATCAAACAGAGCTCGTGCTGCACGAGGAGATATTCCAGTCAGTAACAAGCTCAATCTGACATAGTTCTCCTCCTCTTGTGAAAGTGTTGATGCCATTGTCTTAGATTGTTATCAAAACTGTATTGTTTCCCTTTGTTTAGACTGCCTATTGCAACTCTTTATAATTTCTATCGCAGCTTTTCATACAGATATTTGGAACTTGTTCATAACTGCATTTGACATGATTTTTCTTCTGATCTGTTCAACATCTGAGAAAACCATGAATAAAATATTTTGTACCATATAATATTATCTTTCAATGTTTGTTATCAAAAGGTCAAAGGAAGTGAAATTGATATAACTCCAGCATGCATTTTCAAATTACAATTAAAATTTTATATAATGTTCAACAATAACAGACATTCTCATTAAGTGATCGCATCTAAAAAATCATCTTAATCACTAAGTATCTTTAATATTCCTTTTTTTAAACTGTAAGTATGGTGTCTAAATATGTTTTGAAAATGTAAATAGGGTTCTTAATATTGTTTTGAAAATGTAAATGTAAATGTTATTACATCCTGTTTTGAATATATCGAAAGGAAAAAAAGAGGAAGATGTAAGTCCATTTACAAACAGGAAATGAATAGTTATTCCGAAAAGAAGAAAAAGTAAAAAAAAACAATACAGGGAATCGATAAATACTGAGCGTCTGGTAACTACGTGAGAACCATTGAAAAGACGTTGTATGAAAGTAACAGTTTACCACCCTTGAAGTAGACAAACTGAAATATTTGTTTCGTCTTTTTTGTCAGATGACAATCCTTTTGATATCAAAATGTACCCAAAAAAATCGTACAACTTATGAAACATGATAAATTATAATTTGCATGTGGTTGGTCATTTTCAATTACTTTTACTGGAAGTCTTTCTCGATTGAACGAGAACTTTTCATTCCCTACTTACCATTTTGTTCATAAAAAGTAAAATCACAAAAATACTGAACTCAGAGGAAAATTAATTCGGAAAGTCCATAATCATATGGCAAAATCAATTAACAAAACGCATCAAAAACGAATGGACAAGAACGAAGAACTGTCATATTCCTGACTTGGTACAAGCATTTTCAAATGTAGAAAATGGTGGATTGAACCTGGTTTTATAGCTAGCAAACCTTTCACTTGTATGACAGTCGCATCAAATTCCATTTAAGTATAACGAAATAGTTTTGGAAGATGTATGAAAATAATTTTAAGTAATACACTGTTAATACTAGCGACTACATTTGTAAACAACAAAAATCTGTTATGTCCCCGGAACTAATCGAATAGACAGACTTGACTTGACTTATTTTAATCGTACTTGGCATGACATAAGCTTAGAGAATTATAAGACAGCTGACCAGGTTTCATAGCAATTGGTTATATATTATCATGTTGACATTATGGTCATCTTAGTTACGATGAATATTTTTTTTGACGTTCAAATCAAACAATTTCAACAATGAAGTCAGACAGACATGTACACCGTCCGATCAGTCCATATACCATTATATTATATTATGGTGATTGAAAGACAGACCAAAATACAAAACTTAACATTGACCGATGAAGTGTGATAATAAGTTCAAGGTCAGATTTAACCTACCAGACAGACATTTCAGACAATACACCAGACATCATTGAATACTGAGGACAGTATTTGAAAAACATATCAAAATCACAAAAAAAATTAACATTGACCAATGAACCATGAACAATGAAGTAAAGACAGACATGTACACCTAACAATTACTCCAGAAACGGACCTTATAATGTAACTTAACCTTGTACACTGATTCATGAAATTAGATTGAGATCAGGATATATAACGAACATGAAATGTTGTAAGAAACCCATATTTCAAATTTAGTTATGTTTATATTAGGCATGATAAATGAGAAATTCACAGAACAAAACTTTATTTAAGCAACTGCTAAACCATGAAAATGAGGTCAAGGACAATGTCAGACGGAAATATCATATCATGAGGTATCTGCATGCAAGGTATGCTGCATCCAGGTCCTCTACCTTCAGAATATAAAAACTTTAAAATTTATGCTTATAATTATTTTGGCCATATAACATGTTTAATGCCAAAATGGAAAATTCTACTGTGTATCGAATTTCTATTAAATTATAATATAAATCAAATTTTTCCCAAATTTAGATCATCTTGAAAACTGAACTCGAAAATCGAAGACACATGTTTAGTTTTAGCATAAAAAGCAATTCCAACAATTCATTTCTTATTAAATAAAGGCAACAGTAGTATACCGCTGTTCAAAACTCATAAATCTATGGACAAAAAAACAAAATCGGGGTAACAAACTAAAACTGAGGGAAACGCATTAAATATTAGAGGAGAACAACGACACAACATTAAAATGTAACACACACAGCAACAGACTAAGCATTAGACAAAATCCGATGAGAATAACCAATATAACATCAAAACCAAATACATGAATTTGGGATAGAAAAGTACCGTGACACGTCTTATAGTACACTCAAATATAGGAGAAAACAAACGACACAACGGAAACACAAATCAATCTTAATTTTATTTTGGACCATTTGAACTTTAATGCAGACTAATTTTAAAACCGGACCCAAATCAAGAATCAAATACACCTTTAGATTCAGCAAATAAAATAACCCAAATTCAGTTTTTGATGAAAAATCAAGTTAAATATGTGACCCTTTGGACCATAATGTTGACATATTTAAAAACAGGGTCTTAAATAAAAAATCCAAACACACAGTTAGGTTCAGCATATTTTAGTACCATATGAATTCATGACTTTGAATTAACCCCCCCCCCCCCCCCCCTTCTTTTGAAGTTGGTCAAGAAATAAGCAATTTATACAAAAGTATTATTTTGGACCTGTTTTCCTTAACTATTATTGTCATAACTCTGAAATCAATCATACCATTCATCCTTTAGATATTTAACCTTGTGGTTTAAAAAAAAACCACATACTTTAATCCAGTTACTGTAGTGAAACAAGACACAAATGTTTCTTGTCGCTTTTCGTCCCTAATTCCTAATCAGTTTGAATCACAATCCCCAAAATCAATCCCAATCTTCCTTTGTTGGTATGAAACAATTTCATAGATATCACTGATTATGCTGATACTTAAGTTATTGTATGAAAATCAAATGTCTTCGGAGGACAACGACGAAGACAACGTCATACAGGTAAACGACAAAATGTAGTCGTATACAAACACATACTGTATATTCGGTCACTAAATAGCCAGACATCAAAAATGTGAATCAATTCAATTGATAAAACTAAAAATTAATTAGATATTTTACATGTACAGTTGACAACATCGAGAATAAACTTCTATAAGTATTACTTATAAATTATGCGGTTAACATGTTGTAATGCACTATTATATCATTGATTTAATTTTGATATCTATCATACGATTATTCCAAAAGAGCTCTTTCCAGGAGAATATCACAATAATATAGACAAAAGGAAGGATGTGGGGAAAGCAACAAAGGCGGCAAAATATGACATATAGAAAACAAAATGGTAATGAAGTAAACATTCGTGTGACAACAACTCAGACGATACATAAAAAATCAGAATAATGAATAAAAAGTTGGTTTCCCTATATACGTGTACCTGCAGTGTTGGTGTACGAGGCGCGTTTATTTAAAGGAACCCCAGCATGTAATGATATGAAACAATTCAGATGGAAAAGGCCTGAACATATCGCTCTTAACATAACTAACGTTTTTGTCTTTTCGTGTTGTTGTTGTGAATAGAAGAAATTGAATATGTTCCGACATTGTCTAATATAAATTAAAAACTCTAAATTCTTTGTCACCTTTAATTATGTTACTTGATATAAAAAATTGACAAACAATAATATTTTACTTGTAAAAGTAAATCCTGAGCCTGTAATAGCTGCTCTTCTTGTTCCATTTGAATTAATAGAAACAACGCTGTCGCCTTTCTTGTTCTCATAGAATCATATGATATGAGCTCCATGTTTTGTGAACGTCTTTCTTAACTGTCGTATTGGACTGACCAGTGCATATCGCGCATGGCACTTTAAATGTATTTTAGCGCGAAAATTAACTTACATTTAGCTGGATTTATTGCCGTCGTAGTTCCATCTTGTCGCCTTCGTACTTTTATTCGATGGCAACACGACGGGATTACGAGGTCTTCACGAAGTCGTGTTGCCATCGTAAGACCTTCGGGTACCTTCGTGATTCATTCGTGTAGACATCGTAATGTCAAAACTGCCCGATGGAAACGATTGAAACACGAATGCAATACGATGTGCAAAGATGCATTCCCGGTGACATTACGATATTGAGGATGGTGATACGAACTCAATACGAACCCTCAACATCGGGCGCACCTTCGGGGATTTTTTAACATGTTAAAAAATTTAGAACCCTTCCCGAAGTTGTCCCCGAAGGCTAGAAAAAGTGGCCGATGGTTAAAGATGGTTAAAGATGGCACTACGAATAGCCCGATCTGGATACAATCAGCCCCGATTTTGAAAATTTCCATTATCGTGTTGCCATCGGCGTAAAAATCGGGACAGTGTGACGCGGGCATAAAGAGGATAATTATTTTTCGCGTTTATCTACATGTAAACTACGATTATACTACTATTTCAATATATAGAGACTCTCTGTATTCTGTCTACTGTTTCCTTGAAATGTTAACGTTTACTATCTAAGGGGGTCTCATTGTGGGTTCCGATCCCGGATCCCGCTTTCTGTTTTTTCAGATTCCCGTATCCCGCTTACACTATGTACGTAAGCAATTCTCACATTTTTTGTCATTTCCCGGGTCCCGCAAGACCTCATTTCCCGTTTTCACGACACAATAATTTGACTTTCACGTGTCACGCTTTCAAAAAAACGACAATCCCGCGTCACGCTTAGACCCCAATTAGACCCACTCTAAGGGGTCATACCAGTTGCATATATATTAAAATAAGTTATACATGTGACACAAGTACAACCAATCGTATGATAAATAACAAAAATGAAGAATAAATAAGCCATTCAGAGCGTTCTCCATGTCATGGTGTTTAGATCACAAGAATCAAAACTATTATACTCCTTAGAGAGGACAATTATTTTTCGTGTTTCATATCATGGTGTTTAGATCGCAAGAACCACAATTATTATACATCCTTAGAGAGGAAAATTATTTTCGGCGTTTATCTACATGTAAACTACGATTATACTACTTTAATAGATAGAGACTATCTGTATTCTGTCAGGGACTTTCTATGTAAGTATAGAAAGTCCCTGATTCTGTCTAATGTTTTCTTTGAAATGTTTACTATTTAAGGGGTCATACCACTTGCATATATATTAATAAGTAAAACATGCTCAACTTCATCTAAAACTACCTCGACCAAAAACTTTAACCTGAAGCGGGACAGACGGACGGACGGAGTGACGACCGAACGAACGAAAGAACGAACGCACGGATGCACAGACTATAAAACATAATGCCCATAAATGGGGCATAAATGGGGCATAAAAATTTATGGTTGAAACGGAAAATAGTGATTTGGCAAAAATGAAAGTAAGGTAGAGATTAGAGGGAGGCAGGATCTTTTTTCGGGGCGTCTATATATAAACAGTTACATTTATTTCATGTTTGAAACGGTGCAATTTTTTAATTTGATTTGACTTTTACCAAAAGAAGCATTGTAGCAAAGGAGAAGAATAATTGTGGTCTGAGGCCAGAAACACGAAAATAATTGAATTTAACAGAAAGGAAACAAATATCGGACTTTGGAAAAAGGGAGAGGGCTTTTGATACCTTTTATGAAATTCTCCATACATAGTAATATCGTTTACAAAAAAATTATCCTACAACAGTTCACAAGCTGTATATGCCCGCGATTTCTCGGGTGTGTTCTAGTATGGTTTAACTCTCTGAGCCCAAGGCAGAACAGCTTTAAGAATCCGTTTCAAATATAAATTAACCTTAAGCAGTACAGTAAATCAAAAACAATATATGTATTTTATACCAAAACATTTGTTATTACGTTTTTTTTTTTAATCTTGAAGATTTTGATCAGTTAATATATTTGTTCGTGCAATTCGGTATACGGATTCGAAATTGTAGTAACGGGTTGACCGCTAAGTAGGCTCCGGTCAATTTTTAATAATAAACAATAACAAAATCACCCTTTTTTAATTTCAAATTATAGACTATCATACAAACTTTTTAAAATCCGTTTCAATGATCAGTTTATCTTCAGCAGTTTCGAAGAAATCACTTACAAAATATCAAATAAACTCTTCCGTCTTTGCCAGTTTCCGCGTTTATGAGGGAAGTCAGTTATTAATAAAAAATAAAATTATTTATTTAACGAAAGTCACTCATTAAACATTGACATGCTAATCTTCCTTGAGGCCTTCAAAACTGTTAATACAAAAAGAATCGAAATACAAAATAAAATGCATAACAGTTATATAAATTAGCTTAAATAATGAATAAGCAAAAATTTATGCATTCATTAGAGAAAAAAAACATTAAATTCAGATTCATTCTGTACATTCATTTAAAAAATAAGTTGAACATTTGATCTTAAATGTATCTAAATTAATTATTTCCTTAAAACTATTTCGCCTTATTTGCAATTTTTAACAAATTATTAAATTATTTTATATATTTTAAAACTATTAAATGTATATTACGTTACTACAAGCAGCTTCTAAACAAGTTAGACGGAGATCCTGTTGATAAGAAAGAACTTTCACTTTTAGTTCCGCTTTTGTAATTTCCTTTTATGAAATTATGCTCGGTATAGGTTTCCTATCTAAGGAGCACCACCATGAACTTTGATTTCAGAAAGACATTTTTTTACGGTATCGGCTAAGATCTATGTGAACAGATTGAAGGTTGCAAATCGTCTGTCTTATGTGTTACCAATGCGTCAATGAAGATGACTGCGAATTTTTAAGTTGCAAACAAAATTGTGTGAATAAAAGGTTTATACTCGTTTTTTTATGTGTAAATTAACTAATTGTACTTGAAAACATTATATCGAGATGCCGAAAACTGTAGCATCTCAAGCAAGCACAAAAGGACAAACTATAAGTCTTCTTCTTTGGATCAGTCAGGGTTAATGGACAAAATACAAGGTACGACCAACACAGAGATTAACAGGGTACGGGTTTTTTTCTGTGCTGAATGTTATTGGGTTTGTTTGTTTTGTAATGCTGTCATGTAGTGCTGTCATTTAAGCGGTATTTTTGACATTTCAATATAAGCGGGAGATTTGGCTAGCCTTTAAACCAAGTTCAACTCACCAGTTTTTCTTTTAATGTCCTGTACCGAGTGTTGACTATGGCAGTTTGTATCAAACAGCGGTTTATTTATATGTTGGCGTTTGCTTTTGTTGTAGTTCAGTGTTTCTGTTGTTCCGTTGTTTTCCTCTTTAGTTGATTTTTTCCCTCAATTTTAGTTTGTTACCCAGATTAATGTTTACTAATTGAGTATTGCACAGCCATACTACTGTTGTCTTTATTTAACAGTATAAGTGGCACTATAAGTTACAACAGTTCAGTCAGCGAATAAAAGCTTACAGTGAACAACTTGTTTCAAGAATTACGATACACCAATGACAAATTCATCAGATATTTGGATACAACTTTTTTCAAACTTTATACCGTAGTCGCCACTACCAATCTCAATCCAAAATGTTAAAATACTTTCCTTTAACAATAACAAGGTCTTCAGGTAAGATTAACATTTTACAGGTCAATTTAATTATATATTTCAGCGAAAAGAATAATTTTCTTCTTCTTGGTTCACATATTTGTAAATACAATAGCTTTAAAGAAAAATATAAATTAAACCATCTAATGTATCGTGAGTTTACATTAATTAGAACCTTTGCAAGAGATATTCCACTTTTTTTAATGGTAAAATTTAGTCCGAGCTGCGGATTATTCTTACATTCAACGGCTGTTCTTTCCGTATGTCTACTAGTAACTGACAGTTGCTACAGTATAAAGAAAGCAAGGGTTGATATCTTTGGCACCCTACATCGACATTGGCTATACACAGACATTTGCTTTGGTTACCTCTGGTCACCTCACACACATATTGTCTTTGGTTACCTCTAGTCACCCTAGATAGATATTGGCTTTCGCTACCTCTGGTCACCCTACACAGATATTTGCTTTGGTTACTTCTGGTCACCCTACATAGATATTGGCTTCAATTACCTCTGGTCACCCTACACAGATATTTGCTTTGGATACTTCTGGTCACCCTACATAGATATTGGCATTGATTACCTCTAGTCACCCTACACAGATATTGGTTTTGGTTACCATTTGGTTACCCTACACAAATATTGGCTTTGATTTAATATGGTCTCTTAACATTGATTTGGACTTAAGTAACCTCTGGTCACCCTACATATACACTGGCTTAGGTAATATTACCTCTGGTCAACCTCCACACACATTGGCTTTGATTAAATCTGGTCTCTTAACATTGATTTGGACTTAAGTAACATCTGGTCAACCTAGATAAATATTGGCGTTGGTAACATCTGGTTACCCTACTCAAATATTGTTTTTGATAAAACCAATCACCATGCACATAAATTGGCTTTGGTAACTTCTGATCGCCCTAAACAGATATTGGCTTTGGTTACCTCTCATCACTCTAAACAGATATCTGCTTTATTTACCTCTGGTCACCCTACACAGATATTGGCTTTGATTACCTCTTGTCATCCTACACAGATATTGGCTTTGGTTACCTCTGGTCACCCTAAACAGATATCTGCTTTATTTACCTCTGGTCACCCTACACAGATATTGGCTTTGATTACCTCTTGTCACCTACACAGATATTGGCTTTGTTACCTCTGGTCACCTAAACAGAATCGCTTTATTACCTCTGGTCACCCTACACAGATATTGGCTTTGATTACCTATGTCACCCTACACAGATATTGCTTTGATTACTCTGTCACCCTACACAGATATTGGTTTTGGTTACCTTTGGTTACCCTACACAAGTATTGGCTTTGATCAAATCTGGTCTCTTCAGGTAGCAAAATACAAAAAAAAATTACATCCAATCTCCAGCTTCTAAAATGCTGTTACTTTCTTAAAACTGCATATAAATTAATAAAAGAGGTATATATATAGATAGATAAAAGAAAAATCTTTTCAATAAAAGCAATATTTTTGTCATGCAATCATTATGTAATCAATTATTATGCAATGCATGGCAAAATCATGGTATGTTAACTTGAATGAATTTAGCTCTTTCATCTCTTTAGCTACACAAGAAATTTTAACGTCATCTTAATGAACACGGACAGGAGCTACAACAAGTTGTCTCAAATTATCGCTATCATATTCCATTCTCTCAGAAATTTGTAATTAGTTGAAACATCCCTACTACATTAAAGCAGATAATGTATGATTAGGTGTTAAATTTGATCCATACATTCTATCCAAAATCTGAGACACACTTTTGTAGATAATGGCTCAAGGAACAACATGTAATGAATCAACCCTCTCGGAGGACCCATAAAGAAGCTAATTTCAATTGAAAGTTGAAATTTCTTCTAAAATGTTGTGGACACAAATATCATTATGTTTAATTACATAATTGTTGTATAATACTAACATTGCATTAATATGAAATAGTAATCTGTTAGCTATCCATAGATACTACTTTTATAATTAATTCAAGCATTATAAAGAAAGTTATAGCATTGGGGAATCGGAGGTATGAAATTTTTGTATTGTGCTACCTTAACATTGATTTGGACTTTAGTAACCTCTGGTCAGCCTACATATACACTGGCTTTGGTAACCTCTGGTCAACCTCCACACACATTGGCTTTGATTAAATCTGGTCTCTTGACATTGTCTTGAACTTAAGTAATAGTTGGTCAACCTACGCATACTCTGGCTTTGGTTACCTCTGGTCAACCTACACAGATATTGAATTTGGTTACCCATGTTCACCCTACACACATATTGGCTTTGGTAAAATATGTTCACCATACATAAAATTGGCTTTGGTAATCTCTGGTCACCCTACATATATATCAGCCTTGGTTACCACTTGTAATTATAACTATTCACATACCTTAGTATTCTTTTCCTATGACCACCCTACACAGATTATCTTTGGCTACGTCTGGTTACCCTACACATATTATTTTTGGTTACCTCATGTTACCCAACACAGAATATCTTTAGTTGTTACTCTGGTTACCCCACACACATATTGGCTTTGATAAAATCTGGTCAGTTTATATAGATTTTGGCTTTAGTTACCTATGATCACCCTACTAAACAATTGTCTTAGATAAAATATGGCCACCATACACAGACATTGTCTTTGGTTACCTCTGGTCACCCTAAAAAGATATTGGATATGGTTACCTCTGGTCACTCTACACAGATATTGGCTTTCATTACCTATGATCACCCTACACAGATTATCTTTGGCTACCTCTGGTTACCTTACACGTATTATCTTTAGTTACCTCATGTTACCCACCACAGAATATCTTTAGTTAACTCTGGTTACCCCACACAAATATTGGCTTTGATAAAATCTGGTCAGTTTATATAGATTTTGGCTTTGGTTACCTATGTTACCTATGATCACCTTACTCAACAATTGTCTTAAAAATATGGCCAACATACACAGACATTATCGTTGGTTACCTCTGGTCACCCTAAACAGATATTGGATTTGATTACCTCTGGTCACTCTACACAGATATTGGCTTTCATTATATATAATTACCTATGATCACCCTACACAGATTATCTTTGACTACCTCTGGTTACCCTACATCTTCTACATACTCACCGAATCCATAAATAGCAAGTAAACAAATCAATTGTACATGTCATTTGAGACATGCCTTTCTAATACTTATTGATAGAGATGGAAGAACAGATATTGGCTAAAAACTGTTCACCACCTTTGTAAACTGGTGTTACTTTAGCATTTTTCAGTAATGAAGGATATATACCAGTATCCATCATTCTGTTGAATATATATGTGAGAGAAGAGGTTATATTGGGCACTTATTGTTAGGATTTGGGGTCCAATATTATCAGTTCCAGATTATTTACATCAAGTTTGGTTAACTCATCAAATAGCTAATTTATCCTTATTGGTGGTATGGTAAACTCATGGTTTTGTTGGGTTTTTTTTTATTTTTGTTGAATTTTCTTAGATTATTGAAATCAGCCTTGTCAACAGATGTTATTTCTATTTGCTATCTTAGTTTTTTATCACAATAGTAAAACCGTTATTAAAAATATCTGCTATTGGTTTTTTGGGGGGTTTTGTTGTTGTATTGTTCTCATCTGTATCTAACTCATGTGGGGTCGTTTTACCTTAGGATTCAGACTATGAAGGCATTTCCATAAAGATTTAGATTCATTAGAGTCGTTTACCATGTTTTTAAATCAATCGTTTTCAGTTCTCTATTATTTTTTTAGTTGTATGTCTCCAAATTTAATTTCACTCCACAATCCAAATGCATATATTTATCCCTCATGTTCCTAGCATGCATAATTGCACTTTTATATCAATCAGGTCGGTTATACAAGTTATATGTTTCAAAGGGACACTATACATCATTAGTTTTGTTATAATAAATACATTTTTTATGAATGTATTTCAATTTTTCATTACCAGTTTCTTCGTCTGTTTAAACCTTTTGAGGTTACATTTTTGTTTTGAAAGAGAAGTAACTCCTTATTAATTCCATACGGTTTCTAAACCTATATGGTAAATAACCATATATATGTTTTAGGACACCCTATATCAAATATAAATAGGCACCGTATGTTTTCCATTATATAAATAACACACAACCAGAGAGAGATGAGCAGATTGTTACCCCGAGAAGTCATTGTCAACCGCGGCGAAGCCAAGGTTGACAATGCTTTATCGAGGGGTACAAATTTGCTCTATCACCTTAGAGCTATGTGTTATTTAATTAATCACACTGAATGTCCTATCAGTATTGTCTTTTACAGATTTCTTTATTGTAAAAGAGTTTCATTTACGTAATGTACCTAACAACGTTACGATAATAACAAATATAACAAAAAGTCAAGTAAGATGTTTAATTTTTCTTATTTTTACAGTAATATATAAAATGATAAAATCTGAGCCAAAACGTAGAACTTAAGCATTGTATTTTCAAATAATTGATGTAAATTCAATTCAATGTCCTTTAAATAATCGATTTCTAATTGGTTTTGACGAGAGGGTAACGTTCAATAAATATTGTCAGCCGCTCAGCCATGTAATAGAGTAAATGAACACCCTTGTATTAGCCAATCAAAATATGGCATTTTAAAGTGAAGTATAATAATAACCAATCATATCTGCATTAATCTATAGAAGGTTAGATAAAATAAGTAACATGCCTTTAATATCTAAGCCTTGTTATAACAGATAACTTTATCCCTTAAAAGCCTTGTCTCATTGATTAAGCATAGTTAATGAAACATGTATTAATTCATTTCGAAAATTTGTTATCAAGGCTTTTCATTTTATTTCTGTGCAAAGTTTCAAAAGTTCCCTAGAGCCCATTAAAATTTAAAATATTGATGATTTATTTTACAAATACAAACATTTGCTATTACAGTTTTAGACAACTCATGAAAGTATCTGTAATAATACATTTAAGATATTTTCTGTACTAACCCTTTTAAGTTATATCCCTGACTGTTTGTCAGATTTAAGTCAGTTTTCTTGAAAATTCTGTCACACAAAGCTTTTATTTAATTAGCAAGTTGGTCTATAATTTTTTAAATATGATATATATGGATGTTAGGGCCAAACACTTATCAATAATCTGTCCTCCAAATTTTAAAAGTTTTTACTTTATAAAATTTTATTGTCCTTTTTTTTAAGTAATTGTCGTTCTTCAATAAAATTCTTGCAACACTGTGTATATTGGAACTCTGTTCTCGTATTGTGTTTAGATTTTATTTACAATTTAGTTTAATACTTAAATGCATCTTCATATTTTTCTTTTCAAATCAAATGTATACTGTTGCATTATGATAGTAGGTATTCAGCTCTGCTCTACACGTGTCTACAGATATGCGATGTGGAAAATAATAATTACTGGATGATCCATTTGCTCCTGGCAATCCTAATTACAGCTGTATGTTTATTTGTATTGTGTTATTAATATATTAAACATTCGTTTTTCCAAACATGTCACGTCATTCTGTTTTCGCTCACCTGTTCCAATGGGCCAAGTGACTTCTTCTCACCACTTGGCATACATCGTCCGTTAACTTTTACAAAAATCTTCTCCTCTGAAAATACTGGGCCAAATTTAAACAATCTTTGCCTAAATAATCATAGGGTTATCTAGTTTTAAAATGTGTCTGATGACACCGCCTGACAACCAATATGGCCTACATTTACCTGGCTAAAAATATAACATGGGAAAAAATTAACGTTTTGTCTATCATACCGAAAACCCTTATAAATAGAGAAAATCTGAAAGGATAAAAATGTTCAGAATACTGAGCTCTACCAGTTGTTTATATCTGTCAAAACTGTCAGACGACTTTTTTTAGGAGTTATTATCCTTAATTGACAAACTTTACCATTTTTTTTTTTTTGAAGTTTTGCGTTGTGTATCTTGTAAACTATAATAGATCACGAGAAACATTTTATTTCAAAAATGATCATCAAGACAAGTTCTTCTCCTAGGACTGTAAGGTTGGAATAGTCAGTTGACTCATCATCAGATTTATTGCCCTTTGATGATGACTTTTACCAATTTATTTGCGTATTTGCATCATATATCAGAATTAATTAATTTTTTTTTTTTATTTTAACCATATTTTATTCATTAAGATATGAAAAGGATTGAGCAACAGGCACAACCTATAAAAGCTCTCTCCATATTACATGTACAAGGTATAATTCAATTACAACAACTGTATTTAAAATAATGCAATATAGTGGAACTTGCATGCTACTTGTGAGCACACACGAGCAAATATATGTTAACAGTGTTACTTACTAAATGCAAAGTATATTTAAATATAAAGGCAATTAATCATCAGTTATTTAAAGTACCTTGAAACATGCAAATATCCATTATAAGTCATTAGAAATATAGTTATGGCTTGAAAGAGACACTAAGCATGCTTAGTGAAATAAATGAATTAATGTTGGAGTGTAGAAAAAAATTTAAAAAAATAAAACTAGATGAAACAAAAATTAAGTAAGTTTCAAACAAAACGATGAGTGTCACTGATATATTTCTGAACAGATTTAAAAATAGCAATATTCATATCATATGAAAATAATCTGTGTCCAAAAAGTAGTAATTCAATATTTATGTCAACATTATCAACAATGGAGTTGATGGAATCAAGAGGGTCTGTCTTACATCATTATACTTAGGGCAAATAAAAAAGAAATTTTGGTTATCTTCAACAGGATGGTTACACTTAGTGCAAAAAGTGTTTTCGTATAAGAACTGATTAAACAAATGAGATTTAACGTTGCTAGCATTATTTCTGAGTTGACAATGACTTATATTAAGTTTCCTTATCCCATAGTTGAAAGGTTTAAATATATCATCTGTCCTATAAAACTTATCCAGTCCACTTCTAAATATACCCAAACTTGGTGATTTTTGTAACCTCAAAGGAAGACTATTCCAAAGTCTTATAGTGGAAGGAATGAAACTATTAAAATAAGGGCTAGTTCTAGCAAGAGGCGGGTGAAAAGTGTTATTTTCATTCCTCAAAGTATAAGGGGTTTGCTTGGGAAGATATGGCTGGACTAACTCATATAAGTATGCAGGTGTCATCCTATTTACTATTTTGTAGAATAGTATAAGCTTATGTTTATTACGTCTATTCTCCAGAGTTTCTAAACCTAATTCAATATAAAGTTTTTGTCTGGAGGAATTACGTCGTAATCCTGTAATAACTCTAGCAGCTTCTATCTGAATATTTTCAAGAAGCTCAGTCTCATGCTGGGAGCAATTGCTCCAAATAACATCACCATATTCTAATATAGAAATATAGAATATTCTAATAATTAATTACTAAGTAGATATATCTAAAATTGAATTAGCAAAAATTATCAGCAAGCATGTTTTTTAAAATAAGTATTATAGTCAAATCGTTAAACAACTTCTTATTAGAGTTATAGCTCTTTGAAGACGATTGTCAACATTTTTTTTTTGTGTTTTTGTCTTATATCTTAAAAGATAAATATACATTTTAAATCACAAAAATGAGCAGAAAGTCATTTTCAATTAACAAGTAAACTTTGCTGTTATAGTTAGGAGACTGTCATTCTTTATGAGAGTAATTGCCTTCAAAAGAGACATTTTTTGTTTACCTTCTTTTGTGTTTTGAGCAAAAACTTTAGAAGATAGAGAGAAACTAATCAGATTAAGAGCCAGTCTGTGATAAAACCATGCAAAATGGTCCAAATCCAAAATATTCCAATCAGACTGATATTTTGTATTTTAGATACCTTATATGTAATAACTAGTTGTGCAAAATATTTTCAAAAAATATTCAACCATTATTTGTGTATGCCGAAAATTCGATAATTGTCCATTTGACAAAAGGACATTTTAAGCCTATTTTCGGGTGCTTCAACCTGAATTTTTATTGTTTTATAGAAAAAATACAGCTTAATGATTAAAAATATCTTAACAAACAACTTAAAATGAAAGGAAATTATCATAATTCAAAAAGTTGTGAGATTTCTCAATAACCCTACTGACAGGTTGAAATTGCATGGTTTTGAAAAAGTGGCGATTCAGCAAAATTTGTATATTTTTAAAGGCTTGAATCTTGTAAGATCATGTTTTATTTTCAATAAAATGTAATATTTCATGAAGCATATATATTTATCTACAAAATGCAAGAAATTGGTGCTCGGCAAATGATACCTTCTTACGATAAAATAATAATTAAAGATAGGCATGATGGCAATTTTGTCGAATTTTTGATTTTTTTATCTGTTTCAATAGAAACTTTTCAAAAGTATGTGATAGTCAAAATATAAGAAAAAAATGACTGAACTAATGTTTACTGGTTATATTGATTGAATAAACCAAGTTTAACTGAGTTTAAATTAGAAAATATACTAAAAGAGTAAACCCGGGAAGACCCCTATTTTGTCTTTTTTGCCCCTAAACTGAGTATTTTTACAATATGTTCTAAGCACGTCTCCTTCAGATGGTATTTTCTTTTCTAAAATAGTATGAAAATGTAGACAAAATTGTACAAACTGCGCAGCCTTGTACATTTATGTTATCTATTTCCAAAAAAGAGGAAGATTTAACAGTTTTGTGAATTTCATAGTATTGTGCCTCTTACCTAGACAAGTGCTATATTTTGTATATTGTGATAAAGCTTTATGCCAAATATAAAGAGACTACTCCTAATAGTTCCTGATAAAACTGCAACTGAAATTTTGTGACCCTGACATGAACCAATTAGTAATTCCTATGTCGATTCTGGTAGAACAGTGGACATAACAGTAATGTTAAGTTTCCTCCTAGAATGTTCTAGCAATTTGAGGCTTGGGAATAAGACATGTAAAATACAGTTGGCCTATTACTACCAGCTGAGACATACACAACTATTTCAAATTGCAATAAAATTTATTTCATAACCACATGTGATAACCAGATACTCCTCAGGGCGCAGCTTTATACGACCGCAGAGGTCGAAGCCTGAACAGTTGGTGCAAGTATGGACACAACATTTAAGCTCGATACAGCTCTGAATTTGGATTGTGATTAAATAGTTGACACAACATAGGTTTCTGACACAGAATGAGTGTGGTCTAAGATCTTAAACTTAAAAACTTTAAAAAAAATATTTTGACATTTACCTATTATGGTCCAATATCCAAAATCTAAATACATGGTTAGATTAAGCACATCATAGAACCCCAAGAATTCAATTTTTGATGAAATCAAATAATGTTCAATTTTAGAACCTTTAGACCTCAATGTGAACCAATTTGATAACCGGGCCCAAATATTAAAAATCTGAATACATGGTTAGATTCAGCATATTGAAGAACCCCATATATTCAATTTTTGTTGAATTCAAACAATTTGAAAGTTTAATTTTGGACCCCGATTCGGACCAACTTGAAAACTGGGCCTATAATAAAAAATCTAAGTACATTTTTAGATTCAGCATTTCAAAGAACCCAAATAATTATATGTTTGTTAAAACCAAACTAAGTTTAATTTTGAACCCTTTGGACCTTAATGTAAACCAATTTGAAAACAGGACCAACAATTAAGAATCTAAATACAGTTAGATTTGGCATATCAAAGAACCCCAATAATTCATTTTTTTATGAAATCAAACAAAGTTTAATTTTGGACCCTTTTGGCCCCTTATTCCTCAACTGTTGGAACCAAAACTCCCAAAATCAATCCAAACCTTCCTTTTGTGGTCATAAACCTTGTGTTAAAATTTCATAGATTTCTGTTTTCTTGTACTAAAGTGATTGTGCGAAAACCAAGAAAAATGCTTATTTGGGCCCTTTTTGGCCCCTTATTCCTAAACTGTTGGGACCAAATCTCCCAAAATCAATCCCAACCTTCCTTTTATGGTCATAAACCTTGTGTTTAAATTTCATAGATTTCTTTTTACTTATATTAAAGTTATAGTGCGAAAACCAAATGTCTTCGGACGACGATGACAACGACAACGTCGTACCAATATACGACCGAAATTTTTCCATTTTTGCGGTCGTATAAAAACAAATATACACAGATAAATGGTTAAACTGTTGAGCAGACATACAATTACGCGGCCATGTCCACTTGTATTTCTGTCGATCTGATGAGTGAAGCCTTTTTTAACTGGTTTTTATAGTTTGTTCTTATGTTTTACTGTTATACCAATGTCCTAAGTTAGGGTGAGGGTTGGGATAACACTAACATGTTTAACCCCGCCACATTATTTATGTATGTGCAAACTGAATGTCCCAAGTCAGGATCCTGTAATTCAGTGGTTGTCGTTTGTTTATGTGTTACATATTTGTTTTTCGTTCATTTTTTAGCTCACCTGGCCCGGAGTGTCAAGTGAGCTTCTTTCATCACTTTGCGTCCGTCGTCGTCGTCCGTCGTCGTCGTCGTCATTAACTTTTACAAAAATCTTCTCCTCTGAAACTACTGGGCCAAATTAGACCAAACTTGGCCACAATCATCATTGGGGTATCTTGTTTAAAAAATGTGTCCGGTGACCTGGCCAACCAACCAAGATGGCCGCCATGGCTAAAAATAGAATATTGGGGTAAAATGCAGTTTTTGGCTTATAACTCAAAAACCAAAGCATTTAGAGCAAATCTGACTGGGTTAAATTGTTTATCATGTCAAGATCTATCTGCCCTACAATTTTTACATGGATCGGACAACCCGTTGTTAGGTTACTGCCCTGAATTGGTAATTTTAAGGAAATTATGCCGTTTTTTGTTATTATCTTGAATATTATTATAGATAGAGATAAACTGTAAACAGCAATAATGTTCAGCAAAATAAGATCTACAAATAAGTCAAATGACCAAAATTGTCAATTGACCCCTTAAGGAGTTATTGCCCTTTATAGTTAATTTTCAAAATTTTTCATAAATTTTTGTAAATTTTTAGAAAAATATTTTCCGCTGTAATTACTGGGCCAAGTTCATTATAAAGATAATTGTAGCAACAAGAATGTTCAGTAAAGTAAGATCTACAAACACATCACCATCACCAAAACACAATTATGTCATCAATTTATCTGTGTCCATCTTATATGCACATAGACCAAGGTGAGCGACACAGGCTCTTGAGAGCCTCTTGTTTTATAAAAATAAGGCCGTTAGTTTTTTCGTTTGAATTGTTTTACATTGTCTTATCGGGGCCTTTTATAACTGACTATGCGGTATGGGCTTTGCTCATTGTTGAAGACCGTACAGTGACCTATAGTTAATGTCTGTGTCATTTTGGTCTCTTGTGGACAGTTGTCTGATTGACAATCGTACCACATCTTCTTTTTTATATTGTCATTAAAATGGTTATGATTTTACTGTTTATATACATGTAATATTATGGTGGTCTGCCGTAAAGAAAAACGTGCAAAATGGTCTAAATACAAGTTTTTGGTCATGAATGAACATGATTAAGGTATTAGCAAAAAAGAGTAAAAATTTGATAGATCTTAAAGCATTTAACATAATAAAGTCATCAATATCTATTTTAACTATATATCAAACAATTTTGCAGCATCAGAGTTGAGATAATTTTGATAAAAACTGCATTGTGTGAGTAATTCATGGCAATACATAGTCCCCAACCCGTTACAAATTAATTGTAATGGAATAAAATTTTAACTTGATCTATAATTTGTCATGGTGTAAACTACATAAAAATATCGAGACAAAATCTTCAAGCAAAATGAAAAAAATTGTTGAATTCTGACTATCTAAGTGAATTTTCTATGTCCAAAGACCACAACTCTGCACACAAATATCAGACTGGAACAAAATTAAACCACTAATTATAAATACCAAAGAAAAAATCAAAATCTCAAAGTATCAACACAGGAAAGAGATGATCTTTGGAGAAGGGACATTCAAGATAATTTTGGAAAAGCTTTCGATTTTTGAAGAAGTAGGGTCACCTCAACTGTCTTTCATTTATCTGAATTTAATCTGAGATATAAATCAAAAACTTTTATATGACACATTATATATGCACATATAAACTTTTTTCGTAGATAAAAAAAAAGGCCACATTTTTTTACATACGCTCTAGTAGACACAACTTTCTAATCTAGACACTCAATGAGTGATTGCCCCTATAATTGGTTTCGTTCAAATCAAAAGTTTCAAATCAAAAGAAGAGGAAGATATTTTGAAGTACAAGTATGTTCACAACTCTGTTTCATATAACAAGCTTTTTAAAAGACTGTCATCAATTGAAAGTATGTGAAAACCAGGTGCTCCGCAGGGCGCAGCTTTATACAATCACAGTGGTTGGGGCAAACTAAATTTGGTCACAATGTTTAAGCTTGATGCTGTCTGAATTTGGATAGTGATTGAATTTTTGACAAAATAAAGGTTTTTGTTACAAAATAAATGTGGTCAAGATCAAACAAATCTATTGCACAATACTGTGCAATTGAAGATTTCTTCTTTAAACTTTTCAAAATTTGAGAAATTTGAAAAATGTTGAAAAAAAAAAGAAATCCCTTAAAATAATTGTAAACAAATCCCCCCCAACTTATTGAAACCCCCCCTTTAAGCAATAACCCATAAACTCTATCCAATCCTTTCCTTTGTAGTATAGAACATTGTAGTACAATTACAGAGAGATCCATACCCTTAAACCCAAGTTATTATTTGGAAACTAGAAACATGCTTCTTTTTGGCCCTTTTTTGGCCCCTTATTCCTATATATTTTGGGCAATAAATCCAAAACTAAATCCCAGCCTTTGTTGTATGGGGCATTGTGGTACAATTGTAGAAAGATCCATAAAATTACACACAAGTTATTGTCTTGAAACTTGAAAAATGCTTGTTTTTGGCCCCTTTCTGACCCTTAATTCCTAACTTTGAACCCATGACCCATTAAATGAATCCAAACCTTCTACTAGTGGTTTTAAACATTGTCGTACAATATCAGAGCAATTGAAATACTTATACACAAGTTATTATCCTTAAACTATAAAATGCTTATTTTGGGCCCCTTTTGGGCCCTTAATTCCTAAACGGTTGGGACCATCATCCCCAAAATCGATCCCAACCTTCCTTTTATGGTATTGAACCTTCTGAAAAAAATGATAAAGATCTATAGACTTAAACTTAAGTTATTGTCCTGAATACAAGTCTACTTTGTTTTAGTTAAAATATTAAGGGGCAAAAACTATTATATTGGTGCATTTAATAGATATTTTGGGAGCATTTTTTACTAACTTCCCATTATTTGCCAGGATAAATTTTTTTACTTGTATATAACTGATATGCACCTTTAAAAAAATCCTAAAAGTTTAAAAAAATGAATATGAATTTTAGAGAAAAACACCTACTGAGTACATGTACTACATGCAAGTTATCTAATAAATCTGTTGCACGAACCTCTCTGGCAACCTGTCAAAAGGTAAATAAATTCTCAAAATGCATTTTTCTTTTTTTTTATGATGTTCTTTGCAAAATATAAAAAGAAAATGCTATATTTAAGAGATATATCAATTATCCAGACCTTTAAAAAGTACCTAAATATGGTGATTTTTTTTAATTATTCACAAATATGCAAATAAGGCTGTTAAATGGAAAAAAGTGTGAATTAACAAAAAAAAATGTTTTATCTTAACTTCTTAATACCCGCATCTACAATGTTGGAGAGGGTCCTTTGTTGTATATCTACATAGACAAAATAAAGTTGGGGGACACAGGTCCTTAGAGCCTCTTGTTTTTTTATTGTGCCAGTGCAGCATAATACTTGTTATTATCATATTTTTGAATGAAATGTCTCAGTTTTTGTCATATAATTGTTTCTCTTAAAGCAGTTCCTCTTGAAAGGTAGGGTAAAATTATGAGGCTATAATATCTGTTCCTGATTGAACTAATATTCTTTAACCTAAATAATATATTGTGAATAAAAAAAAACTACTTTTCAGAATTTCAACTCATCATTTTCCATATTTTCTTAATTAGGCAACAAGATCGGGTATATTTACTTGTGGAACCGGCCAAAACAAAGAACATATGCTGATGGAGCTTCAATTTGTTGTTTTACAGCAAAAATGTAATACTAGTAAGTCCTTTACGTCAGACATACAAAGTGAATAGTGGATTTAATTAGAGCAACATTATCATTAACTATAGAGATCAACAGATATCACTTTTGTTATAAGCATTCAAATGGATGCTATCTAAAGCAAATCAAATACAAGAACAATAGCCATTAGTATGACATTTCAAATTAGAAACCATATGTCTATGGTCAGCTTATTTCATTAAAAAGAATGTGGGAGAAAAGAGAGTGACTTCTAAAATATCCTTCAACTAAAATATTAAGTATTAATTTACTTACAATAAGTAACTTTGCCAACATACAACCATATATAGCAGACAGCATATGCGCAGTTTAATGGTAAATCATATTTAGGTTATAAATATCAATACTATGCACAGGTGATTAAAAATTCATTAAGGATAATCATAAAATCTTTAATTGATCACTGAAACTTCAATTATGTCTGCTCAGTACTGAATGCAGAAATGTTTTTAAAATCAATGATATCTACTGAAAGTCAAACAGCTTATTTCCAATAGGAATCTTTATTAGTAGCGGCTTATTATAGGTATTTGAAATATAAAATATAAATGCGAGCAGGGTGTTTTTAAACTATTGGTAGCTGGAGAATAGATAAGATTGAATCCTTTAATAAATTCCAATCCTGATTTGCTTAATTATATAGTTAATAAAAAAAGAAATGTTCTTAGTTGATACTCGATGCCTCTAACTTATCTATTACAATTTTACAATGACCTAATATTGTATTGTATTTGTCATGTGGTTTAACTTGATGTTTGGTAATTCATGAAAATATTTTCTAATAAAAGAGGGTTATGTTAAATTAAAGATTTTATGAGCATGATTTATGCTAAGTTCTTTCAACTCAAGTTTCAAAATTTGAAAATTTTAAACTAGATTAAAGATTCAAAGTTTTATTATCCCCATACACAACAGTGTACAAGAGATCAATATACATACATACATAAATAGACGATATATCTGAACAGTAATTACAATACAATTATGATAACTATAGATTATTACATGGCATTTTTCATATCAGACCCTGTATCGGCCCAAGGTTATGATATCAGCCCAAGAGCCGCAGGCTCGAGGGCTAATATCATGAACGAGGGCCGATAAAGGGTCTGATATGACAAATGACATGTAATTATCTTTTTATCATATACTTCAGCAGAAGAAATACAGACAAGAACTATTAAAATTTAAGTTTGTTTGTCTTTGCATTTTCAGATAATATTTACAGACAACCAAAAAAAAATCTTAACTTTAATTGTTTTTATTGCACGCTATTACAAGCATTTATCTATCTTTTCACAACAATTATCATGTTCTTCATTAATATTGTCAACTCATTTATGACTTTCAAAACAAGTTTAACTTAATTCATTTTTGCTCCTCAACCATTTTAGGAAAAGTCTTATCACTTGCCGTTTTCCGCGTTCTGTTGTCGTTTTCAAACAAATTTCCGGAAATGCACGAAGTTGCATGTGATAAACGTCACGGAAATTAACGGAAAGGCATGTGATAACATACCGGAAGCAGTCAATAAAGGTATCTTTATCAGCCCGCTATTGAAATTTCAAGGAATCTGGACAATAAACCTAGTAATCCTTTCATAGCCTTTTGATATTTTCAAATGTTATTGAACTGTAAAATTTTAGTAATATTTTATACAAGTATATGATAAACATTTACATACGATAACAGGAGCTTACACACAATAAACAATCATGCACGTGATTCTAGTGACACTTTCATGTGTATATACAGTCAGTCTCTATCATTTGGATTTAACACAATGTCATGAAAATGTGAGTTTTACATATAAAATTGAGAATGGAAATGGGGAATGTGTCAAAGAGACAACAATCCGACCATAGAGAAGACAACCGCAGAAGGTCACAAACAGGTCTTCAATGCAGCGAGAAATTCCCACACCCGGAGGCGTCCTTCAGCTGGTCCCTAAACAAATATATATACTAGTTCAGGGATAATGAACGCCATATTAAACTCCAAATTGTAAACAACAAACTAAAATTAAAAATAATACAAGGCTAACAAAGGCAAGAGGCTCCTGACCTGGGACAGGCGCAAAAATGCAGCGGGGTTAAACATGTTTAAAAGATCTCAACCCTCCCCCTATACCTCTAGCCAATGCAGAAAAGTGAACGCATAACAATACGCACATTATAAAATTCAGTTCCAGAGAAGTCCGAGTCTCATGTCAGAAGATGTAACCAAAGAAAATAAACAAAATGACAATAATACATAAATAACATTAGACTACTATCAGTTAACTGACATGACAGCTCCAGACTTCAATTAAACTGATTGAAAGATTATGTCTTCATTATATGAATATCAGGCTAAATCCGTCCCGTGAGAGGTTTTGTATCATACCATCATAACATATATGAGAAGAACATAACCAGTGTCATGCCAACAACTGGTTTTTAAATAAATGTGTTTAGTTCCGATGCAAAGACCCTATAAGTGAATCAATATTAACGCCAAAATATGCAATCTTTAATGACCTGACAACAGTATCGTAACTATATCCCTTCTTATAAAGTGTTTTTAAAGGTTTTCTTAGCTTCTGAGGTGAATACTGACATTGTTGTGCTTTACAAAGAATATTTCCATAAAATATCGGATGTGAAATACCTGAACGTATAAGAAGTCTGCATGTTGAGCTATATTTACGAATGATGTCTTTATACATGTACCGATGATAGAATTTAGTAAATGTTTTGATTAGTTTGTGATATCGAAAACCCTGGTGCAATAATTTTTCAGTAATACATAAATTTCTCTTGTTAAAGCCTAAAACATTGTTACATGCACGAGCGAATCGTACAAGTTGAGATATATAAACATCGTAAGATGGTGACAAGGGAACGTTACCATCTAAAAATGGATAATTAACGATAGGAAATGAGAAATCATCTCTTTTATCATAAATTTTAGTATTAAGCTTTCCGTTTATGATATAGATATCAAGATCAAGGAAAGGGCAGTGTTCGTTGTTAGTATTAGCTTTATTTAAAGTAAGTTCAACAGGATAAATTTCTTAAGTATACATACTGAAGTCGTCATTATTGAGAGCCTAAATATCATCCAAATATCTAAAAGTATTATTAAATTTGTGTATCAGATGTTGTTTCGATGGATCTATGCTGATTTTTGTCATAAATTGTAACTCATAGCAATACAAAAACAGGTCCGCAATAAGTGGTGCACAGTTAGTCCCCATTGAAATTCCGATAACCTGGCGATATACGGAATCTCAAAACCGAACAAAAAGGTTATCTAGTAAAAATTTAAGGGCAGATATAGTATCAAAGCATGTCCAATTGACATAGTTTTTTTTTGTTTATTGCTACTAAAAAATGACCTAAAAGAGTTTTAACATATATATTCACATTCTGACTTTTTAAATGCCCAATTAATTCGGTGTGTGATTTTTTTCTTAATGAGAATGTGAGGCAATGTGGTATATAGGGTAGAATAATTAAAACTTTGAACAGATTCAAAATCACCAATTTAAGCATGCAATTGATCAAGTACTTCCAACGAGTTTTTGACACTCCAAAAGTAATTAATTCCACTTTTTTCGAAGGCCTTATTTGAACAATTTATAATCTGGTTTTCGATTGTACCAAGTGTACTGGTAAGAAGAATAGATAATTAAGTACTGGCACAATGGCTTGAAGACGAAATAAATCTATATTTGTAATGTGTTTTGTGTAGCTTCGGATGCCAATACATAGTTGGGACTTTCATTGTTTTTGGTTCTGCTTGTAAAGCGGTAGCTAAAAGTTTATGTTTGTTACATATGTCGTTTTCAGAAAATGGAGTCAGTTGGAATGTTGGTGAAGTGGTGATTTTTTTTTGTAGACCCTCAATGTAAAATTTACGTCAAACAATTATAATATTATTAGCAGCTTTATCGGCCGGGACAAAAACAAATTCCTTGCCAAGTTCTTTTAGTTTACGTTTGATACGCGAAATAGGTTTATTGTGGTTATTGTTAAGAGTAGAATGTTCTTTTAAATTTTGAATTCGTATATCAACTATGTTCATTACTGAATTAAAAAAAAAGAGTCCAAAGATTTTTTGTCAGCTTTTTCCCGTTTTAACCATTCCAAACAGTAAGTACTGAGTGAGTCGTGGATGATATTACGACCCTCATTCTAATTAATAATTGACGGGGGACAATATATAGGTCCTTTACTGATGAAAGATTTTAACTCTCGGTCTTGAATGATGTTAAGATCTCCTGTTATAACATGGGCAATGGGTCCATAAATGTATTCGGAATTACTGCAATAACATGAAGTAGGTGTATTTTCACTGATATTAACATCTTTACACAATTGCCTATAATTAAACACAAATATCCGGGTAGATTTCTTGTAACTATAACAAATAAGAGGGAGCTCAGTATTATCAAAATATCCATGAATTTGTTCTTTAACAGAATGGTATTAAAAATGCCGGCAATATTTACAAAATCAAAACCTTTATTGACATACTTTATAGCTAGGAAAATTGTTTCTTAAATTGAGAATTCGCTTACAAAACTGCAAGTGTATATTTTCTATACCCTGTTTATTTTCAAATCCTCATACTTCACTTGAGTAGACAAGAATTGGAGTAATAAGTGAATCAAACAATTTTAATTGCAAATCTAATGGAAAGGACAAATTTATTATTTTCTGCAGTAAAGCATACAATGCTTTATTTGCCTGATCCAATAATTTCTTTTTAGCAGTGCAAAAAACTACCATTATAATTGAGCATAACACCACGATATGAATATGAATCTTGTACATCAATATTTGCACCATAAATATTAAAGACAATTTTTTATTTAAACCAGATACAGTATATTGGATTTGTGTTTACTTGTTCTGCATGGGGTCCTTTCTTTTATATAAAAAAAAACTGGGGTTTTTTGCCACTTGTAATTATTTGAGCTTGTGATATACTAGTCTACATGGCAGAAATTTGAATGATTATAATAACTTAATATGACTGTATATATTTAGGAGACAACGGTATTGTATTTTAAGCACCGATGGCATGAATTGGAAAAAGTAATAATTTTCAGGTTTATTTTTTAAAATAAGCTTCAAACAATATTCTAAAAGTTTTCATTGTCATTTAAGATGTTTAAAACACTGAAAAGAATTTATTGTTTTAAGCATACTCCATGCAATTCAATATTAAATCACATTTTCAATGTGTGAGAATTTTCAGAACTTGTAAAAGGTATCAATAAAAAGTTGTGTCATAGCATAATAGAAATTTTATGCTTGTTTTCTGTTTTGAGCCCAATATTTCAAAATAAAATAAAATTATTGGATTTCAAAGTCCAAATTTCTAATTAAATCTATTGGTTACCATAAGCTTTAAGATTACTGAGATTGTACAAAATTGACAACAATACATTTATATCTTTTTAAAGTAATTTGTTTTTTTAGTTTTTTGTTTTATTGGTATTTAAGATATTACAAATCATTATTTGCTGCCAAGGTGGAACTGGATGGATATAAATAAGGAATAAAGATTACATTACTTTTTGACATACTTTTAAAAATGCAGTGGTCTGTGATTTTAAGGGTAAAGATTGCATTCATACAGTTTTCCAAACTTTTGCAACAATAAAAATACATTCAGCACATCATATATACCCATAAATTGAAGTTATAAAATGATGCATATTTGTTATACCAAACTCATTGAGAAAACTACATCAAATGTGCATGGTGCATAATTTTGGTATCTGTTGTAAAACTTTAAATAGGTAATTTTTAAGTAATATTTGAAAAGGAAGTTATCTTCCTTTGTTCAAAATTAAGTTGAACTCTTCCAATTCTTAATACAATGGAAAAGGTGGTGAAATAGGAGAAAACCCTAGATCTTCAACCAGTGACAGAATTTGTCAGAAACAAGAAGAACCAACAACTGCTGTCCCGGAAATTATAACATCTACGGGTATTCCTCAACTATTGATAAAGTCTGGCTCTGTTGAAACTGCTCAGTTGTATATGTATTGAAACATCTTCTTTTTTTTTTATTAGGCCACACAAAACTCTGAATTTTTTGAAAAACTAAGGATTTTCTTATCCCAGGCATAGATTACCTTACCCGTATTTGGCACAACTTTTTGGAATTTTGGATCCTCAATGCTCTTCAACTTTGTACTTGTTTGGCTTTATAAATATTTTGATTTGAGCGTCACTGATGAGTCTTATGTAGACGAAACGCGCGTCTGGCGTACTTAATTATAATCCTGGTACCTTTGATAACTATTAACAAATTCTTTGATTGATGTTGCCTACCCATGCATTGAAGGATTTGGGTAGGAAGGTAGGGATTAAAAATCAAAATTGCCAAAAAGTATAGACAAAGCCGGGCTAAGAATAAAAGCTTAGCATTAGGGAAATATCCTTAATTTAAAAAAAAATCCAAAATGTTGTAACAGCATTTTAAATAACATAAATTCCGTATGTACAGAAGGACTAAAAATATTATAATCATATGTTTTTACAACTCACGTAATGAAGAGCTAAATAAACGTTTACACATTATAGTCTTGGATTATTTTCATCAGGTTTGTTTAAGAGTTATTTAAAAGAGGGACGAAAGATACCAAAGGGACAGTCCAACTCATAAATCTAAATCAAACTGACAACGCCATGGCTAAAAATGAAAAAGACAAGCAGAAAAACAATAGTACACATGACACAACATAGAAAACTAAAGAATAAACAACACGAACCCCACCAAAAACTAGGGGTGATCTCAGGTGCTCCGGAAGGGTAAGCAGATCCTGCTCCACATGTGGCACCCGTCGTGTTGCTTATGTGATTACAAATCCGGTTAATAGTCTAATTCGGTAGGTCACATTCATAAAAGGGAAGGGGATTGTAGTTACGACATAAGGACAATATCCGATATCATTTGTGAAACGGTTATTCCATAACGGTCAACCAACTCGTGATGGCGTCCGTAAAATTTACGAAGGGATGATTTCAACTTCACCATTTGGAACTCTTGGTTTAATAGCTTACTTGTGAGCAGTAACCCTCTATCAAGAAAATCATGATAGGAAATGCAAGCACGGGAATATCGTATCAATTGGGAGATATATACCTCGTATACAGGTGCTGCTGGAATGTTGCTACTTAGAAATGGAAAGTAGCCAAATACATTGTATTGTTGTTTAATTGTGTGTTAATGATCTGCTAAAAATTGGTTACAATAGATCCTGCTCGTTTTGCTGTTCGTTGTTGTCATCTGTATTAACTGTTTTTGTGTTTTTTCTTTATGTTTTTCGTTGATTCCTTTTACGTTTTCTAGCTTTTCTTTTTTATCTGACTGTCTTGTCTTAACGTTTAGTTTTCTGGTAATTCGTCTGTTACTTTTTGTCAGTCTATTTACTTCTTTTTCTAATTTTTCCAGTCGTTTGATATTACTTGATAAAACTAAATATAAAACAGATCAAATCTCTGTTTGAAGATCTATAACTATGATACATTTTATTTAACAGGTTTAAATATTTAAAATATAAATTCATGTTGCTTTTATCAATATATTTCATATAGCGCATTTTTGTGCATATTTGTTTAGTCAGTTTACTTTGATAGATATTTTTCAGTCATATTTTTTTAGTGTTCAGTCAGTCAATATATTTGCATTGTATAAGAACAGTCTTATAAAAATTAACAATACCTATGGTGTTGTCATTCCTGTGTGGATATCTTGATTTGTAAAAGACATTATATGTTCCCGCTGAAGCGGATGGCACATTTAGTTTTAACCTTGTTCATATGTATGTCTGCCCGTACGTCCGATGTCTCTATATTTTTTTATGTTCTCTAACTGCCTCAAACAGGTGTTATCCAAATTATACCTACTGCTTATTTTGAAAAAAACCAGAACTAGAGATCAAGAGTGAATTTTGGACACATCACTTTTACCGTTTTAGAGTTTTGTCATTTTAAAAATTGAACAAATGCAGTTTCCTGTTTCCATTCTTTTAACAAATGTTTTCCTCAACCAAATATTATTAAACTCTCACACAATGCTTATTTCCACAAAACTCAGATCAAGAAGGAATTTGGTTAACGCCACTTTTACCACCCCTAGTTTTTTGAAGGGTTCGTGTTGTTTATTCTTTAGTTTTCTATGTTGTGTCATGTGTGCTGTTGTTTGTTTGTCTTTTTCATTTTTAGCCATGGCGTTGTCAGTTTGTTTTAGATTTATGAATTTTACTGTCCCTTTGGTATCTTTCGTCCCTCTTTTACCACTCCTAAGTCATTTCCCTAAGTAGCATTAAATTCAACAAATATGATGATCTGAAAACAAACAACAAAAAAACTGTAAGGTTGTTTTTCCTTTAATTTAGAGTAACCTGTATCCGAAGAAAATCAAATAATATACAATATGGGATGATAAGGAAGTGTTAGAGAAGACAAATAAGAACTATGTAAAGTGAAGGTCACTAAGGATATGTTGTTTCATCAACCCAAAACCTAAAAGTTTTCTTTTTTCAAAATTGAATACCAATAGTATTCACTTGCGCTTGTTTAAAGTACGAAATACCAAATGATTATGAAATAAAGGTAACTTCGAACGTCGGTAGCAGCATCTTTAAAATTGAACATACAAATTTGAAGAAGGATATGGGGTACATATCATCTCCAAAGACTATTTTAAGTCCTTATAAGAACAATATGACCTCAGCAAACAAAGATTTCCAAAACGCTTGTGTTCTGTTTGAATAAAGCCACCAAAAACAACAACTACGATACTGTTCAATCAGAGAACATCAAACGTGTGCTTTAATATATATCTTAATTTTTTTTATTGCGGCTGAAAATGAAAAAAAAACTTGACCATGCTTAAGATTTATTTAATTTGTAACTTTGAATTGTTTTATACATATAAAGTGATTAAAAATGTCAGGTATCAAAAGTTTCACAAATATCTATCAGACTCGGCTTAATTTTGCCCTTTGCCTAATTAAAATTGCACAAAAATTGGAAAAAATTATAAATAAATGAATTAAAACTAAACACTTCGGGTCTATTTTTTTTCAATATTTATGCTGAAAAATAAATTTGTTTACAATTATAAAAAAAAGAGTCAGCAACGTTTCCAACTTACTTTATAAAGACCTCTAAAAAATTAAAATTATGGATGAAGTTTTCAACAAAAAGATTTCCTTTTAATATTAATATTCAATGTGCAGTGACAACATATGTTTCTTACTTCTTGTTTTCCTCAAAACAAATTATGTATAGCAATCTTATCAGAGTATGAACCAATTTCTGAAAAAGGATAACACAAAAATATTTTTCCCCTCAAACAAAATAATATAAGGAATACCCCTAATGTTTTGAGGTAGATTTGTTATTTGCAATGAGGCCCCTATGTGGTGCACACGTAATTACATAATCACAAACAATTCCCAATGATGAAGAAGTTTTTTAAACAAGAATATCAAATAATCAAATATACAGTACTAGACTATCAAATAATCAAATAATAATTAAATACTTGGTCAGGAAATCACTATACACATTACCAAGTAATAACATCATTAAAAACCTCATGAGGAGGCTCAAACGTTTTGGGGATTATGAAACTTACTACACACTAATAGAAAATAAACTCAACATAGAAACAAGGATTGAAATTTTGTATTTGCACTAGACACGCGTTTCGTCTACAAAAGACTCATCATTGGTGCTCGAATAAAAACAGATGATTTATTTTCGTGGATACCAATGTTCAATTTACGTCGATTGAGGAAACTTGCATTTCGTTGATATCTAATTTCTTGGTTTTGGCAAAGTCTGCATACATTATTTCTTAGATAGATTGTAATTCATTCGTAGTTCTAATGTGCGTATAATCCACGTAAAATTGGTATCCAACGAATATAAATGAATCACCTTGAGGTGACAATCTTGGTGTGAACTTCCTGATGAGTTTTCAACACTTATAAGCCTTTAAAGCCACGGATTATAAATGAAAGGTATACATGGTATACACGTAAAAAGTTATAACAGAATGAAAAGAAAATAAAGCCATCATATATACCAGAATGAAAGTTGTGTACGCATGATGCGTGCTTCGTCTATATAAAACTCACCAGGTATAGCTTATACTTTATGTGTCTATTCGAAATAATCTTAAAATGTTGTGCACTCTTTTTAACAGCACGCTACGAGTGTTATTCAATGTGCACCACATTCTAATGATATTTCGTCATAGACAGCAAAGATATCAATTATGTCACTTTTGTACTGACAAGAATTATCATTGATATGTTTATATTTATAAATTAACTGTTTACAAAATTTTGAATTTTTGAAATACTAAGGCTGTTCTACCTCAGGCATAGATTACTTTAGCTGTATTTGGCAAGACTTTTAGGAATTTTGGTCTTCAATGCTCTTCAACTTCGTACTTTATGTGACATTTTTAACTTTTTTTGGATTCGAGCATCACTGATGAGTCTTTTGTAGACGAAACGCGCGTCTGGTGTATATACAAAATTTAGTGCTGGTATCTATGATGAGTTTATTTATAAAATATTACAACCATCCTTTATATATTGTTCACTTGGGATGTTTTGGAGATTTTATTTCAACCAGCGTGTTGTCTGTTTTTCTGCTAGATATTGTTTTTGTTTGTCCCTTGGTATGTTCTTTTTTTTTATCTCTATAAACATTGATAAACCTTTTGAACTTGACTAGATTTCTGTACCATAACTTTACCATATTTTATTCATACTCAACATTTGAAATTTACACTCTACTAAAGTTTAAGCCCTATACAAATGTTGTTTTGTTTTTGTTGTTTTTTTAGCTTTTCTTAACTGGCACTTTTTCTTTTTATTTAATATATCAAAAGTTGCTAGGACAGGGCTATGAATTAATTAAATTAAGGTCATCACTCAAGAAATTTTACGACCGCCAATCAGCTCATTATGACAAAAGTGTGTTAGAAATCATAGATCCTGATATTCTTCTTCAGTTATAGTAACCTTCCATATTTACCGAACTGAACAAAGAAATAACACGACAGGTGCCGTATACCGTGCAGGAAATGATTACCCTTTCGGAGCACATGATTTCAATCCCGGTTTTAAGTGGAGTTCGTGTTGTTTCTTATTTATTATTTTTAACTGTTGGTGTTGGTTTTATGAGTCTTTGTTTACTCCTTGGTTTTAATTGTTATTGTTTACAAATACTGATGAGTTTAAAATTTCTAAAAAAGGTTAAAAGAAAATTACGAAAATTTCTCATTCAAATGGCAAGGGATTCTGAAAACGGAAATTCTGTTTATGCCCCACCTACGATAGTAGAGGGACATTATGTTTTCTGGTCTGTGGGTCCGTTCGTTCGTTCGTTCGTTCGTTCGTTCGTCCTTCTTCCCGTTTCAGGTTAAAGTTTTTAGTCAAGGTAGTTTTTGATGAAGTTGAAGTCCTATCAACTTGAAACTTAGTACACATGTTTCTTTTGATATGATCTTTCTAATTTTAATGCCAAATTAGAGTTTTTACCCCATTTCATGGTCCACTGAACATAGAAAATGATAGTGCGAGTGGGGCATCCGTGTACGTGGGACAAATTTTTGTTTTAAAATGTTTCATCATTTATGGTTGGAAGTGCGATGATTTTGAAATAAAAACTAAGTCAAATGTCAGAATCAAAATATATATTTTCAACGTTCAATATCAATCATTTCCTCAAATCACAATCGTTTAAATACAAAAGTCAGAAGTATAATTTGTAACTGTGACTTAAAAAGTAACACAAAATACACACACGCACACATATAATCACCCATAAATATAATTTAACAAGGATTTAAATCCTTCAATATCAAAACTTTAAATAGAACGATTATATATATTATAATATGGCTCGTTACTGTTTTTGGTTTATAACGTAGGTCAGAACTCAACTGAATCAACAGGTGGTAAATATTTCTGAAACAAAAAACACACATGTTTTAAATTGTTGAAAAGGAGTAGGTCCGGTAAGGACCGATTTTGGCCTCAAATTTCAGGTTCATCTGACAAAAGATTTTGACCACTTTTTAAACACTTAAGTGTCTATTTCATTTGAATCAATTAGTTTATGTGAAAGATTTGAACTGATTTATTCATTAAAAACGAATCGATTCAAGCTCAAATATGAAAAATCAACCAAATATGCCGAAAAATGTCACATTTCGGATGGTTTTTGTCAAGAATGAAAGTGGCCGCATCCGTGTTCATCCTCAACCTTTATATATGTTATGTGTTATCATAAAATACAACTTCCATTTCAATATTAAGGATGAACACGAATGCGGCCACTTTCGTTTAACACGAAAACCGTCTAAAATTAAACTAAAATGCTAGAATTTTGAAGAATTCAGTAATTTAACATGACATTAAGGTGCCAGTAACCGATATATGTTCATTGTATAGTAAAAAAAAAAAGCCCATATTTATGTAGCAGAAGCACTCTACTGTTAAATAAATAACTAAAAGTTTACATTTTATCAAATTTGTAAAACTGCTATAATTTGAGGCCAAAAAGGGCTCTTACTGGACCTACTCCTTTATAAGTAAAATGTACTGCTACCAAATACCATATACTATGATATAATGATTAATTACAAAATTAACCAATATGATGTGAAGCTGTGTGGCAGTTGTTTTAGCTACATGTGTTGTTTGTGAGCTTGTTTAAGTGTGTGTTTGTCTCTATTTGTAATTTTATGGTACAATTAAATGTTTACTGTGAACAAATTTATCATTTTTTCTTAGTTAGAATTTTATCGTTTATGACAAATAAGCATAATTGGCAATGAGAAAACCCTCCACCAATAGACCAGGGAACTAGGATGGAAAACGACACCATCTAGTTCAATTTAAACAGACAACTAATAACGAAATGTTTATCATATAGTTCAGTTTTAACAAGTACCTGATAACAAAATGTGAAATAATACATAAACGAAAACGGCCACATTAATATTAATACCACTAACAAGCAAAACAACAGGGACAATCAACGACAATTAAAGAGACTAAAGGTTATTATACACTGTATAAGACACAAGCCTTTATTTTGTACATAACAAACATAGCGCGGTAATCAATAAAGGCAACAGTAGTATACCACTGTTCAAAACTCATAAATCTATGGACCAAAAACAAAATCGGGGTAACAAACTAAAACTGAGGGAACATGCATTAAATATTAGAGGAGAACAACGACAAAACATTAAAATGTAACATACACAGCAACGGGCTAAGCATTAGACAACATCCGATGAGAATAACCAATATAACATCAAAACCAAATACATGAATTTGGGATAGAAAAGTACCGTGACACGTCTTATAGTAATGTGAATTCACACTCAAAAATAGGAGAAAACAAACGACACAACGGAAACACAACGTAAAAATGTTACACACACATAAAGGAACTATGATATAACAATATATATAACCATTTTCCTGACTAGGTACAGGACATTTTTAAAGAAAAAAATGGTGGGTTGAACCTGGTTTTGTGGCATGCCAAACCTCGCACTGTGATGGTATTGTTAAATATAACATTAAAATGACAACATAATAATACAGGACTACAATACAAATAAATAGCAGAACGTATTAGGCATAGAAACACATGAATAATAGATAACAAAACCCATCAGGTTTAAAATTCATTACGTAAAAAACGCGCCTCGTCCAAACAAGACTCACCAGTGACGCCCAGATATAAAAGTTTGAAAGTCAAAAAAGGGGGACAAAGTTGTACAGCTCTGAGGATCAAAAGTTGAAAAAGGTTGTGCCAAATACGGTTAGGGTTTTTTGCTTGTGATAAGAACATCCTTATTATATAGAACAATTTTTGCAAACAGTAAATTTTATCAAATGAATATAAAAGATTTACATGATCAAACTGACGTTAACTAATTACAGAAAACAAAACCATAATACATAATGCATTGAAGACCAACACAGAAAATAGACACACCCGACTCAGTGACACACCAGGCCTGAACCAAGTAAACGCTCTCAACCATTTTCTACCCAGGAACAGTGTTGCCAGACAAAACATAAAAATCAACTGTGAGACTCAATTGAAAATGAAAAAAAAATCCCCACCGGACTGGTTGGTACTAAAAAAAAGAAACTGTAGAAATAAGAATCCTAAGAAACTTTAAATTGTTTTGAATGGTAACTTAATTAATGGGCACTAAAAATCAGATCATCGTTCCGTATAACATTTGCTGTCCGTTGTTTAAAATTTTTCTTGAGATACAGTTAAACTTTAAAGCACAGTCTTTTTATCTATGAAATTTTTTTAAATGCTTTACCTTGATAACACTAGATCACGTTACATATATTTAAGGATATTCATCATATTGGAGATTTATGAGATTACCCATCTGTTTTTTTTGTAGAGTATTTAGTTTTCTATATTGAGCTCTATGTATAGTTGTTTGGGGTTTTTTTGTCGTTTTTCGTTTTTCGTTTTTCGCCATGGCATTGCTGGTTTGTTTTCAACTTATGAGTTCGAATATCCCTTCTGAATTTTTTTTCGCTTATCTTTCTTGTAATTATTTTGAATGAATTCTTTCAACATTATTATATTATATGAAGTAAAACTCTTAATAAACTGTTTTGGAATAAAGATATACTTAAATAAAATGATTTGATCATTTTTGAATTCTTATGTTCCATTCGAAAAACTTCAACAAAGATATCACAAAATTATCAATATCTTTACGGCGTTTGGAAATAAAACATAGATGGTTGTATTTAATTCTAGTAAATCATTGTTTTCTTCTAAGTAATTTCAACTTATGTCGTGGAAAAAAAATTTAATCAGCAAAGGTGTTATGAAAAATAATCTTCCGTTGCGTATTTATTAACACTCGAGAGGAATAATTAGAATACCACCTTTTCTTTATTTCATTATTCGTTTTAACACTACTGTATTTTGAAAATATTTGACCCTCCTTTTAGCCTTTTATGAAAAAGTGTTACATTTGTATCGTGTCTATCTTACCAATGCAGTTTCCTCGCCAGGGTCAAATGTCGACGAACCGGAATTTTCAGATGACTCGGCATCATTTGAATTTTCTTCATGACTTGTTTCTGATGAAGACCCCTGAAAAAGACAAATTTAGATTTGATATTCCAAAGTATAATACTGCCGGGAAAATTAAAAGTTCTTTTTTATTTGTTATGCATTATTGGAGGAACTGCATCTTGAGGTGGTACCTAAGACTACAGGGAATGTTTATATCACGTTGTATTGTTAAGGAAATATTAAGCATCCCAATGATCAAAATTATCTATTGTTTATGTTTATTCATTTCACATCTTGATCCTCTTACATCTACCACCAACTCTAATTTGAAATTTTTGTAAAGGTTTCCGTTGGAAAAAATGCTGTAATCAGTTTCAACATCTTATCTTCTACGTTTCGTCCCCGAGGGTATCACAAGCCCAGTCGTCAATACTTCAATGTTGACATGAATATCAATAATGTGGTCATTTTTATAAATTTCCTATTTACAAAACTGAATTTTTAGAAAAACTAAGGATTTTCTTATCCCAGGCATAAATTACCTTAGCCGAATTTGGCACAACTTTTTGGAATTTTGGATGCTCTATGCTCTTCAACTTTGTACTTATTTGCTTTATAAATATTTTGATATGAGTGTTACTGATTAGTTTTTTGTAGACGAAACGCGCGTCTGGGGTACTAAATTATAATCCTAGTACCTTTGATAACTATTTATTCCACTGGGTCGATGCCACTCCTGGGGGACATTTCGTCCCCAAGGGAATCAGCAGCCCAGTAGTCAACACTTCGGTGTTGACATGAATATCAATAATGTGGCCATTTTTATAAATTGCCTGTTTACAAAACTGAATTTTTCGAAAAACTACGGATTTTCTTATCCCAAGCATAGATTACCTTACCCTTATTTGGTACAACGTTTTTGAATTTTGGAAATCTATGCTCTTCAAATTTTTACTTGTTTGGTTTTATAAATATTTTGATATGAGCGTTACTGATTAGTTTTATGTAGACGAAAGACGCGTCTGGCGTACTAAATTACAATCCTGGTACCTTTGATAACTATTGGACTACTCATAAACTCCACCAAAAGAAAAAAAGTAGAAATACAATATGTTTCTTCATATCCTAGTTTGTATATGTCTATAAAATCTATAGACAAATTCAAAATCTTTGATCTAAATATCGTAACATTCCATAAAATTTTAACAATGTTTTTAGTGTCTGCAAATTGAAACAAAAACTCCAAATTGCTTGAACTGTTATACATTGGACTAAGAACATCTTTCAGTTATGCTAAAAAACAAAAACAGATTTTGGTATTTAAGTCATCTCCGAATCATTCAAAATCTTATGTCAAAGATTATGAATTTTTATGAAGTTTTTTACTAAGTAACTTGTCTATAAATCGTTAACCATAGAGACTATCAAAATATTGAATGTTTTTATTATCAATATAAAATTGAGAAGATGAGAAAACTCTTCAATAGTTATCAAAGGTATCAGGATAAGAATTTAATACGCCAGACGCGCGTTTCGTCTACATTAGACTCATCAGTGACGCTCAGATCCAAACAAGTTACAAAGCTAAACAAGTACAAAGTTGAAGAGACCAAATGAAACAGAAATTAACGTCTAATTCCACCGGCGCCTGATTCGAAAGTTGAATAGTAATCAATATTTCCCTACGCACAAAAACGTTCTAAACAAAACTTGTAAAACCAAAAATTATGTACAACGTTTTAAAAAGAGAATAAAACCAAAACAGCGCAAATGGTCCAACAGTTTAGTTTACCGTCATCTTTATTTTAGAGAATGCAACCTGAGTTTAAGCAATTCTCATATCCTCTACCAAATCAATGACTAATAGTTTGATGGTATCCTCGAGGAATTATAGTTGACCAGGCCAGTAGCATTATAGACGAAGTGGTACTTAAAACATTTAAAACGATTTTCATCAGAAAAATACGTGTTCTTAAAGTCCATTCAAAGCCTTTTTGAACAAAACTTAACCCTTTGTATATCTAATCATGTGTAGGGTGAAAAGTTGAAAACCTCTTATCTTATTGTTATTTAGATGCCATTCAAGTCGCCATTGAAATTACACGGGCACACAGAAAGAGGCATGAATCTTAAGGAGATACATTTAAGGTAAAAATCAAATACCGCGTGAATCGAATGAACTCCAAAATGAGAGAGGCCGGGTGCGTCCACTAATTTACGCTAAAAAAGGAATATTGAAATTATACATACCGAATGAACATTATTTGACATGTCAGATTCTACAGGTCGCGGAGCTCTACTTGTTGCTACTTTTCTTAATACATCTTGATTATCAGGTTGAGTAACTGCTAAATGGTGTTCCTGTGTTGTCCATTGGTTGTTGGGGTCTTTTTCATTTTTCCTTAGTCTAGGCTTTACTGGAATAATAATTTGTATATCAAAACATACAGTGGAGATCACTTCTAACCTCTCATTAGAACTGTCAGAATAATCTGTCATAGAACTGTTTTAATCTGTCCTAGAACAGTTCTACCTAGAACAGTTCTACCCTATAACTGTTCTAAGTAGAACTGTCAGAATCAGTTCCAGGTAGAACTGTCATGATCAGTTCTAGGTAGAACTGACTAAATCAGTTCTAGGTAGAACTGTCAGGATCAGTTCTAGGGTAGAACTGTCTCAAAACTGATCTAGGTAGAACTGTCCAAATCAGATCAAACCGTAGAACTGTCAGCAGAACTGACTAAATCAGTCAGGACTGTAGAACAGTTCTAAATGACTTCATTGCAGTAAGGGCACTTTAGAATTTAGAAGAAAAAAATCAGTTCCACTTACTTTGCTATATAATAGCAGATTTTCTATATTGTTTACTGATCAAACGTTTATATACATGTAGAAATATCGAAGTGGATAGAAGGTTATCCAACTCATCGGAGAAATATTTTTATAAGATTGAAAATGAAACATCATTGTTTACGTTTCTTCGTTCCCCGTTTTTAATAGTCTCTTCCTAAATATAACTCTGCATTAATTCATGGAATTTTAATCGTAAGTTACATTCTTTGCCTTGGATTTACATTCATTATTTAAAATTCTGTTTGGACAAATGTTCAAACAAAAATTGTACAGTGGATGAATTATGGGATATTAATGAAAAAAGTGTTGTATAGCGTAAAAAATTATGTACACTACATTTGCACCATCTCGTCAATTTAGCCAGACTTAGTATCCATAACGACTATAAATGATATCTGTGATTCTGGAACGTCAGAAAAATATACCGTCGATCTGAACATGGATGAAACATTTGCCCCTGGACGTTAGGCTACAAACAAAATCAATCATTTTTCTTTGCCTTCTTCAAATTATATTCACATGATTAACAGTATACTATTCCAAGAAGAGAACTTCTCATACATGTACTTTTCATTTTTAAAATAAAGTATAAGAATCAGTCATGTGAGTGTTGGATGATGCCATTAAATAGTCTTGTTTAAAAAAAAAAACCATCACTAACTACTGACTTGAAACGTCACTTTAGTGACGGTTCATTATTATGGATACAGAGAGGAAATAATGGTGCGCTACATTGATGTGGTATACATTGTGTTCCAAAGTTCAGGTGACATCTTTATCATACGATCCACCCTGACATAGAAATTATATTATTAGTTTACAATGAAGCCATACATATTTACAAGATAATAAAAGTGTAAATATGTTCAGTTTTGGTTGATGCTGTCACATACATGTATGGTCAGTTTTGGTTGATGCAGACAAATAGATTTGTTATATGAGTCAGTCTGAGATATCAAAACTACTGAAATCAGCTGTTCACGATTCAAAATTTTGAATAAAAAGAGGACATGCTGGCACTATAAACTGATGCAAGCATAATTTCGTAGTCATTGTTTTCCAATATTGCTTTAATTTATATTAAACAATCCATCCTGATATAAAAAAATATAAGTGATTTACTATGCAGCTATTAAGATTTACATCATGTACATGTAAATAAAGTGCAAATATGGTCAGTGTTGGTTGATACGGACAAATAACTTTGTTATGCCAGTCAGAGTGAGGAATGAAAACTACTGATATTTTTTTATGATGCAATATTTTGAATAAAAAGAGGACATGCTGGCACTCTAAATTGATGCAAACGAAATAAGGTAGCATTTTGTTCCAATTTTTCTATCATTTGTATTATAAAATCCATCCTTACATAAAAATATTACAGATTTACTATGCGACTATAAGATTTACATAAAAGAGAGTAAATGTGGTCAGTTTTGGTTGATGCGGTCAAATATGGTCAGTTTTGGTTGATGCTGTCAAATATGGTCAGTTTTGGTTGATGCTGTCAAATATGGTCAGTTTTGATTGATGTAGACAAATAATTTTATCATATGAGTCATTGATTTCCAATATTGCAGCTATCTATATACTACAGTCCCTCTTGACCTAACATTATAACTGAATTACTGTGCAGCTATATAGGTTTACATAAAAAAGGCAAATTTGGTCAGTTTTGGTTGATGCGGTCAAAAGATTTTATTACACGACTCAGTCTGAAGTATGAAAACTACTAATATTTGTTTACGATTCAATATTTTGAATAAAAAGAGTACATACTGGCACTATAAATTGATGCGAACAAAGTTTTGTGGCCATTGTTTTCCAATATTGCTGTAACTTTAAAAAAGAAGATGTGGTATGATTGCCAATGAGACAACTGACAGCAAGAGACCAAAATGACACAGACATTAACAACTATAGGTCACCCTACGACCTTCAACACTGAGCAAAGCCCAAACCGCAGTCCCTCTTGACCTAAAATTATAACTAAATTACTACGCAGCTATATAGATTTGCAGAAAGAAAGAGCAAATAATGTCAGTTTATATTGATGCGGTCAAAAGATTTTCGTTAAGCCATGTAAACAAGTCCGTTCGAGGTATGAAAACTATTTGTAAACAAATATCCCATTTGTGTACGATTCACTATTTTGAATAAAAAGAGGACATGTTAGTTTTATAAATTGAATGCAACAAAATTTTGAAGTCATTGTTTTACAATATAACTTCTGTCATTTTTACAATACATCCTCGCCTAAAAATATAACAGGATTACTGCAGTGTGAAGCTAAATGTATATAGATTTACATGATGAAGAGCAAATATGGTCAGTTTAAGTTTAATTTAAAAACATATTTATTTATAATAGTGATCCGGACACAAGTTATTACATTTGGTTAATGAGATCAGATAATTTTGTTATGTGAAACAAGCCATCCTGACTCCCTAATGACAAATGTAAAACAATTCAATTCAAATAATAATCCCCCCCCCCCCCCCCCGATAATACAGGCACATACATGCAGAATATGAATCTAAAAAAAAACTCTATATAATATAAATCGCCATTTTGCCGACGCCTTACAAAGAGTTCTTAAAACTTATAAATCAATTCTAGCAGTAGAATTTATAAATCAATTTTAGCCGTAGAATTTGTAATCAATTCTAATCGTAGAACTGTTCTAGAAGTAGAACTGACCAAAGATTTGGTCAGTTCTAGGTAGAACTGTCAAAAACTGTTCTAGGGTAGAACTGTCAGGATCAGTTTCTAGGTAGATAAATAAAGGCAACAGTAGTATACCGCTGTTCAAAACTCATAAATCCATGGACAAATAACAAAATCGGGGTAACAAACTAAAACCGAGGGAAAAGCATTAAATATAAGAGGAGAACAACGACATAACACCAAAATGTAACACACATAGACAAAATCCCACGAGAATAACAAATATAACATATATATATGTAACATCAAAACCAAATACATGAATTTGGGATAGACAAGTACCGTGACACGTCTTATCGCAATGTGAATTTACACTCAAAAATAAGAGAAAACAAACGACACAACGTTATAATGTAATACACACAGAAACGAACTATAATATAACAATGGCCATATTCCTGACTTGGTACAGGGCATTTTTAAAGGAAAAAATGGTGGGTTGAACCTGGTTTTGTGGCATGCGAAACCTCGCACTTTTATGGCCATGTAAAATATAACAGCAAAATGACAACACAGGACTACAATATAAATAAATTGGAGAACACAATTGACAAAGAATCACACGAACAACAGCCAACAAAAGGCAACAAGTTCAAAATTTTAATACGCCAGAAGTGTATTTTGTCGACACAAGACCTACGTGTGACACCCAGATACAAAAGTTTGAAAGCCGAAACGAGTACAAAGTTGAACAGCATCGAGGACCAAAAGATCAAAAAGGTTGTGCCAAAAACGGCAAGGGTTTTCTGTTAGTTACCAGAAAATCCCTATAATTTAGAATAATTTATACTTTTGCAAACAGTAAATTTTATAAAATGAATATACAAAAGATGTACATGATAAAACTGAAGTATTAACTAATTACAGGAAACAACTGAAATACATTTACATAACCAGACATTTGAAACACAAAAGTAGACACATCCGAATAAGTTTAAACCTCTACGCCAAGTGACGTCCTATTTGAAACTGAAAAATGACGAAAAAATTACGTCATTTGAATTTGTAAAACAGATCATCAAAAAATGAAAAATGACGTCACATAAGAATGAATAAGATAGAATTAGGATAGATTTAAGATTATATATTTGAATAAATACTGATATTGCTTTTAATAACAAAGCACATTTTAATACTTATTAATATCAAACTAAAGTAGCAATTAACTATATTATAAAACTATGTCCGGTTTGTTTTGAATCTAACTTCAAACGTAAAATATCGTACTGATTACGTTGAACGAAATCAAATCTGATAAATGAAGGCGGTGATTAATTTTCTTTACCATAACACATAAATATGAATAGAAAAGACGTCAACACATTTGACAAAATCCGATGAGAATTACAAATATAACATTAAACATTTAAACTAAATACATGAATTTAATTTAGAACTGTCCAAATCAGTTCTAGGTAGAACTGACCAAATCAGTTCTAGGTAGAACTGTCCAAATCAGTTCTAGGTAGAACTGACCAAATCAGTTCTAGGTTAGAACTGTTCTAGCTAGAACTGACTAAAAGGTGTCAGGCTGACAGTTCTCGTACTGTCCTAGAACAGTTCTCCTGACAGATTCTGACAGATTTAATGAGAGGTAAGAAGTGATCTCCACTGTATATCATATTGGGCAGTCCATCAGTCGTGACAAATACAGTACAAATCAATTATCTAAAGATTCGCATCTTTTTTTCATTTTTTACTTTTTTTTTTAAATTTTATAACCTAATATTTGCCTTATTAACACACAAGGCAAATAGACACATACTGCCCACACAATCCGTGATGGTAAACAACTGTGCTTTTGTCACCTTCTTTTTATTAAAAAATTCCGAAATTCAGTGACCAATCACATATGATGCATTGGTCTATAAATCCTATCGGTACCTTTATAATCCATTCATCATTAAGAACATACATATGGTAACCAATGTTTGTATATATTATATAAACAAAATATATTTTTTATAGACTCATATTAGTAATAATGTGTCATCGAAAACAAGATTTCTGGTGTCATAGAACCGTTTCAGCAGGGAGTCTTGCCTAAGATTTGATAAAATGTTTAAATGAAAAAGAGAGAAAAAAACATTCAATTATTTCAAGATAAATGTCAATGTCTCGTTATATGCTATAAATGAGAATAACAACCGTGTGTACTGCATCACATAAAGGCAACAGTAGTATACCGCTGTTCAAAAATCGTAAATCTATGGACAAAAATAAAATCGGGGAAACAAACTAAAACTTTTGCAGCATCTCAGAAATGTTGTTTGTAGGTAATCTATTCATAAAATAATGATGTATGTATCGTAGATTTTTTTATTTTTTTCAAATATTTGTTTTTTATTCATTTATTTATTATTTCTTTATCTATTGTAGATTTTAATTATATTATATTATATATTGCGTGCTGCGGGCTTCACTAAAATATCAATTCTGTTCTGTCAAGCAGAAATTATATTTCACAAAAAACTATATTTTCAAAATATGTTTATGTTTAAGGAAAATTATCTATCTGTCTTGGTGTTATTATTCTGAAACAAAATATTAAATACCTGTAGCAACACTTGGAATTATGTTAGTTGTAGGATTTTTGTCAATCAATGGAAGTTGCCTATTCTTAAGATCAAATTTCGAACTTTTATCTTCTTCTTTGTTTGGTTGATCCACATTATCGATGGCACCCTCCTCGTGTACATGTCTCAAAAAGTCTGTTCGTTTCTGAGTATATGGATCGGCAATTGATTCATCTTCTAAAATATTAAGTGGGTCATCAACTCGTGATTGAGTGGTTTTGTTCATTTTAGATAGTGTCTTGGTTTGGGTATTTTTCAATTGACAAGCTCCAGTTGTATTTTCAAATTGTCTTGTTCTTGCCTTAGCATTTTTTCGCGGCATATTTTCATATTTTGAATGCTCTTTTTTATCACTCTTCCCCGCGTTATCAAACGTTTTTCTTTTTGACCTGGATTGAGCATCTTCCACATTTGACTTTGTATATTTTTTTTCTCTACAAACATGTCCACCTTCAATTGTCATGTCTACTGATTTGTTATTACTTGAAACATCATAAGGATGAATTAGATTTTGTTTTGACTGCAATTCAATTTGTTCATTGTCAGTATTCTTATCGCTGTATTCAACATTTATTTTATCTTTATTAGATATGGCCGTTTTTTCGTGCCGAATGTGTGAAATGCTTTTTAGTTTTTGGGGTGGATGTTTTGCTCTATCTATCTGTATCGGTTTGCAAGGACTATTTGAGTTTACACCCGAAATCAATTCTGTGAATCCCTCATGTACTACAGATGAATTTCTGTCTGTTGAACATTCAGGAAATGCTTCAGTACCAGATGAACTGTAAACTTCAGCCAAGTGAGGTTTTCTGAATTCTTCTTTTGATGTTGAAACGTGTTTTTCTTTTGCACTGGTATTTTCATAATAAATTGTATCATCGTTGTTTTCTGTGATAACTGGCATCAATACACATGCTTCCTCATAGGTATTAGATATACTTCTACTGGATAATCTATCTATTTCATTGTAATTCTTATTGTTATCAACGTCATTTGATGCCTTCTCATATATGTGGCAATTACTTGACCAGGTGCCTGAAAATTTGTATAAAGTTTTGGATTTATAATACATTAAAACTGATTTCTTTATAATCAAATTAGCACAAACTTTACAAAAATTGTATGTAACCAAAATTTAATTTCAAAACAGATCAACTCTAAAGTCTTAAACAATTAGCCATAATTAAGCAGCACTTTTTACATTTTGATCTTTATCGTTAACTTATCGTTCCAGGTAACAGCCTGTTATTCAGTGGTTGTCGTTTGTTTATGTGTTACATATTTGTTTTTCGTTCATTTTTTTACATAAATAAGGCCGTTAGTTTTCTCGTTTGAATTGTTTTGCATTGTCTTATCGGGGCCTTTTATAGCTCACTATGCGGTATTGGCTTTGCTCATTGTTGAAGGCCGTACGGTGACCTTTAGTTGTTAATGTCTGTGTCATTTTGGTCTTTTGTGGATAGTTGTCTCATTGGCAATCATACCACATCTTCTTTTTTATATAACCAACATATATATAAGGAAGAATATACATTTACTCACGTATACATAAACAAACTTGAAGTGGTTTATCTCTACGGGTTACTTTCACGATGATTACAACAAAAAGGATTATTGCCACTACGATAATACCAATGATGATTCTAAAATATCAGTGATGACTTAGTTACTTCGCTCATATACACAAAAAGAAGAACATAAACAAAATAGGTATACTTTGGTGTAAAAGAGGGACGAAAGATACCAAAGGGACAGTCAAACTCATAAATCTAAAACAAACTGACAGCGCCATGGCTAAAAATGAAAAAGACAAACAAACAACAGCACGTACGACACAACATAGAAAACTAAAGAATAAACAACACGAACCCCACCAAAAACTAGGGGTGATCTCAGGTGCTCCGGAAGGGTAAGCAGATCCTGCTCCACATGCGGCACCCGTCGTGTTGCCTATGTGATAACAAATCCGGTAAATAGTCTAATTCGGTAGGTCACATTCATGAAAGGTAAGGGGATTATAGTTACGACGTAAGGAACATATCCGATATCATTTGTGAAACGGTTATTCCATAACGGTCAACCAACTCGTGATGGCGTCCGTAAAATTTACGAAGGGATGATTTCAACTTCACCATTTGGAACTCTTGGTTTAATAGCTTCCTTGTGAGCAGCAAACCTCTATCAAGAAAATCATGATAGGAAATGCAAGCACGGGAATATCGTATAATTGGGAGATATATACCCCGTATGCAGGTGCTGCTGGAATGTTGCTACTTAGAAATGGAAAGTTCACAATTGGAAACCTGAAATCATCTCTTTTGTCGTAAAGTTTTGTGTGTAACTGATTAGTGTTAAGTGCATACATTTCATGGAGAATTTCTTTACGGTACCAATACTCTCTATACCATGTTAATTCATACTTTTTATTGGTTTATTGGTGGACTTCGGCTGTTATCTGCTCTTTGGTCGCGTTTTTGTCTCTTTGACATATTCCCCATTTCCATTAAATCATATTATATTGGAAGGACAAATTTCATGTGTTTAACAATCTAAAGCGAGTCTAGATTCACCAACTATAAGAAGATTGTAAAGTTTGAAGTAAATACATTCAAGCAAAATATTGCTAGTGCATGACATTTATTTTTTATTTTCTTCTGAAGGTCTAAGTACCATAACTCGGGAAAGACCAATGAGTGCTGTTGTGTTATGTTTGCTAATTGCAATATCTATATAAAGCTCCCAATAAATATACCAAAGCAATTTCACGTTATGATAAAACAACAAATAATACATTTCATACGACTGAGGCGTGTTTTTAGATAAACCTTCATCCGAACTGCTCAACGCCAAATATTTGAAATCCAAAAATGTATAAGATCAGAAAAATCTGGTAGAGCTATATGACTAAAAGGGTTTAAAAATTGCTAATTCCATCTAGAGCAAACATTGCCTATAGATGTTTTCTTTATAATTGATTGATTTTTAAACGAAAAATTTAAACAATTTATTAAAACAAAATGTCATGACTATAGAGCTGAGGTAATCCTCGTGGACTGACATAACACCAGCAACGGTTTCTACCAAGTTCTGTAAATTTTAAAACGACACATCATAAATTGCATGCGTTCAATGCGTATTTCTGAATTTACCTTTATCAAGAAAGCTGTAATCTGAACATTTGAAAAGCCAAGTTTATGAAAACAAAACAGTGGAAAATTCAAATTTCAGTTAAAGTACGGACAAAAAATCTAACTTTAGTATACAATAAAACGACGTGTAAATCAAAATTGAGGGAATCGCCAGAATTCTAAAGACCGAAACCAGGTTTCTTCGACATATTCAGCCCGATTTGTAAGCATCGTCCCCAATGCAAATTCACATTAAGTCATATTGATTTAAAGGAAGATATGAGAACAATTTTTGTTTATATTAATGAAACCATTCACGATAAAAAAAAAATTACTATGTATGCATGATGACCCTTCTGTTAAATTGTTAACAATATGTATGTTTGACATCTCTTCTACATTTTAAGTATGTGACATCGACATCCACATTTTTTTAAATACACAATCCAGAGATTTGTTTGATTTAACAATCTTGTCGAACCTAAATTACAAGAATTACTTTGTATATTGTGTTATGTTTGTACTATCATCTTAGTAAATAACAACATCATAATGTTGGTTTTTTTTTATCTTACCCAATATAAACTTCATTATTTTGCTGTTCATTAGTACTTTGATCTAAAACAAAATTTAAAGAAACAAGTGGTTATTATTAACTTTTATTAGAAATTGACATACATAAATCAGCAAAGTATTAAGTAAAAATTAACCTCTGAGCTTTTATAAAGTTTAATTCGTAAAGTGAAAAAGTGAAAATAAGTAACCATGCAGAAGAATTGTCAGTTTTAGGGGAGGTGTGGACTTCTCTTGTTAGTTTGTTCAAAATGTTCTTTGTTATCATTTCAATGTTTATAAGGTTTAATCGAAAGACTCCATAATATGACTGCCATAAGTTGACTGAAAACGGTTCAGAGAAAAATAAATATAAAGGTTTAAACATGCACAAAATTGTTCTTGACACAGTAATATATATTGAAAAAATACTGGTTTACCATGGCCACAATCAAAACCGCTGAAAATCAAATTGAAAACTCAAACAACAAACCAATGAAACACAGTTTCTAATGTAATTGAACTTTTTGTAGGAAAAAGATAAACTGGTTGATAAAATCGTGATCATGAAGCTTGTTTAAGACTATTGAATTTTAGTTTATCAAAAGATAGATGTTCAATATACAAATGATATATAACTAAGTGAATACATCGTATATTTACATTTATCTGTTTCAAAATGAGAAGCTTTTAAAAAGACTGTTATAAATTGACAGTATATAAATAAAGGAACTAAACAAGTAGATAAAGTAATGGTCTGAGTGCTTGTTTTCTGGATATAAGCCATTAAAAATTTGGCGTGAAATAATTCCCTCTATATTCCTTATACATCCCGTCAATGTGTTGTTTGTGTTATCTTTCATTTTTGCTGGTGTGTTTTGTACGTGTGACTCTGTGTATTTCTTTGTTACAGATGACGTAGCTCTGTACTCTGATCCCGCCATTATGTTATTGTTTTATTATAATGCCATTATGTTATTGTTTTATTATAATGCCATTATCATGATTATGTTATTGTTCGATCATAATTTTAAAATTCTAATATGACCTTCTTCTTTTGCTTTGGGTACAAAGCCATGTTCCAATTCGAATAGAACATGGCAGGCGCGTAGCTACGTTTACGTCAAAACGTCCGGGTGTACACTTGAATTTTGATAAAAAAAAAAATATTTTAATCTAAAGAAAATAAAAAGAACTTGTAAGAAGCACATCAGCTTTATAATTCTTTCTTCCAGTTAGCTTGTAAATGCAGAAATTTACTTATCAGCCAAATTGTATCATATATTATATTTGTTAATTTTCTGTCAAGTCTGAATCTATACTGTGAGTTTCTATACTGACATCCCTTTTGTTTCAAGCAATTCATTATCTGCTGAGATTCGTTTTGTGGTTTAAAGTTTTGTCGAACCTGTAACAAATTCATGACACCAAAGCGAGACGCTATGTCTCATAGCCCGGTGCGATCCTAAACTTCGTCGGCGGCGTCAATATTTAGGTTCAGTATGTTGTTAAAAAAATTAAATTAAATAACAATAACTTTGCCGAATCTCTGCGAAATGTTACGGAGGTTGAACAGAAACTGTTTATTGTCAAAAGAGTACACTGACTGAGAGCATACTATTGAAATTATATGCAGTTCATTTTACCGTGTTTGACAAAAAGTACTTATTGTTATAGGCTGGGGCTAACATTTTTTACACAACATTTTCTTTGTCAAAACTTCATCTAAATAAATGAAAGTTTAGCAGAATCCAAGAATTTTTACAAATATTGTCTGAAGTAAAGTTTTGAAAGTAAATTTGTTTAAATTAATTTTTCAGTTTTATACTGACAGACTGTATGGCTTTTTAAAGTTAGAAATGCATAAACCTACATAGATTGTCATGAAACTTGGGCCAAAACTAATATTGAAGATCAAGAAAAATATCTAAAGAAAATGTTTGATTTTTTAAAAATCCTGGATCGACTGATAAATGGATTCACTTTTGCGAGGAATATCCCAGACGAGAACCAGAATTCCACAGAACCCTTTACGATATCTAATATTGCACCTGAACATCTTTGAGTATTAATTATTACATGTTCATTTACTATATTTTGAAATAAAATAGGTGTGTTTGTTGGTTGAGTGATTTACCCCAACGGCTCTTTTAAAACATATTTAAAAAGTTACTGGTTTTGACATTTTCTCTAAATCCAATGACCATTATATTTCAAATTAACAAAATGAATAATTCAACATAGCAAATAAACCATTAATTAGATTCAAAAGGATGTTACTACTGAAGATTTTTTAATGACAGGAATGGTATCAATTCTCGATAACTCTTTAGACTCCGGGGGCTTCGCTCCCTAGCTCTAATCCACGACAGCAATTGTTTGACATGGACCCGTTTTTGGATCCTTGGATTCCTCGCCAAGGTTCGAGCGTACAATTAAAAATGACCTAGCTACGATACTGCATGGGCTGCATGTGATTGACGTCACAATTGAAATTGCAACGTCAGATGAATTTTAAACAACGCCAGAGATCCAAATGGACATTTTTGTTGGTGTTGCTCGCTAGGAAATTAAATAAAAACATTCTAAAAGTAAGTTTAAATGTTTCTGTTCTTTTTTCATTGATAAACTGTTGATTTTTCTATAACGTTTTTGTTAATAAAATCAAAATTGCGACATTTTCAGCGTCTACTATAGGTCCGCTTCGAAGTACAAAAGTTCAAAACATTCCTCAAAATATATACGTCAAAAACGCGACATACACTAGAGTTGATTTTAATGCTGTCACATGACTTCAAATATTTCAATTCTATATGGGTTGATTTAAAAATACATTTATATAAGTAAGCAATGAATGTGGTTGTTAAATTGGAAAGATGCTTTTTGTGCCTTTTTGTTAAATATTTGTTTGTTTTTATTCTTATTGAGATTGTGACACCGTGATGACTGCTGTATTCCTACTTTGACAATTATATATTTTTTTGTTTTGTTCACGCATCGTTGTAAATATAATAGAATTTGATGCGACTGTCATACAAGTGAGAGGTTTAGCTCTATAAAACAGGTTTTATTTACTATTTTCTAGATTTGAAAATGATTGTACCAAGTCAGGAATACAACAGTTGTTGTCCATTCGTTTGATGTGTTTTATCATTGATTTGGCCATTTTGTAAGGGACTTTGCGTTTTGAATTTTCCTCGGAGTTCAGTATTTATGTGATTTATATTTTTTCCATATATTTAACATTACGTCTTTTTCTTCCAAAAATTATGAAAAATTATATGGGTTTTATAGCATTTTCAAATATGGCTTTATAAACTATAACTAAGACATTGATGAAGGGGTTAGTGGAGATTTTTCTAATGACACCACATGAAAAAACCAGAGGAATCCGAGTATCAGGTAGAAATTCAAAAACAAGAGTGGCGAACATCATAAATCTTGGTGTGTTGAATTTTGGGAGGAAGATCAGTGAACTCGACAAACACTTACACAATTAACACTATTGACATAGACACATATATGATAAATGATAACCAACACTCCTCTAAAGAATGCGTTAGGTATTGTTTTGACCATGTTCGTTATTATGATTTTTATGATTTATTGAATATCAGTATTTCATGCGGATTAAATTTCTGTTACCTTTCAATATCAATAAATGAACTTAACATTTTTTTTTTTCAAATAGCAGGACTCTTTTATATATAATAAATTGTACTGTACCATTTATTCTTGGCGGGATTATTTTTTAGCTTCCTCATGCCACACAAATTACATTGAAATTGTTTAAAGCAGCCTGATTTTGTGGAAGCTCTGATATCTTTTCTGTTATTCAATTTGTAAGTAATATTCTCAGAACATGTTTGTTTCTATTCAAGCGACACATAATGATGTTAGTACATGTACAACAAAAACCATATGATACAGGCATTCTTTTCAAATCATCATATTCATTTGATTGCATAACTGAGGACTTTGTAAAGGAAAATCCTCATTTATCCAAGAAATAAAATAATAAAGGAATGTGTCCATGGGACACAGATGCTGTCCCCGCTTGCATATAATGCTATACAGGGACATAACTGAAAAAGAAAAAAAAGTGAGGCTAACAAATTTGTTTTTGAACTGAGTTTTGTTGGAATAAGCATTATGGAAAGTTTTATAACATTCAATGAAGGCAAACTTAAGTTAAGAAGCGACAAAATTACCAATTAATAGAGGAGCATAACTTTAGAAAAGTTAAAGTGACGCAGCCACAATTCAAACTTAATCTCTATTTGTAATTTCTGGTAATAAACAATGAGTATAAGTTTGAGAACTTTTGGTTAAAGCAAACCAAAGTTGGAGTATGGAAATAAAATTCGGGACGCTCAGACGCATAAACGGACTAACAGATGGACAAGGTTGAAACACAATGCGCTATCCGCGTCGGCGATGCAGGCATACAAATTTCTTCTAAAAATCCAGGAATCCACAAAGGACTACAGAACAATTATTGTTTATTTTCTCTAAGACTTTTTTTATACAATGCATACAAAAAACTGACCAAACACACTTGAATAAAAGAATAAAATGACTGCTTCAACCTAAAAATCATCGTAAACTGATTGAAAAATATCCATCAAATTGTCCTATATGATATATAATGATAAAGAAAAAGCAACAAAGATTTATCAAAGTATTTATTAAATTCATTAAACGTGTCAAATCAAATGCATTTAAAGACCAAACAGCCTATTGTTTATGCGCATCATCTTATGCAACTTGGTAGTGACACAAAAGCTTTATGACGTTGTTTATAGCAATGAAAAAACATCAAATTATAACGTCTTATTTCGCGTTTTTCACGGATTCCAACATGGTGTACGCTTAAAAATTTGTCTGACAAAAGAGGAATTAAGCGTCGCACTGATATCTTGTAGAAATTTAACACAAATGGACACAAAAGATAGTACACTATATTTAACCTTCGTTCTAATAAAAATAATATAAAAACAATTTTGATCTCGACTTTTTTGCGCCGATCTGCATTTCATTTCTTTTATTCTTTCACATGCGTAGATTTTTGTCTTATATTTGCGCCGATCTGCATTTCATCTTTTTTTTATTCTTTCTGACTTGTGTAGATTTTGTCTTTCATTTGCGCCAATTCATGATGTAAAATTGTGTACACATGTTTCCTGTGATTTTATCCTTCTAATTTAAATGTCATTTTTTCAAAAATGAAAAATAAATTGAGTATTCAGAAGGTTAGGCCGATAAACAATTATTCCAAGAAGTTTTGACATGCTCAACGTATACATGTAATTGATGTCTGGATGATTCTCGTAAAATAATGTCCGATCTTGCAATAAAGTTAAAATTTATTTATACTGCTTATTTGACAAAATCTTATAATAAAATTATGGCAAAGAGTCGTTGTCTTTTGTCATTTGTTTCATTTCAAATTGTCTTAAAAAGAAATGATAAACATTTCGCCTGATCTCACTGAAGCTTACAGCTAATTTCCTAGTGTATGTAGATCAACACTTTCGTTAGCTTGCTTGCTTTGTTTGTATATTTTATATAATTATATTTTGATCACGTCCAATTAAATTTAAATATCATATATAGGTTTACATACCTATATTTGAAGATGTCAATCTTAATTACAAAGCTTGTATAAACATTTATACAAACAAAGCAAGGAAGCCAAATAAAGCTTTACCCTACATGCATTAGGAAATTAGCTATAAGTCAAAACATATTGATAAAATTAATACTTAGCGAATATGAATTAACATCAAACTTTTCGGTGTTTAAAACTAAATTGTTGTAAATTTAACTTATGACAAAAACAATTGCTCCAAAATAATATCCAACATAAAATCTCTCCCTTTCATTTAGCTACAACTATGACCGAAAAGATTGAAATCAAATTTCGATTTACTTTGTAGTTTTCAATGGAAATTATTTCTAAATTAATTTTTTAATTAAAAGTTTGTGTCTTTTATATTTACTGTCTCGTAACGTTTTATTCAGAACACAAGAGGTAGTTATAACAGGGATTGTATAAAACGTTATACGGCTATCATAAAATACTATTTTATGATAGATATATAACGTTTTATAATCAAAAACTTTAATTCATATATTCATAACGCGCGTCTGGCGTACTAAATTATAATCCTGGTATCTTTGATAACAGTTTTACCAATAATTTTAATTTCCTTATATCTTAAATATTCAGAAATATGAATTCACAAACTAGATCGAATAATTTCTATACTTTCGTCTTAGTCAGGAAAAAATGGTATAAAGAAGTCCGTCCATGCTTTTGTATGTCCGTCTGTCAACAGTAGCGAAAGAGTTCGTTACGGCAAAACAATATGAGTATTAAACTTTAGAACCTGAATTTGATAGATACAAATCTACTGTTTAACGTGAAATAAGAATTATGCTTGTAGGTTTGATATAAAGGATTTTTCGAGAGTTTAGATAACAAGCAAATATTATGTTAAAATTCAGGAAAACACAAAACTGAGGTTGCTATAGCGACAAAACTAAGTCGGTGACCCCCGTTTTTTTTTTCATCATATTTTATTTCTCATATCATCAAATACGTTCACATAAAATTTTAAGGAAAATTCACTGGTAGAAATGAATAGGCTGTTTGGTCTTTAAGTTATAACTAAGTTCTCGAAGTAGATATTTGATCTATTTTATTGCTTATCATATCACAAATACTAGTATGTAAATAATTCGTTAGTCAAAATACATAATTGTTTCTTAAAAAGATCATAATAAAAGATAAATCTGATATAACAACTATTGAATTTTATCTTGAAGTTATTAAAAACAAAAACAGTACAATTTTTCTGCACCAGATGCTCGTTTCGATAATTAATGTCACCACAGTGGTGCTCGAGGCCAACATATTTGAGAATTCGCAGCTTCTTAAACAATTAAAGAAGCCATAAACCAAACAGGACTTAAAAGAATAAACAAAGCCAGGCTAAGAATAAGAGCTTTGCATTAGGGAAATTTATTCCTTAATTTAAATAAATTCCAAAATGTTGTAACAGAAAATTAAAATTACACAAAATCCGTATTAACATGCCTGCATAAATATCATTATTATATGCTATACATCTAATGTAATGAAGATCTAAAAAATCTTCACATTTATATCAGGTTTGTTTAAAAGTCATTTGCAGAAGCTGTTGATTAATTGTGCTGAAATGATCTACTAACAATTCGTTGCAGTTAACCCTATTAAATTGTGCAGTCCCATGTTGTCATTCATTGTAACTGTTTTTGTGTTTTTCTTTTGTGTTTTCGTTGATTTTTATTTCCTTTTCCCTCTTTTCTCTTTTTATTTGACTTAGCGTTAAGTTTTCTGTTAATTCGTCTGTTATTTTTTGTCAGTCTTTTTACTTCTTTTTCTAAGTCTTCCAGTCGATCTATAATACTTGATAAAACTAAATTTCTTTCATCTTTACCATTTGACACTGTAAGGATAAACACATCTTGTAGACAAGTGGCATTTTTATATTATTCTATAAATACTTTAAAATAATATTTCTTGAAAATGTATTCATCGAATATAAATTCAAATATAAAGATAAATGTAAATTCTATTTTGAAATTTAAAAACAGTTTCAAATTAAGAACAACACAAAAATTAAACCATTCAAAGAATATAAAATGGATGTGGGCTATCAACTGTCTAATCTTCTTTGTAAAATTTGCTTCAAATGGACCAAAAATTGTTATGAATTTCAAAGTAAAAACGGATCATTCAATTTAATGAAAAAGACAATTGACACATATGTATCGTAAAAAAAGAAATATACTATCTAGAGAGTAAAAGAGTGATAAAGGAGTATAATATGTTCTGTTATAATGCATAAAAAAGCTGATAAACAATCGTGCATAACATAAACTGACTTGAGCAAATATGCATAAATAAGATGACTAAACAAACACGGATAGCATATACTGACAAAACAATCGTACGAAAACATAGCCTAACTAAACAAACATGCATAAAATAAAGTGACTGAACAGACATGCATCAAAATGAATAATGAAGTTAGTAAAGCAATATGAATTACATATTTATAAGCAATGGCAGTTCATTACAGGTTTAAAGGAGATAAAGTCATCAATGCTAATCGAATTGTCATTTATAATAGCTAGCTATAAAACCAGGTTCATTCCACCATTTTCTACATTTGAAAATGCCTGTAACAAGTCAGGAATATGACAGTTCTTGTCCATTCCTTTTTTATGCGTTTTGTTATTTGATTTTTCCATGTGATTATAGACTTTCCGAATTGATTTTCCTCTAAGTTCAGTATTTTTTGTGATTTTACTTTTTACAATATTTGAAAGAAAGAAAAAATAAACAATTGAATCAAAGTCTTACATACGCGGGTTCTTACAAATTTTCCATGAAACTTGCGTGTTCCATGTAAACGATTATGAACAAAATAACTAAAACAAATTACGTTTTGTCGTATTTGAATCCAAAAGGAGTTGATGTATGTATTTTCTTGCAATGACTGTTCACGTGCTTATATTGAATACAAACATAACATGAAGAAATAGCAACAAAACAATAAACGTTATGTTTGTATTCAATATAAGCACGTGAACAGTCGTTGCAAGAAACTCCGATTAGCCTATTATTCAAGATCGTAAATTGACATATATGTAGAAGTCTTCTCTAATATTTATCAGTTGTTGTCGAAATGGGATTTCCTCACATCTTCGTGTATTCTGTTTTTGTATTTAAAAGTATTATTTAGTACTTTTCAAGAAATTATACCATAAAAGCTATCGCAAAAGCATTATGACGAATGGCTATGCAATTATAAATAATTAACCTTGGTGTACTATTTTTATCAAAGCATAATCCAATTCAGTTGAAATATAAACGGTGGATGTGGCTTGATGGAATGACGCCAATCTACATGAAATGTGTGAAGAGCATGATTATGAGAAAAATGATTAAAAAATATGTTTACAACATCAAATCTTAAATGATATTCTTTTCAATCAAATACTACTTTTTAAGAAATCATAAAGATGAAAGCTATCACAAAAGCATTATGACAAATTAAATGGCTTTGCAATAATAAATAATTAACCTTAGTGCACTTTTTATATCAAAGCATAGTCTAATTCAGTTGAAACTTAAATAGTTGTTAGTGCTTGATGGAACGACGACAATCTACACGAAATGTGTGAAAAGTATGATTATGAGAAAAAATGATTATGACATGCTAACAACATTAACTCCTAACTGTTATTTTCAAAATCCAATATAAATTTTATAATATTATGTTATTATTATGTCATCAATTTGCCATAACCACCAAATTCTCACAATGACAAAACATTAACATTCGATTAAAATATAATATAAGACAACCACTGACGCATTTCATAACTTAAATCAGACACATACAAATGCGGCATGGAGAAAATTGTTATCTGTAATCTTAACCTCTCTACCTTTTTAATCTCGATTGGTGTCATAACAAATGGTACAAAAACATAGAATAAAAATCAGTACACAAATCATTTGTGAATTTGAATTGGGATTAAATACTTGACTCACATATGCCTGAGATCTCAGAACAACGTTTAGATTTGAATCCTTGAGACCTCAATGTTGAATCTAAATGTGGGCCAAAATAAACTCAAAACTGTTTAAAACAGCATAAAAAAAACAAGAATTTATTTTTCGTTAAAATCAAAATGATTTTAATTTTCGACAATTTGGATCTTAATGTTGACCATATTGAAACCGGGCCCAAAACCAACAATCTTAATACCCGGTTAGACTCAGTATATCATAAAACTCCAATAATTCATTTTTTGTTGAAATCAAACAAGTTTCATTGTGGATTGTATGGAACAATTTGAAAATGGTTAGATTCTGCATATCAAAGAACCCCAATAAAACTATGAAAAAGAAAAAAAAGTGATTAGTGGACAAAATATTTAATAGTTGTACATTGATAAAACAAGAGGATATGGAATATCTAGCAAAACATGCTAAAACAAGAGGAGTGAACATGCTTAACAATAATGAAAACATACACTTACAGAAAAGAGTCATGACATTTATCACAATTCTTCAAAACTTGTCCACTACATATGGATTGGAAAAATTCCGTTGTAAAATCTGACTTTTCAGCGCAATAGACGCGTACCATTACAATACGATAAACACAGTTGAATAAACGTCTTGAAATATTGCACGATGTTGTTTTCTTTTTTTATCAATAAACCTTGGTAAGCCATGTTATAACGTATATATCTCTCTAATGCAATCTACAATACTCCATATAAATGAGCCAAGCATTTTGTAAGACATTATTTGTAATACTCACTATTATTTTTATCATTATTGTCAATATTATTTTCTGTAGTTAGTTTGATTGCTGGAAGATTTATTTTTATTTTAGCTTTACAAGATCTGTCAATTGTAGTAGAACCATTGTTAGCAATATCTTGAGATTCGTAGCAACTGTAAAGAAAATAAGGATATCAACATTGTCAAACATGTGTATATAAACTCATCATAGTTACAAGGGTTGAAATTTTATTTTTACGCCAGACGCGTGTTTCGTCTACAAAAGACTCCTCAGTGACGCTCGAATCAAACAATGTTTAAGTGCGAAGTTTAAGAGCATTGCGGACCAAATATTCCTAAAATTTTTGTCAAAAACAGCTAAGATAATCTATTCCTGAGGTAGAAAGGCCTTAGTATTTCAAAAATTCAAAAGTTTTGTGTATGGTATTTTGATATATATTGCGTTTTCCATACACATGATAGTTATCAAAGGTACCAGGATTATAATTTAGTACGCCAGACGCGCGTTTCGTCTGCATAAGACTCATCAGTGACGCTCATATCAAAATATTTATAAAGCCAAACAGGTACAAAGTTGAAGAGCATTGAGGATCCAAAATTCCAAAAAGTTGTGCCAAATACGGCTAAGGTAATTTATGCCTGGGATAAGAAAATCCTTAGTTTTTCGAAAAATTCAAAGTTTTGTAAACAGAAAATTTATAAAAATATAGCTATGAGCAATTTACATGTGTAATCATTCAAAATACACAGCAGTCAACAATATTAAGTGGTCTCTACACACAATTAGGACCATGCCCTGTAAAATATGATTTTTCCATATTTTTGTAAATTGTTCCGTTCGTTATTTAAGTCTTTAGTTTAATGTAACGTTACCGATATCGATAAAATGATAGTAAAGCTTAAAAACATATGACAATTCAGAACCTCATGTGATAACTAAGGTATTGATATATGGTCATCCTTAAATATCTCCCCATCTGGCTGTATGCCACTCTTGGTATACATAATGTTCATATTTTGCTGCGGGAAGTGGTTATAAATTTGCAGTCACATCCTGTCTGAAAGACTACGTTAAACCATGTAAATTGAGAGCCACACAAAACATATGTCCATATCGATTTTACAACTATTTACTGGTGGCAGCTCATTTTTTCGCCGTCACCCAAGTCTTACCTACCTATTTTACAAATTCCTAACAAATTGTTAAACAAGCAACAAAAAATCAAGTAAACGTTAAGATGGTAAGTATTTTAAAACAATGGATAATCATTCGTCACAGTGTGTTCGATTATGGAAAAAGTAGTACGGCACCATTTCCCCGTGAAACTGATTCCAATGAAATCAAGACAACATGCTCACACTCAAAATCATTGGTTAGAAATAATTATGTTCGTATAATGCAAGTAGATTAGCAGCTATCACACTTAGAATACAGAACTAATTTTGAACAATCAATTGCAATTACTGTAAGTCCGTCATTAACTTGATTGCAGACAATTGATTAACAAGGGTGACACTTTCTCGACGAGGAGTATAATATATATATAGAAAAGGGTTAAAATTGTACACTAAATACAGGACTTTCATGACTTTAGTTACCTTGACTTGCGTCGACAGTTGTGTTCGGCACTAGCTTCTGTTTTGAAGAAATCTTCAGCACAGGGCTCACATTTGCCTGAAAATATAAAGTGTTTGTATATAATTTGTCAAAATGTGTATTACCGAATACCATTATGAAGTTTTGGAATTCAACTATTACCAAATGTGCACTGCCATAGGTCTTAATTTTTTGCTTTTCTCAAAGGTATGTTTCTGCAAACCATAATATATAGCTAAGCAACTATTTGATCTTGCTTTCAGATATAGCTATTCTCAATTCTCAATTATTTGTTTAGCTTTAAGTTTTCTTACTGTTTGTAATTTTTCCTTCTCTGGATATTTATCCGCGATTATATGAAATATAATTTTCTTGTGTCCATTCAAATTGAAAAGAAAATACCAAAGTACGAAACTTTAACGTTGAATGCTTTTAAACTGCATCATAGATTTGACCTTTCCATAGTTTCATTTCAAGCGACACTGATGAAGAGAAAACACATCTGGCGTATTGCATTTAGAAGAAAGCGTCAGACCATTACCCTTCAATATACAAAATACAGCTCGACTAGGTCGTCTGCTAGCGTTTAATATACATTTTTTCTGATATTCTTGCTATCGCCGAACAAATAAGAGAACCAACAGAACAACATGGAGATTAACATGAAAAATATTTTTAACAATCTTTGAACGTCAAACGAAACATAACGGTTTGATGATGCTAGAGGGGGGAATATACACTGGATAGGGAGAAGTCCATGGAGCAAACCTTATTTAAGTAAACGAAGCAATAGAAATTAACTTTTTTTATAAAAAAAATTAGTAAAATTTGGTAGAATTTGTATTTTTTGTGTAGGCGTCAGACTATCCCAAAATTGACACTAGATGACTATACGAATATGACATTTTGAATTTCGTGCAATGCGGGTCTTAGCCCTCAGCTTATCATTAGCTAAAGCAAGTAAGATGCATAGAGGAGGTTATAAACCACACACAAAGGCAAAATAAAGAGGTGAATTTTTATAAGATGTATACCCTTAGGACATATGAAGGTTTAAGGAGTACTATATGACTTGGTATTGAGAAAAAAGTGCATTTGTTCTAGGTCGCAAAGGCGTTACGAAACCTCCCGATGGTATAAAACCTTCCGTCGACCGTGACAGAATTGATTTAATTACCAAACGATTTGTTCCTTGATCCTTACTGTACAAGGAATTTAAATTTCTATTTATAAAAAAAGGAGTCAACTACAATTTCAAATAAACTGCTTCGCCAGGCGCAGTTGGATTACTGAACAGTTGGGGCACATTATTCAAGCTCAATACAGGTCTGAATTTGGATTGTAATTAAATATTTGACACATTTTTAGTTTCTGACAAAGAAAAATGTATTCACAGAAGTTTAAATTGGTAATATGATTTGAATTTGTATTCAAATAAAAAATTCTTGCTTTTGTGCATTACACTGTGATATCGCAAAATACTTTGTAAATCTGTTTGTCATGCTATATACAAAGAATTAGCAAACTAAATTGTGACCCCCAATTTTTCTTTGGAAAACTGATAATTTCTTAATTATTGAAGAAATAAGAATTGCCTTCCCAACCCCCCACCCATAGATCAAACAAGATACGTATACACAAGTAATTGTCCTAAAACTTGAAAATAAATATTGTTCTGGTCCCCCTTTTGGTCCCTTTTATCTAAACGATAGGAACCATCACCTCTAAAATCAATCTTAACCTTCCTTTTGTAGGATTGCACCTTTTCCTAAAATTTAATAGAGATCCATGCACTTAAATTAAATTTATTGTCCGGAAAGCAAATGTCTTCCGACGACGCCGCTGACGACAACTTCGTATTAATATACGAACCTAACATATTCTCGCGGTCGTATAAAAACTAAATTTATTACTTCATGTTTACTTTGCTATCTGTTAATATAACTTGTTCATAAACTCAATTTTAGAGTGTATGTTTTGCTTTTACTGCAAATGACTAAAAACTTTAAAATAAGCACAGTTTACTATTCGTGTAAAACAGAATTATTTTTTGTCATATAGCTGTGTTTTACTTACCATTTTCTTTGAGTTCAAACCCAGGACTTGAACACATCATTTCTGCTAACATGCAGTTATAGATATCATTTCCATAATAACCACGACTTCTATCACAAATACATTTGCCATTTTCTAATCTTACTTCAGCTGAAAATTTAAACAATGTCCTAACTTAACTCTACTTGTATTCATCATTATGTTTAACGAGGAAAAAATATTATCAGGCGGAAATACTGGGAAAATGAATAAGTTTTCATATTATCTTAAAGTAAAGTGGTTTTCAGAGCTTGTTGTCAAAACCTGCATGTTATTTTGTGTGATGTTATTCCATTGAAATATAATCTGTTAAAACAAAATCATTCCATATCCTTTAGAGCTTTTATGTCAAAAGTTATTTAATTCTTTTGATTTTGCCATATGATTAGGGACTTCCGTTTTGAATGTTCCTCGGGGTTCAGTTTTTTTGTGAATTGACTTTTTTCTTTAGTTTTTCTATAAATGCACATGCATGTATTAAGGGCATACGATACAGTTACAGGGGAGGTAATGACGTTGCTAACGTAAAATGCTATTTTCGCGACGTCAAACTGTGACATATCGGGAAAAGATGCATTTTTCGACTGATTTTTATCATTCAAACTAATTTAATTTGAAAACGAGTGCATGGACCCCTATTTTTTAAAACGACATTATGTTTCATTTTGCAGGGAGATTATGTGGACCAAATTTTATAAAACTGTAAATAGTGCAATTTTTTTAATTTTGATAAATATACAGCAAAAAAAGACGGTTTTTTTTCAATTCATGACCATTTGATAAATATGAGTTATTTCTGAATAAAAAGTGCATAAATTTTTAGGATACTTATAAAATACAGAAACTGCAAACTATTTAACAAAAAATTTATGCCTTTCTTTCGAAAGGAAAAATACGGCCACAAATCCGAATTTTGAGCAAATATACAAAATTTCGACCTCATTTAACTCAAAAAGTAGCACATGAGGGTATATTTTTTATTACATATTTGATTTAATCAGGCAAAAAATAGCCTAGATGGAAATTTTCATCAAACTGTAAATACGGGATCAAAACTGTATCGTATGCCCTTAAGTCAATTTGACGCCTCTATTTCATCTTTTTAGTTTATTATAATCTTCTTTCATTTTTTGTACCATTAACGAGAAATGTTTTATTAAAAGAGGGACGAAAGATACCAAAGGGACAGTCAAACTCATAAATCTAAAACAAACTGACAACGCCATGGCTAAAAATGAAAAAGACAAACAGAAAAACAATAGTACACATGACACAACATAGAAAACTAAAGAATAAACAACACGAACCCCACCAAAAACTAGGGGTGATCTCAGGTGCTCCGGAAGGGTAAGCAGATCCTGCTCCACATGCGGCACCCGTCGTGTTGCTTATGTGATTACAAATCCGGTAAATAGTCTAATTCGGTAGGTCAAATTCATGAAAGGGAAGGGGATTGTAGTTACGACGTGAGGAACATATCCGATATCATTTGTGAAATGGTTATTCCATAACGGTCAACCAACTCGTGATGGCGTCCGTAAAATTTACGAAGGGATGATTTCAACTTCACCATTTGGAACTCTTGATTTAATAGCTTCCTTGTGAGCAGTAACCCTCTATCAAGAAAATCATGATAGGAAATGCAAGCACGGGAATATCGTATCAATTGAGAGATATATACCCCGTATGCAGGTGCTGCTGGAATGTTGCTACTTAGAAATGGAAAGTTCACAATTGGAAAGCTGAAATCATCTCTTTTGTCGTAAAGTTTTGTCTTCAACCGACCCTCATTGTCAATTTCTAGATGTAAGTCAAGATATGAAGCTGACTTAACTGTATCTGTAGTATCCTTTATCTCCAATTCGATGGGATAGATGCGTTCCACATAGTCACCAAATTTTGAATTGTTTAGTGAAAGAACGTCATCTATATAGCGGAAAGTAGAGTTAAAGGATATTGCTAAATTAAATGTACACGTGCTGTTTAAAACTACAATGATATCTTGTATGTATTCTCACTGATTTTAAAATATAAAACTTCATGTAGATTATGTTAACTTCTAAGGAAGTTATTTGTAGTGCGACAATTTGTGTAGGCCTTTGTATCAATATGTTTTGAACTTTATAAAACTTACGTTGCTCACAAGTTGGCTTTGGTATACATGGATCTAATTCTGTATTCATTTTAGAAGTGTCGATGGTGTCCAGATGATATGTACCTTCGGGACAGTTTGAACACGTATCAAAACTCTGGTCGTGCTCACAAAATGAAAATGTTTGTCCTTACAAAAACAATTCAACGATTATTTAAACATAATGGGCCTGTTGGTGTCTCAAATTCATTAAAATAGCAGGTTTTTTGTATAGAAAAGAAAGAAAAAAACGACAATACTGAATCTCCTTTAGAAATAAAGGTCATGTCGAGCTGATGAGTCACACCATTTCCACTTGATTGTTTCAGTGTGTATGTATATGATGTAAGACACTGTCCCAGGTTTGGGTGGGTTAAACGCTTTCAAACCTGTGTAGCCATATGTGTCTTTCCCATGTCAAGAACTATTATATAAATCCAGTTGTCGTCGTTGGTTGCTATCTGTCATATTTACATTTTATTTATTGTTTTTGTCAAAATCAGGCTGTTGCTTTTTATGTTTGCATTGTTTAACATTTTGTCATAGCATGACCATTGTAGCTTACGATTAGGTTTTGAGATTTGCTCATTGTTGAAGGCTGTACGATGAACTATTGTTTGTAACATCAATATATGTTTGTCTCTAGGCATAGTTGTCTTTACATTTTTACCAAATCTCATTTTGCTTATTATCTCCATTCCATCAAAAATGCTCTTTCCGTATGCATGAACATTTCATACATCAAAATAAACTAAAATTAAAGATGACTCCATTTTTTTACAGCTATGTCTAGATAATGAGATGTGGTGTGATTGCCAATTAGAAAACTATCTTTCTGTCAATTTACTAAGATATTTGGAACGTCTGTGTGTTTGTGTGTGTGTGTGTTCCTTAAACGATATTCACCTTGTCGACAAATTAGGGTGTAACAGCATATACTATTTCCGGATATGTCTTTTCGCATCATTTGATTTGGTTTACATACAGGTACGCTTTTTATCATCTGCAAAAAGATATATGATGTAAATTAAACAATTCTCAAAAACCTAGTATTGTATTTCTATTTTCATTACAGCCTGACGTAATATAAGTAAACACTTATTCAAACGCGGTATATGATATAAAAAAAGGTATTGGTAAATGAACTGCTTACCATTCCGGAGCATCTGAGGTCTTCTCGCGTTATTGATGAGGATTGTGTTGCTCAATGTTTATTTTCCTATGTTGTTACTGTAGTTTTTCTTTCCGTCGTTTTTTCTTGTGGTCATGAGGTTTTTTGTTTTAATTGATTTTTAATTATTGAATTTTTTATCTGCCATCATGATTTCCTCTTTACTTCTTTAAACTTTAGAACTACTACGTTCGTGATATGTTCTACGCTCAATTTAATGTAAGTTTCCAATATTTTCGTCAATAATACAGAAAATGTCAGTGTATAATCTCTATTTTTATGATAAAATTATGGGCCTCGGTGGCCGATTAGTCTACGTATCTACTACTGTATTCACTAGCTAGTCATCAATTAGGTAATACCTTCGAACCCCGCTCGTATGGGTGCTCTTGACTTCTATTTTAATTCACAAAGATTGTTATGGTTCCTGTAAAAGGTTTGTGGTTTTTTCCTGGCACTCCAGCTTCTTCCACCAACAAATACTGGACACCACGAAATAGCTCAAAAGTGGCGCATTAAAATTATTTCTTTATATCAAATGATTAAGAATGTTTCGGCCTCGCCTTTTCTAAATGTTAATTGTTTATTTATAGCAAAAGTGTTAGTGATGTTTCTGTCTCCTTTTTTTTTTATGTTAAATGAACCAAATGGAATTATATTATTAACATTTTATCAAACTTTTCCTACTTGTATAGTTTTAGTCAAAATTTCAAACCCTAAATACAATTTCATTCATGTAATTTTGTTCGTTGATGGAATTTATGTTCTCTCGACTATACATGCCTGTCAAAGACATTTATAGTCAAGTCAAACTAAGATTTAACCTCAAACTAATTGCAACAGAAAATGTTTGAGTTCTAATCTATAGCATTCTGCCCTTAATATACACAGAAAAAAGTCCAAAAAAAACTAACTTGAGGAAAACTCCAAATCAGCATTTTTTTATTTCCTATGGAAATTAACATAGGAAGGGGAGATAACTCCGCAAAAATGAGTCTTTTTTTGGTTAGTATTTAGTTGATTTTCTTAAAATTTATGTAAAGTATGATACTTTGATGGGATTATAAGTTGATATTTGACTAAATAATGTAATCTTCTGCTCATGAAATGTACAAAAAAGAAGTGTTATGGGTAGTTTTATTTTTTTAGTGCATTTTTCATTAAAAAAACTGCAAATTTGAAGCTTTGTGACCATTTTGAAAAAATAATTTGAAAATTTGGTATCGTTTATATCGGTATATTATATTTTTTTCAGCATCTAATTTGTCTAAAGAAACTTTAAACCACAAAAAGAATAATACATGCTTAATTTATTAATATTAAATTTGAGATTCAATAAATGGTTAACTAATGAATTACAAAATCTAGATTATAGCTTGATAAAAGATATGAAAACACCTTAAGAGTTGATTGTTATACCCTAAAGACCGCTAAAATATCAAGAATCAAATCATCTGATGATTAGAAGCTGTAAAGTTATAATTTTTTATCAATTTTTATTGATATTTCTGCCTTTTTTGCAAGAGTTATCCCCATTTTCAATACAAACCTCCATAGGGAATTTTAAATGGTGATTTTTTTAATCTTCTTCAAATATGATTGCATGGGACTTTTTTCTGTGTATATTTGGGGTATAATTAAAACTTAAAAATCTTCTGTTGCAATTACTTTCAGGTTAGGGTCAAATTTATGCTAGATTGAATGGACTATTAGAAAACAACGCTAGATCAATCATTTTGTAGATATCATCCAAATAAATAACTGATTAAAGCAGATCAAAAGGAAAATGCTTTATTTTACATAAATTTATTTGCAGTGTGTGTCGGGAAATTTACTTCTTTTTAAGATATTTAATGCCAAAAGTATGATCTGTTTGTATAACTAGAGATATCAACGCATGATACCAGGTCAATATCAGTCAAGGTAAAAGGTAGGTATAACACTCCTGAGTCGTATTATAATCATTATTAATGCCTATATACAAAACATCATATGATATTCTATATTTAAAATGATTATTCTTAACAGAATTTTATGAAATTTTATATTTAAATTGGTATCTTTATAAAAACCGATATTCTCTATTTGAATGAATTATGTAAGAAAATCACCTGTTCTTTTCTCATGATAATATATGTATTAATAGAAAGAACGGATCTTAAATGTGAATATATATAAATAAAAGTAAAATCCATATCAATATCACAAAAAAAACGAATTCAGGGGAAAGCCCCATAGCAAATGGCGAAATCAAATGAAGTATAACAACTGTCATATTCCTGACTTGGTACAGGCATTGACTTATGTAAACAATTGTGTAATAATCTAGTTGTACAGCTAGCTTAACCTCTCGATTTTATCACAGTCGCACACAATTCCATTTTATTGACAACGATGTTTTTACTGATAAAAGTTCACTGCTATATATTCTTATAATATCATTTCAATAGATGACCCCTGTGTTGAGTGAGTGTTTATATTTTCATATATCAAAGTGAACCCAGACCGCACGATCTGTTACAGATCTAAAATATTCATTCCTCAAATCAAATTCTTTTTTTTATCTATATATTCAACTTCCCAATTTTGTGTACCAGTAATAATATACCATCAAACCCAGCCTTTAGTGTTTATGTATCTTAGTTGCTGCCACGATTTTCTAGATACAAAGCAGGTTCTCATTAAATGTATTTTCATTAACGCTTACCTTGACCCCAAAGAAGGTTCTCTTTGAATGCAATTTAATAAACACTTATGGTCACAAGCTTTCGGTCAATATCATGTATTGGTTGATTATTAGAGCGAATGAATTTAGTGAAATATGGGTTAAACGTAATTGATCAAATAGCCTAACGACAAAAAAATAACCGTACACTACTAGATGGCAAAACGGGTCTTTCAAAAATTGTACGTGTTCATGATTAACTTCTAATCGTTCCAAGTTTTGTAAAATTTGTACATAAGTTTTATGGAAGCAATCAAAGAGGGGAAACCTTCAGACACATTTTAAAAGGACTCGTCAGATAATAAATAAATATGCTACTTTGTGACGAGAATTAATGTAATATTCATACAAGTCCCATTCCAAAAAAGGTACATCATATTTTTCCCGATTATCGAACGCATCTATCATATTTTTTATTGAATCATTAAAGAACCCACAATTTATTATTTCACCATTTTCTACGTATGAAAATGCTTTTACCAAGTCAGGTATATGACAGTTGTTACCCATTCGTTAGATGTGTTTGGGATTTGAATTTTGCCATCTGATTTAGGACCTTCTATTATGAATTTTCCTCGTAGTTCGGTCCTTTAGTTATTTTACTTTTTTCATGGATGGAGAAGGTTTTTAAATGTTATTCTTTCGTGCAAAACAGTGATCTATCAAAAATCAATAATGTATCGGAAAATGAATTGAATATAATCGATTATTGAAAAGACAATGCTTAAGTTCAATGTTTCGGAGTCAGACTTTTTTCATAGACTGTAAACTCTCAACTATGTGTTGATGTCGAGGAAACTTGATGACGTACAGGTAGTATTGATACATTCAGGTATTTCGTCACAATACGTTAAAGGCTATTGTTACGTTAAAAAGAAACAAGGAAAAGAAAAAATCCAATGAATTGAAGTTTTAAAGGTATGTACAACATAAAAAAACTTTGTAAAACATAATTATAACAACGTACCTGACACATGAGTAGCATCATCAGTACTCTAAGAATACGACGCATTTCTCCGTCTCTAAATAACAAATAAGATACAATTGTCCGTGTATATTTATAATTGGAATTGTCTCAGAAGGTTATTCTATTTGATTTGGATTTTACACAAAATAAAATATTCACTTTCATGAAAGTGATATTCACCCCGATTCAATAAATGTGTTTTGACATGCATAATTATGGTTTAACATTTTATCTACAATACGTTTAAGAAGAGTTTCCTTTAAATATAAATGTTTTCTTTCTGAAAAATCAGTTAAAGTCTTTTGTTTAAGTAAATATGTGGCTTAATTGACTTGTCTCGGCCGTAGACCTCAGAGAATAACATTTTTCAAAAGAGCCAATTAAACCATATATTAAACTTATATAATATTCTAGGGGGAATATTCTCGTTTTTCAATAGATATGTAAGTATATCCTGACTTAGGTGCAGGAATTTCTCGCTACATTGAATACCTGTTGGTGACCTTCTGCTGTTGTTTTTTTCTATGGTCGGGTTGTTGTATCTTTGGCACATTCCCCATTTCCATTCTCAATTTTATTAGATATACACTTGACTTTGATATTTGCAAAGATATTTTAAAAATTTACTATTCGTTTGACAAGTAACATTATAAACAATTTTCAATCACTTAATAATTAAGGAATAACAGTTCTGTAGTTGAAAAGTTGCCACCGTCAATTGGCGATTTGACGGTGGCGAAAGCAGTTTTAATGGTGACGCGTAGCGGAGACAGTATTACGAAAATTTGCGACCGTCAAATCAAAATTGATTACTCTTCTACAATACTGTTATTCTTATGTATTACAAAAAAAAATGTTACGTTAGACCTTGACAAAATTTAAAAATTTGAAATAAATAAAATTCCGCCGCGAAACTTCATGAATGATTTTGACGCAAAGACGTAATGGTTAAACTTGACGTCATACAAATAAAAACTTACAAAATTCGTTACTTCTGCGATTCAAATTTGGACAACTGTAGATTTGACAGTAAATTTTATCCAATGAAAATAATTGTTACATAAAAGTTGCATCATTATCAATAATAGTTACGTTTGTTTAAGTTATTAGCATATAAATCTTAAAAAAATCCTGGTACCTTTGATAAACCAATTAAAACGTAGATAAAGAATAACCTACATCTCATGTGGTAGCTTTCCCTTGTTGTAATACGAAATCTTGCATTTTTTTGACTTTATAGAAAAAACTTGTATGAAATTACCTTTAATCCTGTTACCATTACGGATTTAGAGGAAATTTTGCCAATGAGAGGTGTGAACCGGACTTTTGGAATTACTTTTCGTAATAATTTTCAGAAACTCATTTCGGGGAACAAGAAATTAACTCCAAAATTATAATTCGTGTCATAATGGAATTGAAAATCGGAATTTCGGAAGTTTTATCTTATATCAAAATGAAAATCCCAATACAGGCATTCAAAGGACTTTAAAGTATATTTAAACAACTAATTTACAATTAGATTTACAGTGTATGATAACTCATCGGTAGCAGTACCTTCCATTAAACCATGTGTTATAAAGTTTATAAATGAACCACTTTAAAATTGATATATTAAACTAACTCTATTCATCCGAAACATGTTCCTATATTTACCATAATCAAAAAAAAGGCTTGTAGCTGAATACTTGGACGCTATAGAAGTGCGTTTTAAAACCATAACAATTGAAGAGCTATATTATCAAAAGGACTTACCAATAATAACATAATCCATCTGAGGTCAACTTTACTGGAGGGAGTTGAACCATTAGTTTCATAATTTATAAATTATATAAAGTCAATTTGATCAATCATATCAGAACCAAGTTTTGACTTATGACTGGATGATAAATGTAATACCCTCTTACATTTTTAGTCCACCAGCAGAGGTTAAGACCCAGTGCTCTAAAGATATAAAATAAGAATATGTCAAATGTCGTGAAAAATGTCATCATCAATGCAAATATTGTTTCCATTTTTATCATTGACGTTGATCATGACATGCATGATTATAACAATGTTTTTGTTTATATGCACATATGTTCATAAAACTTGTGCTGTTTTCCTTCCTGTTAAATTACAGGTGGAAAATAGGATAGATTATTTAGTAAAAATATTTTACTAAGACATGATTTAATCTTTTAAATGAAATGTATTTCTTACCTTGTATTCCATTTGTAAATTCATCAGAATTATTTATAAAAAGATTTAAATATTGCGTTTATCTATTTATAGAAAAGAAAGTAGGTTTCTCCACTTTGTATAGAAACAATTAACATGATTGAGTTGATACGCTATTCTGATTTGTGTGAAAAACATTGAAGACGGAAAAAACCTATTGTTCGATAATGCATTTTTTCTTATTAATCACGCATTAAATTACTAAAATGTACATGACGGAATTACCAATATCTAAAGATAAACAGTGACAATGTTTAACTTAGGGTGCTATAAACAGTTTCGTATAAAAAAAACTAAGGGTTATTCCCCGATTAAAAATAGACATGGAGGGAAGTCCCTTTTTAGCAATAACATTGGTGAAAAAGTATCATGTTTTTTGTATTTGGTTGTAAAAATATGTTAATTAACTTTAATTAAAGCAGGTTGAATTAAAAAAAATTAGATTAAATATACATGTTTTGAGGGGAGACAACACTGTAAACAGTCTGTTTTTTTGGCAGTGAAAAATTAAAACTTATTTGCAGCCACTGTAGCTCTTTTCAGAGCAGGCGAACGTACCTTGAAGCATGATTTTTTTGAAAGACCAGGTAAAAATCTATGAAATTTATACAATTTTGACTATGAAAAATGTGCAGGTATCATGTCTTCAGGGGTATGCATATGTCCTGATTTCAGGCTTTTTAAGCTTAAATTAGGCAATTTTTTTTTACAGTTTCTCTGGATAAATCATTTTTATACTATTAAAAAGTACACTTTGTTTTTTATTTCATTATAAACTAGAGAACATTCTGATTTCAGTGATATCTAGTTTTATACATGTACATGTATCTTTATTAATCAGTCCACCACTAAGGGTCACTTATGCATGGTCCCTCAAAATATGATGTCATAGAAAAAAACTGTTGATTGCACCCTTATTTAAAATACATCGAGTTTTATACTATCATCTATGGAAGGAAATATCCGCCATAAATACAATTTCTTAATTTGTGAAATGTAATTTCTTTATTTTTAAAATGCATTTGTTTTTGTAATCTGTTACATGAATTTCTATATTTCTTGATATGCGAAATGTAACTTCCTAAAGCCTCGGTCATACCTTACCGGATAGTTCGAACGGACGCCTAATGGATAAATTTTTTTCAATCTGTTTATGTCCGTTAGACGTCCGTTCTTATCCGTAAGACGTCCGTCCATATCCGTTGCATGTCCGTTAAGTGTACGTTTTATCCGTCGACGTCTGTTCTTTCCGGTGGAAAATTTTGAGCATGTTCAAAACATTGAACGGACGTCCGTTTTGTGTCCGTTACGCGTCCGTTATACATCTGTTGGAGGTCTGGAAGATAAATTCACCAACGGACTTCTACCGGACGTTTAACGGATAAAACGGATGTTGAACGTATGATAAACGGACTTCTACCGGACGTATAACGGATATAACGGATGATGAAAGGATCTGAAACGGATAAATGCCAATTGAAAATTGAATTCTATTATTTCTAAATTTGTAAAATGTAGTCTATTTAATTGAGTCATGTTTTGTGACTGCCACTGCCAGCCTATGACAAGTTCCGATTCTAAATAAACAACAAATTACAAGTCAAAAAGTTTTGATAAATCCAGAGTGAAATAGTTCCACAATGCTCCATACTTGATATCGTACCTTAGTGAACTCGTACTCAACCAACTCGTATTTCTATCAATTCGCACAGAGAATTTTATTATGCACACAAAATTAGGTTGTTATGTTCTCTATTATCGAAAAATACAGCTCTTTTTAAACTACTCATGACACGAAACCACACAATGTCAAACACAACTTAATCCACACATTGACCCTAAATATTGACTCCACCGAGGCAGATGGCAGAATGTGGGATCATGTCGCAGCATTTAAACAAAATATAACATATATCAGAAAAATTCTATCATTTTACATGTATGTTTGAAGTTCTAACAAGCTTGTTATTTCTGTTGAAAAAAGTCATAATATTTTCTCATAAATCTATGGTTATTCTTTATATGTAGTTGATTTTTAGTTTGTAATATCATAATATTGATGAAAAAACTATAAAGGTTTCAACAGACAATGAAATCATAATGATGAAAGATTAAAATAAATTAATAAAACCCATTTTAAGCTAACAAGTTGTTATTATTGGCATTTGTTTTTGTGAATAGACCAATGGAAGTAGGTTCTTTATACTAACGGTATTAATACCACTAGTCTAAATAGCACATGTTAAGATAGTCTGAAAGATAAATTCGTTACATAGTGTGCTAGTGACCTAATACGATATATATTGGTTCAGTAAGTTCCATATTGGGATTCGACACCATATATATCGTATTAGGTCTAGTACGCATTGTAACTAATATAACTCTAAGTATAAATGGAATTTGGGTTTTTTAAATTCACTTACCTTGATAACAAGGATATAGTTTGTGTGTTCTCAATGTCATTCGCGTCTATAAAAGGAACCGATGAAATCTCCTTTAATATAACCAGTATTAACAAATAAGGGCAACAGTAAGAAACCAATGTTAAAAAGTCATAAATTTATTGAGAGAAAACCAATCCATGTTACAAACTAATAACCGGAAGATTGAACCTGGTTTAATGGCTAGCCAAACCTCCCGCTTTATGCCAACTATTTGATGCCATCCTTCTAAAATTTATGATGTTTATAAAATGAATAATTTAAATAATATCAAAAAAGACGTACTACTAAATAATCAAAAAAAGATAATACTACTGAGTTGAAGTAACCTGGCGTCATCCCTAAATAGAACTTTGTTGAGGGCCGTACAATGGCCTTTTATTGTTTACTTCCACTTCATTTTAACCATCTTAATAGTTGTCTCATTAGCAATCATACCAAAAGTCTTATTTTTCATATTAGCATCATTTAATATGTAAATAGACGATGACACATTTTAGTTCTTAAGCGATGTTGTTTATAAATTCCATAAAAGATACGATCCATGTTAATGTATTATCCCTTTGAATACGCCTATTGTCTTTATCGGAATAACATTGATTGTGTTTTACAGTTATATTTGTTGTCACATTCATGTTTTCAGATTTGCCTCAAATATTCCCATTTGATTTATAACATACTAAAACGTATATTCAATTTATGAAAAGTCTTAAATAAATAATTTACAAGGCAAGGGCTCGGTAAATGTATCAGTTTTCGTGAATATTCTAATTCTAGACGCCATCTCATTAACCGTTGAGGTGACTTCCAAAGTTAGCTGACGGTCATGAAACCCGATATAAACATAAATAAAGATATACATAGATAGCGAACTCGTGTCATTGCAATCTATAAAGGTCTTTATAATTATGTGTTTTTATCATAGTTTTTATCTGTATACGAATGAATTTGTGTGGATCGAATCAGTCCGTTAATTTGTTTAACCTTATTTCAATTTCAATGTTGACATTTTTTTTCATCCATGTGTCACTCATCTCTAGCTAAGGTCATATGAATACGGATTCAATAAGGTAGAAGTAATCACTTACAAGTTAATAATTTATCAGCAATGTTTTATGGCTTATTTTGACAAAATTTGACCAAAATGGCTTTTAAAGCAAAGTAGTATTTCACTATATCACTGTCATTAATGATCGAACAAAACAAATTATATTCTAATTGTTTTTATTTCTCGTTACTTATTGCACCTTGAATTAACTTAAACTTAACTAAATATACATTGCCATATAGATATGAAAAGTGTGGACGTACATCCTGTCTATACTTAATTTTTGATATAGCACAAGGTCATGCGTTATTTATGACGTCTTTATATTATATCCGTTTGATGTGCACTTTGTGTTTTAGTCTGTAAGTACGTTTATTTAATAGTTAAAATTTGCTTTGGATCCGAGGCAACAGAGGTTTACCGATTTTAACTCGCATGAACTAACTATCATGTAAATGCAAATGCTATTTGTTTATTGTTCTTTGTGCTCATCTTCTTAGTTAAAACATTTCCAGTAAATTTTCTTTTTGTAATTGCAAAACTTTATATCTGTCAAAAGTTATGGGGTAAGGATTGCGCGCATGTAAACATTTTAACACCGACAAATTCTTTTTAGTCTGTAATTCAGAGGCTGTCGTTGGTTTTTATTTTCAATAATTGTTTACTCGTTGTTTATGATCTGCAATCTTTGTTTTCTCATTTTTAGATCTAAGCACAGATCAAATAGTTGGTTTTTCTCTGTGAGTTTGTTTTCTATGTTGCCATGCCGAGGGTTTTTTATGTCTTATTGAATGGGATTTTTTTTTCATTGTTGAGAGCCTTTAGACAATGATCGCAATAAAAAAAAAAACAAGTCACTTCGTGGTTTTATGCTTGTTTCTTGTTTCATCAGCAAATATGGTTAAGTATTTAAAAGTGAATTTCGACAACTTTTCTTTTAATCATAAACTTAATTTCAATCAAGGAGCTGATAGCTCTGAGGTGGAAGAATGTGAATAAAAGATAACTTGAATTACTATAAAAGCAGCCCCACTAACCCAGCCTGCTTTGATCCATTATCGTATGATGTATTATTTTTCTTCAAACAAGAATGTGTCATAAGTACATGGATTTTCCCATTCGTACAATCATTTTCTATGTTCAGAGGACCGTGAAAATTAGCTAAAATCTTCAATTTGGCAGTAAAATTGGAAAGATCATATCATAAGGAACACATGTGTATTAAGTTTCAAGTTGATTGGATTTCAACTTCACCAAACACTATCTCGACCATAAACTTTAACCTGAAGCAGGATGGACTGACAGACCAGAAAACATAATGCCCATAAATGGGGCATAAAAATAATAAGACTTGTTACATACCTGCCAACTTTTGAAAGTTCCCATTGGGGTTTTTAGTGCGCGACAACAATTTTAAGGCTACAATTTTTAGTGAAGTATTTTGCACGATATGATTTGTCTAGAAAAAGTGTCATATTTGTATGATGAGCTTACATGCCTTTTTCTTAAGTCTGTTTGCATGATTCAAGTTATTTATTCAGTAGAATGGATGAACATGTAGCAAGCAGACCAAAGTTTATTTTCTTGTTATGAATATATGATGCTTGTTGAAATTTCCAATTTTGAATTATGCACAAAATGAACCTTTTACCATTGTTTACAGGTTGGGAACAACACTCCAAATGAGGGATAACCCTCATTTGAAGAACATAAAAAACCACTGTAAAAAATTAGCACCTTTATATTCATATTATTTGATGAAACTTTCCCGAAAGAACTAACAAGTATCAAATGGTCAAAACATGTCAAAAGAATTTTGTGAGTAAAAAATCTTAAAAATTTTCTTTCTTTTTTTTCAACAGTAAAATGATCCCTTGTTTTAGGGACAGTCCCTCATTTAAGGGACACCACTCATAATTGTCCCAACTTGTTTGTTGGTCTTTGTGAAAAAAAGAATAGTACATTGTGCTTTAAATGATTTAATTGAATACAAAAATAACATATGTTACAACAAGTATTATGTCAATAAATAAGTGAAAAAACTACTATTCAGTATTATCTTTATGGTAGTACTGCATTTTGAATTTTGTCAATCAGCTATGCTTTTATCCTTAAGCTGTGTAAGAACCCTCTTTACAGATGAAAATTCACCTGCGCCAGTGCCATGTTCACGATCAAACAACAAAGTTCAAAATCTAGCTTGTTAGCATTATCTTTAGAGAAAACGTTTTTGATTGGCTGATTAATTTGATCATGAGAAACACAGAATTTGATTGGCTGAACACTATTGTCTTACCTTGGGAACAAAATAAGGAACAGATGATTTTCACTAAATCGTGTTTGAGAGGGTTTTTTAACGATACCCTTAATATTAATATTTTTTAATAAATGCAAGGACGTATTATAAAACGTCCTTGATAAGCGTTAAGAGAATGAACACAGGGTGAACTTACTATATGGTCGAAAGTACTCAGGACGAACAGACCAAGGGCGAACATGTAAACAGGGCGAGTCGACCCGATACTAAATTCACGCATGCGTACTACAAATATCTTACTTAAAAACATCCGGTTACAAGTAAACAAACAATGTTCATGTAAAATAGATGAAATCTAATAATTTACATGAATAATAGGGTACATATTTACGATAATGATTGTTTTTCGATTCTTATTTACAAATTAAATGAATCAGATGCTTAATCATGTGTAAAAATCGGTGTCAAGAATCGGAAGTTGTTATGAAATTATAATGCACAGAAACGGATGAGGCATCCGGAGGTTCAATGATTTTAACGTCGGCACCATAGGTCTTCAGAAGACTTGAAGTCTTCTTCCACCAAAAAGGGAACAAAATAGTTAAATTAACATAGGAGTAACTTTGTAGCAATGGACTTAACTATGATAATCGCTTGATTTACGATAAAATGTCTTTACATGTATTCTCTGTCTTATATTCCATGATATATGTGTGGTACAGTTAATGATATAATAAATCTGGTATCGTCGTGATGCCCTCAATTTAAATTTCAAAGATAGTGTTCGAATCTATTTGGCAGCATTTTGATCATTTGATGTGATTCTTGATGATACTATTCCGAATGTGGAGCAGAATCTGTTTACCCTTCCGTAGCACCTGACATCACCCCAACTTTTTGGTGGGATTCGCGTTGCTTAGTCTTTTTTTTTATGTTGTGGTTTTGTACTTTTATTTGTCATTTTGACTTCGTCTTTTTTCCTACGGCGCCATGGCGTTGCCAGTTTATTCTCGATTTATGAGTTTGATTGTCTCTCTGGTATCCTTTGCGTCTCAAGTTCAGTTAATTTAAGAAAATCAATCAACGTTTAAACTCTATTTATTTAAACACAAATATTTTACAACCAGCATAAAACTATGTAGCAGAATAATTCCCCGTAAATCAATGTTACCTTGCATTAAATACATGTATGTTTCCTTTAAGCACAAAATAAGTATGTAAACATATATTTTAAAAAAAATAATTTAAAGCACCAAATTCAAACATGTTTAACAACAAATAATATAACGATACAATAAGTGTAAATTATTGTTACAATAATAAATAAATGTAGACATCATATTAAAATATCTATACTTCATTTATTCTAATATCACTGTTTAAATTCTATTTATAGCGTCTATGAAAATAAATTACCTTACAACTTTTAACATAAACGATTATAAAATTGAGAATGGAAATGGGGAATGTGTCAAAGAGACAACAACCCGACCAAATAAAAAACAACAGCAGAGGGTCACCAACAGGTCTTCAATTTAGCGAGAAATTCCCGCACCCGGAGGCGTCCCTCATGCTTAAAAAATAACACACATACAAGTTTCAGCTAAAGGACAATAAATGAATAACTTGTTTCCAAGAAGCCTCAAAAGATAAGGATATTTATTTCATCAGTTTATTTAATTGACCCTGGCACGCAAATTACAATTTATTTTAACTTAAATCTTCTTTATCAGAAATCATTGATGAAAGTCAGTCATTTGATTAAAAATTCAAATCTTTAAATTTTAAAAGTATACCATATATATATATTTGACATAAAGTTAACTAAAAGAGCATATGCTAAATAATACAAATAGGTGGCTCTGCTTTGTGAAGTGTGAACTTTGTAAACATTTTTGTCAAATCAAGTTAGAATATTTCTGGACAACAGGAAAAAAATAAATGGGACACACTTACCCCCATATAGAATTGATATGAAAGTAACCAATCCCTTAACATTTCATCAATAATTTTGAAAACAAAATACCCCTGACTCACAACTAACAGCAACGCACCACAACACGAGTAAGTAAACCAGTTTTGCACAAAAACCAAAAAACCTTCTAAACAACAACTCACTACAACCTTTCACAATAAAAATAAATAAAATAGTCAACACTAATGCAATGCAGTGTTTAAAAAGATGAGCAATATAATATATATTTTGAAGAAAATAATTTGCCTCATTCTTTCAACATTAGTAGGTACTCAAAGTACGTTTAGCAGTTGCTAAATTAGTTTTAAATTCAAAATATGAAATTCAATAAATATTTAATCAATAATTATATATGTGTATTATTTATTTATAAGCGACCATTAATTTTGATCAGAAAAGGGGAAAATTGTCATGTTGATGCTTTTTTTGCAATTGCATCTGTTTCACTGCATATTATGACATATTCGGGAATAAAAGTGTAAAAAGTAAACCAAAAAGCGGATTTAAACTTTTTTTCTTTCAGTAACATTATGCGTCACTGTTACCATGGTTAAATTCGTAAACTTGATTTTTTTTGTCGACAATGGACAAAATTCTTAATATTATTCCTAACACTTCGAGTTAACAATTTTCTTCGACTTCGTATATTATTTAACCATTCTAACTGATTCGAGCGCCAATTATGGGTTAATTGTAGACGAGACGCCCGTCTGGCATACACGAATGTTATGTCATGGTATCCTTGATAATAGATAAAATACAAAAAGAGACTAACTACAGTAGTATACCGCTGTTTAAAATTCTTAAATCGATAGAGAAAAAACAAATCCGGGTTACAAACAAAAACTAAGGGAAACGTATCAAATATAAGAGAACCACGACACAACAGAAACACAACACCGACATGTAACACACACAGAAACGAACTATAATGTAACAATAGCCATTTTCCCGACTTTGTACAGGCCATTTTATGAAAAAATGATGGGTTGAACCTGGTGTTGTTGCATTCCAAACCTCCCGCTTTAATAACAGTATTAATTATAACATTAAAATGACAACATTACACGACAGGGCTACAATAAATAAATGGGAGAAAATATAGGACAGAGAAACAAACGAATAATAGCCATCAAAAGGTAACAGGTTAAAAAATATTTTAATACGCCAGACGCGCGCTACGCCCACACAAAACTTTGCTCAGATGAAAAAAGATTGAAAGCCAAAACAACTACAAAGTTGAAGATCGCCGAGGACCAAAAGTTCCAAAAAGTTGTCAGGCCAAGCCTTGGACAAAAACATCATTATTATCAAGAATAATACATAGTTTAGCAAACAGTAAACTTTATAAAATGACTATATAATAGATATACATGATTAAACTGAAGTGGTGACTAGTTATAGAATACAAACGAATACATTACAAAATCACAACCGTGTTAGCCAAAGTCATTGCAACGCCCAAAGTGACGTCACATTTGAATTTCTAAAACGTGTTCCGAAAATCAAGAAAGAATTCGGATGAAATTCAAGATTAGATTTGTATGACTTATCTAACTTATATAAATAACAGTGAAAATCAAAATACTAATTAATATCTAATTGTAGTAGTAATTAGATAAATAGTTCATCTAAACATTAAAATAGGAAAATATTAATATATTCCAAATACATTAAACAGGCACTATAAAAAATAGCCCTATTGACACATGTGCTGCCAAAAAATTAACAATAAGGTGAACAATGCTTTACACAGAAGAGTGGAAATTTCATCTTTATTTTGTTTAACTTGGCCTCTTTTTTAATTTGTTTATTTTGAATCCATTTACGAGATTTGAACATCGGAAACCTACAATCGTCCTTATTGTTCATGAAAATGATACCTTCAACATTGAATATGCACCTAATTTGTCATAATTCACGTACTCCATAAACAATACAAACTGAAGTGCATAGTTTCCAATGTTAAAACATATTATCGTCGAAAATTCACAAATGAAACATTTATGGCATTAAGCAACATTAAATGCAAATATTTCAGTAAAAACATTATTGTCGAGTCGTAAATTCTTGTGTATACACTTGAATCAATGATTATTCTAAGTTACAATAAAACTAAAACTAGAGTTTAATAGTGTTTTCTATACAAAATATATGCTAGTTATATTAGATTCCTAGAATTCGGTTTTATATAAGTTTGAACTATCGTTATATATTAAGGTGGTACCTAACACTACAGGGAGATAACTCTGTAAAGTCAGCTAAACGTTTTAATTACGTTGTGTTGTAAAGGGAATATTAAGCTTCTCAATGATCAAAATTGGTGTTTGTCAAACTGCTATATAACCAGTGTAATTTTTCTGACAAAACGGTTGGTTCAAAATTTTTGACATTTTTATAGTTTTGTTAAAGGGTCAACGTAAATACTTTGTCAAAATTTTATGAAAATTAAACGAGACAAATAAATTTTAGTGAAAGTGTTTTGACAATTGTGATCTTTCTTAACTTCTTTTGTATCTCCTTTTATTTAAAGTTATAAAAAATAAAAGAGACACTTCTTATCTAAAAGCATGAAAATAACAATTGTGGATTGAAAATGAATAAATAAAAAAATGATCTATTCAACCATAAAACAACATTAGCTAAGACATAGTTATTTTAGCTGATTGGTAAGCAAAACATTTTAAACAATTAATTTGCGTGGAGAGTTTGTTTTCCTTTTCATTGTTTATTAACTGTTTTAACATACAAATCACTGATGATAGATGTGGCGAGCATGTCAGATCTAGTATTAATTAAGTTAACCTGTGCAAGAACTTATATGTAAGGCATGGGCATCACCATAATGCTGTTTATGGTATGTGCATAGTTCTAACATATCCTATGTTTGATAGTTTGTTGAATATATTATAATAATTGACAGTAAAATAAGATTGAAAATTAAAAGTCAATGCAACAACCTTTACAAATCAGAAGACAAAAAATGTCCTTTTTCATACCAAAAATTCGTGACATCTATACAATTCTGTAAAGAAAAAACACTTCTGGATTTTCCACAAAATAATTACCTGTCTGTTAATGATCTTTGCCAATTGAATAGGTGATAAACTTTAAAAATGACAATCTTGCGAGTAAGCAATTTATCCGTCTAACATCTCTACGTTTAATATATTCCTCTTTAGATAGTATGTTAATGGTTCCGAAGGTGTGTTACTTTCTTGCTTCTAACATATACGCTCAATCTACACATAAAAGTATACTGAATATAGTGAACATTTATGGGCGTAACTACAAAATGTATTCTTGGTATCTATGATGAGTTTATTCTATTCTTTTTATTTTTATATTTTCTTTTCGAATTCCTCTTTCGTCCTTTTCTTCTTCTCGTCTGTTTGTTATTTTTATTTTGTTTTAATTCTTTGGCAATTGTGGGCAAATGTTTGATTTTTCTCAACGTTTTTTGCAACTGTTTAGTCAATGTCTTCACTTCTTCTAACTCTGTTATTTGCTGTTCTAACTTCGTTACTCTACTTCGTAAGAAGATGAATTCTTCGTATGTTAAATTGATGTTTTTACCTGAAATCATAATTTTAAAACATATAAGCATGTATGATTTTGCAACAATTCATCACTTAATAGACAATCATGACATTATCATTGGTTTTTTTTAATTAGCTAGAAACCAAAAATAGTATATCAAAACATTGATGATTAATGGTTGATAAACGACAAATCACCAAACCGGACACAAGCTCAGACCTCCTGTTTTTCTGGAGGATAGCTGAATATGTTTTAACAATCATATTCAATGCTCGAAACAATTTATGTCGATAGCAACGAAATTTAATAGTAAAAGATACTAAACCACAAACTGAATGAATAACAAGAGTTGTACACCCTCTGTCGGTATGTCGCATATTATTCATAGTTATCATTATTCGTTGCATTGTTTCTCACGTGCCCATAACCACAAAAAGTAAATATATACTTATATGGTAAAAAAATAAAAAGTCAAGGACGGACACCGCCGGGACGGTTATACAATTACAAAGCCAAAAAAGGACAAACAACTGTTCATTAATCACTTAATAGAAAACTTAAGTTTTGGCAACACTAGCTAACCAACCCCAGAAATGACATATGTAAGGGTTCAAAATGAATAAGAAGTTTTGGTTTTTCTAGAAGTTACTTTTGAATTAGTATGCAGGACGTAAACGTGTGATAAGTTGTATTCAGATATATTTAACAACAACAGAAAGTACGGTTGAAACGAAAATTGGAACTGATATATGAGTATATATATGAGAAAATTATATTACTTTTTGGAATTTTTGGTCATCAATGCTCTTCAACTTTTTACTTGGTTGGCTTTCTATCTGGAACAGCTTGCTTGGTGTGAAATAGTTAATCAAAACCTACTACTTTTACTCTGGTCAGCGGCATAAAATCGTCTTAAATTAATGTGAACATCAGCAGAAATGCTCGACCGTTCAAACTTTCGCGAATCAATATATTCAAAAACAACATTTACCTCCAGTCTTTCATTGATTAAGTTTTACTATTATTTTAAAGCTGCTGAATTTAGATTCCAAACCGAAACAGATATATATAAATATATTTTACTTATTATCGTTTCCATTTCTGTTAGACCTAATATTCCAGAATCGATATCAACATTCATTGCTGCAGAAAAACAAAACTATTAGCAATTTTACCTTCGTTTTCTGTTGACTGCTCTAGAGGTTTGATATATTGCAAAACATTCTTCTTTGCCTTACAAGATATATCTTTAGTTGTAGAACCGTTATCAGCAATTTCTTGAGACTCAAAACACCTTAAAAACACAAACAATATTGTTTTGAGAACTTGAACGCATATCTGTAGGAGATGTGTATTATAAAAAAAATGTCTTTTGGAGTTTTACGGAATTGGTAGCAGATTATATTAATGATTCACTTTTCAGGTATTTAAAATGCACATTTAATACAAGTTAAACTTTGCTCCTATCCAAGAATATTAGCTTTAACGATAATTCACATGTTCATAACATGCTAACTTTCTCAATATCGAATTGTAAAATTAAATATGTAACAATGAAACACCTGAGTTAATCATAATTTTTTATGGGTCTTTAGTCTTTTATAAAATGTTTTGTGCTTTCGAGGTTTTCACAATTGGTAATAGTATTGTTTTTTTATTGGACTTTTCGAATACTTGTTGTTATCTTCTCTCCATTTCCACCTTTTGCCCAAACATTTAAACAAATGATTTATATATATATATCACTCACGCAGAGTGCAATACACAGTTTCAAATATGTTCATATCTTGTCGATTTGAAAGAGAGAACAACTAATTCCAGGAAGAAGCTATAGATAGAGAAAAATGCTTTTTATCTATCATTTTACATTGTTCGTTGATTTAAGTAATATATACAGATTCATTACTGAATACTTACTTTGTTTTCTTCCTACATATGTGTTCATCGCTAGCTTCCGGTTTGAAAAAGCCTTCAGCACATGGTCCACATTGCCCTATATTAAAAAAAATAAGTGTTAGAGCTGAAAACATCATAACAATTTTCCAATAAAAAAAACCTTTTCCTTTTGTCCTCTAGTGTTAAACTTCTGCATGGACACTACCTCTTAGATGTTTATATTAGAGCTGAACATATTTATTTATTTTCATTTTAAGAGTTTAATTCAGTCAAAGAGTGGTTCGAACTACCGCTGCCTGGCTGGCACTTAATTAAAATTTGTTTATGTTTGCTTCGTGTCACATTTTCTAAGTTGGTTTCTCTGTTCGAAGTTATTTAAGCGTGTGATGCTCTTGTTTTTATATTCCGTTAAACGCTTTTGGATCTTGTGTTGTATAGTTTGTTAAAATACCGTATAGAAATAAAAATTATCTTATCTTATCTTAAAAACAATGAAGGCTTTCCAAACATATTTGAAACAATAGCATATGTTTTGGTGAGTTATGGGAATCACTCATAAATCCTGATAGTCATGAAAGAATAAAGTTTGTTTGTTTTCGGTTGTATATTCATGATAAAACATTGCTATATAACATCTGAAACACGTTGGTCTTTTCTCTGTATATTTTTAACTTACCGTCATTTTTAAGTTCATATCCCGGACTAGAACAGGAAACCGCGGATAGTAAACAGTTGTTATGATCACTTCCATAGTAACCACGCTTTCTATCACAGACACATGCATCTTTTTCTAAAATAACTTCAGCTGTAAAGAAAAAAGATGATAACTCAAGAGGCCTTGTTAATAAAGGTAGCTCTTTGTATGGAGGTTAAATCTTAAAACAGATTATTTTTTCATGTCCAATGAAACGATATAAGTGTATAATATGTATTCATAAAAATATGCGATGAAAAATAAGTGAATGCTAATTATATCATCAGTTTTAGGCTTTTGATACGCCAGACGCGCGTTTCATCTTCACATCAGCGGTGGTCGAATCAACACTTTTCGAAGGCCAAATCCAATACGAACTTAAGACTAAATATGATTGATTCGAATAATCCAGAGTGTAGTGTATCAAACAAAAACAGCAAGAAGTCGTTCTTAGTAAACAATAAGTTAAGGCACCGTTCAAATAAAAAGTAATAACAATATTACACCGCATAAGTACTTTTTACAATGCATTGCTACTTTTGAAAATGTTAAACATAATGTAGTCATTATCGAAAGATGTATCCAAAAATCATTTCTACAAATATATCGAGTCCATTATAAAAAAAAATGTTCTGTGTTCAATGGTGACAAAAATTAATTCAAGGGAAATTTGCTACATTCAATATTATCTACAATTGAATTATTTTCAGTATTTAAGTTGAAAGACCCAATCAATTCCGCAAACATAGTCATAAGGTTATCCGAGATTGCTGATGGATGCTTTCTGTCATATTTGTTTTTCGTCAAATGATTTGTCATACAGACTAATCAAAGATACAAATATTATAATTTGGTACACCAGGCAGTTGAAAAAAAATAGGATCACTGGTTTTCCCGTTTGAAGGCCTATTTGGACCCAGATAAATAATCATACCACATCTCATTTTCATTTTAACAACACAAAGAATTAAATAAGTAGTTCTAGCTAGAACTTTTTTACTTACGTTGCTCACATGTAGGTTTCGGTATACATGGATCTATGATATTGGTCATTTCAGCAGTATTGATTATGTCTAAATGGTATGTGCTTTCCGGACAGTTCCTACAGGTATCGTGACCATCATGGTTATCACAAAAATCATATTTCTGAGCTAAAAAGATAGATGTATTAAATTTTAAATCGTTTCAGATAGCAGAACACAGAAAAAAAAGGTTAAAAGTAGAAGCAGAGGGGAAACAACTCATATTTTGGAAGCACTCAACAGTAAGTTGTAGTTTCACATGTTTATGCAAAATCTTTTTTATTCAATATAACGAAAATATGAAGCAAAATACACTTAAATTTTATTTGACTATTTGGCAGATTAATGATGATAGTTTCAGAAAAGGTATCACTCATAGGGATTGGAATTCTAGTTTGAATCAAACTTTTAGAAAATATTGGCATTTTCCTGTCCTTTAAACGCTATATACAAGGTAAATAAATGCAGAAAGTTGCCACGGATACACCAAAAAAGGAATTATATTTCACCACTTTAAACTTTTTAAAATCAAATCTGTGGAAGATATTGATGACATAGATATGCACAAACAGTTCCTTAATTTATAAGGAAGCCAGACAGTTCTAAAAGTCTTGAAAATTAAGCAAGCGATTATCTGTTTTAACATTAATTGAATTTATCATTGCATTACACTACAAAAATTATCAAAAATAAATACTTATACACAATTTGCAATACATGTAATACACAGTCTTAAAAGTATAAATAGACGAACCTTGTTGGCATATCACTGTGTTACAACATATATAATCCCCAGACAATGACATTCTTGTGACCTGTCCTGCACTACAAGCTTTCGGGAAACCATTTATAATCTGAAAAATGTATTTAAAATGTCATCTTTTATCTTGATATATCAAACATTTTAGAAAGCTTACATAACTTGAAATTAGATCTTATTGTGAAAATGATTGAGTGTTCATCTAATTTAAATAAAACATGATATATTTTACTAAAACAAAACGTAGATTATTCAACAAAACAGTTGATTATAAAACAAAACGTCAAAATTATTCAATCGCATAGTGGAATGAACTATTTGTGGATTCTTATAAATTCTATATAACTTTTGGACTATTTTAAATCTCGGTCTATTTCTGAAAATAATTCTTACATACTTTTGATTTTTTAACCCTGTATGCTAACATTGCCAATGTGAAATTTTAAAATTGTTTGTATTATAATATACATTGAACGACAAATATATGTGACGTATAAAATTTTCTGAAGTCAGACACGCGAATCAATGAATGTGTTTGTAGATTGATGTTTTTGTGTTCTGTTAAATTGTTCCTTTTAAAATTGTTCCACGATGATGACTGCTGTACCTATATGTTGACTATTTTATTTATTATGTCTGTTTAGTTCATGCGTCATTGTAAATATAACGGAATTTGATGAGACTGTCATCAAAGTGAGAGGTTTAGCGCTATAAAACCAGATTTCATCCACCATTTTCTGCATTTGAAAATGCCTCTACCAAGCCAGGAATATGACAGTTCTTGCCCATTAGTTTTTTATGTGTTTTTTCATTTGATGTTGCCATGTGATTATGGACTTTCCGATTAGATTTTCCTCTGAGTTCAGTATTTTTGTGATTTTACTTTTTTTTATATCGAAATCTGAATGTCTGTTGGGGTTAAGTGTTATCAAAATAAAATGCATTGGTAACGATCTGAAAAGGGAAAAGATTTTAAAAAGGTATACATAGTCTATAGATCGATTTCTTACAATGCATATTGCTGCAGACAACTTTTTCATCAAATTTCATGTAGTATAACAAATGAACAGATTGACTGACTTTACAATGATAAACAGAACAAAATGTAAAACATGCCTAAATGACCGAACCATAAATCACTGTATGTGAAAATAAACCATAGGTCGGTATAGCTCGTATATTCATGGTTGTAGCATAAATAGGCCATTTAAAGAATCTTTTAGCTTTTTTTTAATTCTCTAGGCCCTAATTTTTTTTGGAGCACCTTGGCGTTTCATACAAAATGTGTTTCGGTCAACACTTTTACACCCCAAATGTAAGTACAAAAGACGTATTCGATTTTTAGTCTAGTCGTGATTGGGTCTTTATGGTCAGAAAATAAAATAATAAAACTTAAATCATTCGTGAGCAGTTGATGTATAATTTCACAATGGCAATCAGACATAGTTATAAAGAGTAAAATAACCGTCAATACCGTAATGCAAAGAAAAATTCAAAACGGAAAGTTCCTTAAAAAAATGGGGAAAAAAAGCTCAAACATATCAAAGGAACAAAAGCAACTGTCATATTCGTTATAATGCATTCATACGTTTCAGTTATTTTCTGGTAAAAGGGAAATTATTCAATTTGAATCAGGTTCCAAATACTGTCAAATGTCAGTGGCTATATTTAAGGTATTTTATTTCCATTACACTTCTGTATATGTACACAAGTTTTTTTCTTTTTTATAAATATAGGAAGATGTGGTATGAGTGCCAAAGAGACAGCTCTCCATCCAAGTCACAACTTATAAAAGTAAACCATTATAAGTCAAGGTATGGTCTTCAACCCGGCGCATAGGCTCACACCGAACAGCAAGCTATAAAGGGCCCCAAAAGTTACTAGTGTGAAACCATTCAAAGGGGAAAACCAACGGTCTAATTTATAAGTTTGTTTAAATTCTTTGTTAGAACTATGAGATCTTTTAGCGGAATAAAAAGTTTCAAAAAAGTGGTAAACGTACGAAACAGACAAGTTTGGCTTATGTCCAAAGATTACTAATTAAAGAGTTCTAAAAATACGCATCATGTGGGCAATATCGGGATACATATAGGATACCAAAGGGATAGTATTTTCGAAAGAAATATTAGTGATAAACGAGCTGTCACTGTGTACTTCAATGTACAAAATTTATTATTTAATCATGATAATACCCTCTTAGTATATGTCGTAAGTAATTAAGTTCAAAAATATGCAAATAGATGTGACTTTAAAATCACGAGAGGGCATTTATATGGTTATGTCAAGGGGATTTTTCTAATGTAAAACAGAGGATGACGCATGGCCACGTTAAACCATATCTTTACTGGTATCGGATTTCAATTAAGGTAGCACAATACAAAGATATTTCACTCCCAATCAAACAACTTTAAACTGATGTAATTCATTTCATCCTTCTTTATATTTTATAAATGAGGTACCAAAAGAAAGAAGAAAAATTAATCTTTCAAATTATGATAATTTCATTATGACATAATTATTACATAATTAATTATTATGTAATTAGTTGCTATATTGTGATGTCAACACTTGAATGAATTTAGCGTCTTTTTTCTTCATAGCATCCAAAAATATTTTATAGATTCTTGTACAACACAGCTTGACCTCTGAGACACGGGTTTTGAGGTCAAATTGTGTTGTGCAAGAATCTATAAAATATTTTGGGATGCTATGAATAACAAAGAAGCTAAATTCATTCAAGTATGGACATCACAATATGGCAACTAATTACATAACAATTAATTATGTAATAATTATGTCATAATGAAATTATCACAATTTGAAAGATTAATCCTTCTTCTTTCTTTTGGTACCTCATTTATAAGATTTAAGGAAAGATGAGTGGAATTACATCAGTTTAAAGATGTCTGATTGGAGATGAAAAATCTTTGTATTGTGCTACCTTAAATCGAGTTTCACCTATGCTGATGCAAATTGATAGATTTCATATTTTTTAGAACAAGAGTTTCCAGGATTTGATTTTTTAGGAGTAAGTATTATCCAAACATTTCTTACCGTTCCTATCTATTTTCATTATTTTATTACATTATTTATTAACTACTCGTATAAAATTGAGAATGGAAATGGGGAATGTGTCAAAGAGACAACAACCCGACCATAGAAAAAAACAACAGCAGAAGGTCACCAATATGTCTTCAATGTAGCGAGAAATTCCCGCACCCGGAGGCGTCCTTCAACTGGCCCCTTAATAAATATATACTAGTTCAGTGATAATGAACGCCATACTAATTTCCAAATTGTACACAAGAAACTAAAATTAAAATAATACAAGACTAACAAAGGCCAGAGGCTCCTGACTTGGGACAGGCGCAAAAATGCGGCGGGGTTAAACATGTTTGTGAGATCTCAACCCTCCCCCTATACCTCTAGCCAATGTAGAAAAGTAAACGCATAACAATACGCACATTAATATTCAGTTCAAGAGAAGTCCGAGTCTGATGTCAGAAGATGTAACCGAAGAAAATAAACAAAATGACAATAAAACATAAATAACAACAGACTACTAGCAGTTAACTGACATGCCAGCTCCAGACTTCAATTAAACTGACTGAAAGATTATGATTTCATCATATGAACATCAGGCACAATCCTTCCCTTTAGGGGTTTAGTATCATACCATCATAACATATATGAGAAGAACATAACCCGTGTCATGCCAACAACTGGTTTTGTATCTTTCACATCTTTTGTATCTAGTCGTTCGAGAAAATTGCAGGGTATTGTTATTACATTTAAATGACTACGTTTTGTAAGAATATTTACTACACCATGTAAACGCTGGTAATAAGTGAGTTAAATGAACTTAGTTTATAATAAAAAAAAAAAACACCGCAGCAAGTGACATTCAAATTTTGATTACTTTGCCTGTACCAAGTCCGGAATATGACAGTTGTTGTCCATTCGTATGATGTATTTTTTCATTTGATTTTGTCATTTGATAAGAGACTTTCCGTTTTGATTTTCCTCGGAGTTCAGTATTTTAGAGCAGTTTTGATATAGATATGTGTTAACAAATGACAGAATCATAGCATTAAATAAACATAAACAAATTTAAAACTGCATTCCATTGAAAATATGTTGGAAGGGATGATTAAAAGATAAAAACGAAATCCTATTAAAGATGTTTACCTTTACTTCAGCAACGATAACTATCAAACCCAGTAATCTCAAGTAAACCTTCATTCTTATCAATTTCTGGAATTAACAACGATATATAATTAGAAATTATTTCTTTTTAAACGATGGAATGTAGATAATAGTCCATGAATCGAAGAATGACGACGTTCGAGTGTTTACTTATTTTTTCAAATGAAAACTTACAAAACCAGAATCTACTGATCTGTGTTCTTAAAGTATATATAATGTGTCTGTCATTTTACGCTGTTTTATATACAAGTTCAGTATTTCGTGTTACTAGTTCTATCAATATAACTTACAGAAAAAATATCACATCTAAATATTACATGTAAACTATATATATACTTGTTTTAACAAGATTCAACAAGAATGAATGGAATACGTATACGAACTTCCGATAAATATATATATAAATTTCTCGAAGTTTCTTTTTTTTCCAGAATATATTTAAGGACAATCCGACTTTCGGATAATTAGTCTAAATTGGAAATTTAGAATAGATCCCAACTGTATCATTTTCAAATTAAATCTTATTAACTTCCCCAATGTATCCACAATAACTAGTTTATCTATGTGGATTGAAACATAAATGAAATATAATTTCATTTTAAAAAAATGAAAGTCATGCAGTATTGCTAGGGTTTTAATTAAAGAACACGTCACATGAGATGGTTCTATTTATATCTCTTTCAAATCTTATATATATCAATAAAAAGATACTTCTCACTGATTATACATCTAAGATTTAAGACGAAAAATGTTAAAAAAGAGAAAGTTTTACCTGTTGACTTCAGATCACCTATGGTGCATGTCGTGTCCGAACAAAAGTATTTCAACATGATTACGGGAAAAACCGTTGTTTTAAAAATAGAGCAGTATATTTCGTCAGAGTTCAAGCAGCTTTTGTAATTAAAACATTGCACTAGACTGTCTAATAATCTTTCATGACTGTATCCCTTTTCAATTATCTGAGTATCTGTCTACAAAAAAGGTGTGTTTCTGTCGCCTCTTAAAATTCTTTTCTGTAGGCTATCATTTGCATGTAATTGGATTAAATAAATAGATTACAAATTAAATACCGCCCATCCTTTTGATTCACGTTCTTTGTAGTCAGTGAGCCTTCACAGTTAGTATTAATAGGCAGTATATATGATTATTATATGTCAAACTCGTGTAACTGTGTTACGCTCATATCAAAATAGTTAGTGTATTGTATGTCTGTTTGATGTTTATTATATATTCTATGTTATCTTAGTATGATTTTTTTACTGTCAAAGCCCCTTTAATAGGTTCAAATTGTATGTTGAAAGTAAAATCACAAAAAATACTGAACTTCGAGGAAAATTCAAAAGGGAAAGTCCCTAATCAAATGGCAAAATCAATTGATAAAATACATCAAACGATTAATGGACAACAACTAGGCATTTTCAAATGTAGAAAATGGTGGATTGAACCTGGTTTTAAAGTGCTAAACCTCTCACTTTTATGAGAGTCGCATCAAATTCTGTTATATTTACAACGATACGTGAACAAACAGACTTTATAGGTAAAATTGTCAAAATAGGGGTACAACAGTCATCACCGTGTCACAATCTAAATCAAAAAAAAAAATATTTAACAAAAAAGCACAAAAAAGCATACATCAAATTTAACAACCACATTCATTGCTTTCTTATTTTTATATTTCAAATCAACCCATAAAGGATTGAAATATTGAAAGTCCTGTGACTGAATGACTAGGTTCACATCAACTCTGGTGTAGAATCGCGTGTTTGACTTCAGAATGTAAACGTCACATGGATAGAGAAATAAAATAATTTTGTCCTTCAGATTTTTTTCAAAATTATAATAGAATAATAACATAATGGCTTTATAATAGAACAATAACATAATGGCATTGATAATATAATAGAACAATAACATAATGGGGGATGTTTAAAAGTAAAGAGCCACGTAATATGTACCAAAGAAACAAAGCACACCCACAAAAATGAAAGATAAAACAAGCAACACATTGACGGGATGCATAAGTAGCAGAGTAGTATCTTGTCATTAACATGATATTGTAATGCTTTAAAAATATTGCTAATATTGAGTTCATTATTATAAGTAGAAATTACTATAAATTCATAGATGGTTAGCGGCAACAAGTTTTAGGCATTAAGCTTATATCCTAGGAGACTAACTTACGCCTAGGTATTTAGTTAATGCTTAAAATTTTCAGACATTTAAAGCTTATTTCCTGAATAATCAACCTATTGCCAACTTGAACTTTAGGATTTCTGCTTTATCTTCCATGTACTAAATGCACATTGTATGAACTGTAATTGGTGTTGTCTATAATATAATCAAAATACTAAGTATTAATATACGTTAATTTAACAATGATAATCTTAAAATTTTAGTATTTTTTCATATTCATAACAGAATAACATGTATTTCTTAATGGTATTACAAAAACTTATATGTTTCAAATAAGTGACTGTAAATAATGAATAAACTCATCTTAGATACCAGGATTGAAATTTTATATTTACGCCAGATGCGCGTTTCATCTACAAAAGACTCATCAGTGACGTTCGAATAAAAAAATGATAAAAAGGCCAAATAAAGTACGAAGTTGAAGGGCGTTGAGGACCAAAAATTCCTAAAAGTTTTGCCAAACACAGCTAGGGTAATCTATTCCTGAGGTTCAAAAGCCTTAGTATTTCAAAACATTCAAAGTTTTGTTAACACTTAATTTATAATTATGAACATATCAATGATAACTCAAGTCTAACACAGAAGTGCTGACTACTGGGCTGGTGATACCCTCGGGGAATTAAATCTCCACCAGCTGTGGCATCGACCCAGTGGTTGTAAATAAACTCATCAATGAAAGGATAGCGATTGAATAGATTTACACATGGCCTGGGTTGTGATATTCGTATTTTATCCTGAGGTTTAGGGAGGGATAAAATTGATGAATAGCACGCCCAGGTCATTTGAAAATTTACAACAAATACATGGCTTCCGTGAATTATTTCGATTGTAATAGGGAAAATACGATAATTTGAAAACTAAAGCAAGGGTGGGAAATCTGTGTGTGCTGCTGTTCTTTTCCTGTTCTTTTTTACTCCCTGTTAGATAAAGCTTAAACTTTCTAATAAATCTGTAGCTTTAATGAATTATTTCGTAAATAACCGCTAGAAAATGAACTTTATTCTTTTTAATTCTTAAACCGAACATTTCTCATTTCTAACTACATGTTTTTCTCGTAATCTTCGGTCAAATCCAAAGATGACATGTCGTAACTAGGAAGCCGTCGAGTTGACTTGCTGAAATTAGAAAATATGCGAATTATGCATTCGAATAGAAAATAAAACAACACCTATCTCAAAGAATCATTTTAATGTAAAAGTATACGAATCTCAATGGTTTACGTATAGGAAAAACATTCAGCTTTAGCGTTTTCATTTGTATGACGTCATGTTTTGAAATGACTTAAATGCGCCAAAGGCATTCGCGAACTTTCGTGGAATTTTATTTGTTTTTGATTTGTAGATTTCTCCGATCTCTTGTGCATTAATTCTTTTTGTTATGCATTCAAATAGGAATAAAAGTTCTGTAGTTTTATTTCAATTTTAGTTTTTAAAACAAAATATCGGCATAGCGTAACTAGGTTCTGATACATGTTGATTTACGTGGGAGGTATATTGTAACATCCATTATTATGTATTACTCTTCGTCTGCGCTAAGTAAAGATATATTGAAAACTTTATTACGGTGTTGTTTACAAATCGAAAGAAGCACGTCATTTCAGAATAAGAACTAACATAGAGGGAATATAATTCCATATGTTTACATGTGAATACACAAGAAGTGAACACGCGATCGGCGGTAATTCTTTCGATGGTAAAAATAGAAATATTTCCTATATTGTTGATATATTTTAATGGAAAAAGAAACTGATCGGAAGGATGATCTACTTGAGATTACTGAGTTTGATCATTATTGTTGCTGAAGTAAAGATAAACATCATACGATTTCTTTTTAACCGTTTCTAATGTTATCTCTTTTAATCGCCCTCTCGACACGTCATATTTTCAGTGCAGTGAAGGTTAAATCTCGAGTGTTTAATAATTGTGCGATTTACTTTCGTCTGACTAATCCTTTGGTTCTGCTCTTTTAGAAGAACCTATGTATCAAACTGACGTCATTTATATCAAAGTTTGCGAAAATATAATTTGTACTAATTGTCGGCAATATGATATCATAATCAGTATCGTTATTGCTATATATTCTGGAAGATCGGGTTCTTGTATTAATGTTCATTGCTTTATTATGATGTTAGGGTGTTCCATTTCATTTATCATCTAATTCTTTATATAACCATGGTGTCATTGAAAGTAAAAGAACTGACTGAAATGGACAATTTTGGGTCGAATATTTTAATGTTTTCCTTATAGACTGTGCTCTAATGCAATCGGACGTCACAACAATACCACGGTCCTAACGAGATATGGTCGGATATCTTATATCATGGTTTTTATCCACTTTTGTCTTCAAAATATAAGAAATTAACACATAATCAGTCTAATATAAAGTCATTGCGATCTTGGACTAGTAAATAAATAAACTCTTCATAGATACCAGGATTGAAATATCGGTCCTGTTTGTGCCGTGTTCTTGTTGTGTTGCATCTGCATAATGTGCATGGTCTATCGTTCTGGTTCAAGGACACAGTTATCGTCCTTTGGTTTTCGTTGTGTACGAATATAGTCCCTAGTGTAAACAGTGTATAACTTGCATGTTTTATTTAATACACTTTCCCAATTTATTTCTTGATATTAAATGCATGAAATATTAAGTAGAGGAATGTAATTACATGTTAAAAAAATTTGGGTGCTGAATCTTTATGTTAAGTAGTGATTTGGTCCAGTTCAAAAAGGTCAAATTTTATCACGTCTGAAGCTGTCAAACTGAATTGTACACCCCCTTAACACAGCATTGTCAATATTTTGAGTTAGAGCTGGTAGAAGTTTCTATAATTTTGATATTATTTGTCTGACTGGTAGTACACTACACTGTAAAAATCTTTTTAAGAAAGAGCAGTGCGATTTTTTTAATTTGAATTTATTGTCTAAAAGAAATGCACTACGAAATAACTGTGTTCTCAGGCCTTCTGTTTTAGTTTTATGAAGTGTAGTACAAACTTGGCTGTATTAATTCTATATTCCAGATTATTATTAAAGTTTCTGTTACGATTACGGTTAATATACAATGCTGTTCATTAGACGATACAATATAATATTTCTTATTTGATCAATTAATTCTTACATTTTCAATTAACAGTACATTTACCTTCAAAAATATTTTCATTGAAACTATATGTGTAATCTGTTTTTTTTATTTCTGAATCTCTCTCATTACTTTTCATATTTCTAAATAGAAATTTCTATTTTATTCTCTGAAATGCATCCAAGATCATATCAAAGGGTGTAATATATGCACTTATTGGCCTGTACATCAATAATAGATAAACAGCAAATTACTTTATAACAACAGCAGGCGTACTTTGTTTGTAGGAAGAGACGGAATCTGAGTGTATTCAAAGAATGTATGAATATAGTATGAAGACAACACAGAAAACAGTCTTAAACAATCTATGCTTAAACTCATCATAGATACCAGAATTAAAAATGTTAAAAAATTAAAAAACACCAGACGCGTAATTTCGACTAAAAAAGTCTCATAAGTAACACTCGAAATAAACAGGTTAACAAAAACACCAAATAAAGTATGAAGTTTAAAAGCATCGAGGAACCACAATTCTGATAGGTTTAACATAATACAACTAATGTACTAGTAATATATATGTATACCTTACTATTCTACATTTTATAATAATATCTTTGACACTCTTTTGACAATTTCCATAGTTTATCAAGGATTGAATAAATACCCGATTCATGTACAATCTTTTGACAATATATTTCGTCATTAAATTGAACAGGATATATTGTATTCTTTCGGTATATATATATTTGATGTTATTCGTAATTTCTTTTTCGATGTGATGAGATTTTGTTTTCCTTTCTCTCCGCATTTTTGTATTTTGGTTGGGTTTTTTTAATTCTTATTCTGACTGTTTCACTATATTCTATTTCTTTTTTTTATAATCCATTATTCGTAATCTTATCATATGTATTGAGTGATGTTTGATTGACGTATTACATATACATTTAGCTCTGATATACATTGACAGTTTCATTTCATTTTTTTCGTTTCTTTCGTGCATGATTTCATATTGTGCTTTCGTTATATCAATTTTTCCATATGCTGTATTTATTTTTTCGATTTCAGATTTTGTTTTCTGTTATTTATTTTCATATCTTTTCTTGTATTCATAATTCGGGGCTGATATGCATAAAACCACTTAAGTTAAGATATCCATTCGTAGTACTAATTTATCGTAGGACATGTAGAAAAATCCGTCCGGTCGGAACAAATCTTTACTTCAGTAGTTTTATGCATATCAGCCGCCGCATAGGAAAGAATAATTACTTTTATATAAAAAAAGAAGATGTGGTATGATTGCCAATGAGACAACTATCCACAAAAGACCAAAATAACACTGACATTAACAACTATAGGTCACCGTACGGCTTTCAACAATGAGCAAAGCCCATACCGCATAGTCAGCTATAAAAGGCCCCGATAAGACAATGTAAAACAATCCAAACGAGAAAACTAACGTTCGACGTCGACTTGTTCGGCTTTATTTATGTAAAAAAATGAACAAAAAACAAATATGTAACACATAAACAAACGACAACCACTGAATTATAGGCTCCTGACTTATGTTTTATTGTTACTTCTTTCCCTGTATTTCAAGCTGGAAACATGTTTAAATAATTATGTAATATATATATTAAAAACTGTAATTGCGTTTACTGCAGCTATATGCAGTGTCAATTATATAGACCACTTTTTATATAGACCAAATAGACATTAATGTAACCCACAATCTTAAGGGGTCATAGTTATCCAACACTGAAAAGTAAACTCAACACTTCAGTCTTTTCAATAGACTTTCAGATTTGTTTATCATTCCGTGAACAAAACATTATATTTGTTTAGGGGCCAGTTGAAGGACGCCTCCGGGTGCGGGAATTTCTCGCTACATTGAAGACCTGTTGGTGACCTTCTGATGTTGTTTTTTTCTATGGTCGGGTTGTTGTCTCTTTGGCACATTCCCCGTTTCCATTCTCAATTTTATTATGTACTAAATACGACAAATATTCTGTCTTTGTTATCTGTTACCTCGTTATTTTATTGATTCATATATACTCATAGCGGGTACGGTTTTGGTTTAACATTTAAAGACTTGTAATTTAAGTATGGAAATCCGAATAATTCAACTTTCAACGTGGAATTGTCATTGTACAAAGGTTTTCGAAATAATTGTATTTAATCACTAGGGTAGTGTCTGTCGTCTATGCTGTGCATTTATATCTATTTCTCCTTTACACTGTTTTACTCCGTGTATTGATTTTGGTGTAGTTGCTCGTATTTTCTTTTCACAATTTTTCAGGTATTATTTCATTAAGGTCTTTCCTCTTCGCGAGGAAAGACCTTATTGTTTTTCTCATGTTTTTTTTCTGTTTTTTTTTTTTTTACTTCCAGCATTTTTTTTGGCACGCCCTCCTACCGCTTCTATTGGAGTTATCAATACCAAATTTGAACCATCGATAGACCTCATCATGAACTGTTACCTGATGAATTTTTGTAGGATTTCATCATCTCCATTAGAAGTTATCTCCCTTTTATTGATTTTTTTCAACATGCCCCCCTCGTTGTTTTTAAACATATCATAACCTCATTTGGACAATAGGTACATCTCATCATGATGTATTACCATATGAGACTGAATAGTATTTCATCGTCCCCTATGAAAGTTATATCCCCTTGAAACAATTTCTTTCCTTTGCATTTTTCTCAAAAAGTATTAGAGATAGAATCGATTTGAAAACGCGGCAACATGTACAGGAACAGATGGCAATGTTAATGAACATATACAATCATTTTGTTATTAACCCTTATAAGGAGTTATTCCCCTTAAGAAATTGTACACAATTTGAGAAAAATTGTATTTCGAGAACCGGAAGTCGTAGAGACTTTGGACCTTCACCAATAATCTTAAATGCATGTGACCTTCAATACTCACCCAAGGTCAAAGGTCAGAGTGCAAAATAAAATTACGCTGCAATTTCAAGCTTACATATTAGGAAAACGATAAGACTTTGCTGCATACATACAGCGTATAAAATTATCCTCTCGACGAGCTCTACATTTTATATAATAAGCCCAAAAATGTCCGACCGTCTGTTCAAAAGTTACAACGGGATGATTCTTAAAAGTATAATATTTTGTGTATATCTTTTTAAAGGTAACAGATATCAACCTACTATAAACTGCAAAGATGATCAGTAATTCAAGACCTTCAATATCAGGTCATGATGAAATTTCACCTTGACCTTCACAGTATACTATGATCTTGACCTTGTGATATTAGGTCAAGTGGTCCTGAGTTAAATGGTGATAGTACCATGTCTCTACGACTTCCGGCTCTCAAGTTTGGTATTGCGTCATATATTTGATGATTAATTGTGATCTCGGTGAACTTTGAAATTGTTCCAATTCTTTTTCTATAATGTTGTCCTTTAACTGTAGATCATTTATTATTTAACAGATTTAAGATATATATTGTCGTTTAAGGGCATACGATACAGTTTTGAACCTGTATTTACAAGTTGCTGAAAATATGCATATAGGCTATTTTTTACCTGATTAAATCAAATATGTAATAAAAAATATACCTTCATGTGCTACTTTTTGAGTAAAATGAGGTCGAAATTTTGTATATTTGCTCAAAATTCAGATTTGTGTCTGTATTTTCTTTTTCGAAAGAAAGACATAACTTTTTTGTTTTAAAAGATAAACACAAATTGTTTTTTGTTAAATAATCGGTAATTTCTATATTTTATAAGTATCTTTAAAAATTATGCAATTTTTATTCCGAAATAACTCTATATTTATCAAATGTTCATGAATAATGGAAAAAACGTCATTTTTTGATGCATGTTTATCAAAATTAAAAAAAATTGCGCTATTTACAGTTTTATAAAATTTGGGTCACATAATCTCCTTGCAAAATGAAACAAATTGCTGTTTTAAAAAAGAGGGGTCCATGAACTCGTTTTCAAGATAAATCAGTTTGAATGATAAAAATCAGTCGAAAACTGCATCTTTTCCCGATAAGTCATAGTTTGACGTCGCGAAAATAACAATTTACGTTAACAACGTCATTACCTCCCCTGTAACTGTATCGTATGCCCTTAAAGACCAAACAGCCTATTGTTTATGCGCATCAACTAACGCAACTTGGTAGTGACATAAAAGCTCTATGACGTTGTTTCTAGCAATGAGAAAACGTCAAAGTATAACGTCCTATTTCGCGTTTTTCACGGATTCCAACATGGTGCACGCTTTTAAAAAAGTACGTCTCCCAAGAAAAGAGGAATTAAACGTCGAGCTGATAGCTTGTGGAAATTTAACACAAATGGATACAGACACTATATTTAACATTCGTTCTAATAAAAACAATAACATATAAATTTTGATCTCGACTTTTTTGCACCGATCTGCATTTCTTTTTTTTTTATTCTTTCACATGCGTAGATTTTGTCTTATATTTCCGCCGATCTGCATTTCATTTTTTTTTTATTCTTTCAATTGTGTACAGGGTACCGGTTATTAGATAGGTGATAGTTTTTATGTTCAATTTATGTTTTCTGGCCCGTCCGTTCGTCCGTCTGTCCCGCTTCAGGTTAAAGTTTTTGGTCAAGGTAGTTTTAGATGAAGTTGAAGTCATATCAACTTAAAACTTAGTACACATGTTCCCTGTGATTTGATCCTTTTAATTTTAATGTCAATTTTTCAAAGTTTTTAAAAATTGAGTATTCAGAAGGTCAGGCCGATAAAAAAATTATTCCTAGAAGTTTTGACATACTGGCAACGTATGCATGTAACTGATGTCTGGATGATTATCGTTAAATAATGTCAGATCTTGCAATGAATTTAAAATTTATTTATACTGCTTATTTGACAAAATCTTATAATTATGACAAAGGATCATTGTCGTTTGTCATTTGTTTCATTTTAAATTGTCTTAAGAAGTAATGGTAAACATTTCGCCTGATCCCACTGATCGTACAGCTAATTTCCTAATGTAAGTAGATCAACACTTTAGTTAGTTGCTAGCTTTGTTTGTATATTTTGTGATAATGTCCAACTGAATTTTAATATCATATAAGGTTTACATACCTATATATGAAAATAATATTAATTACAAAGCTTGAATAAACATTGATACATACAAAGCAAGGAAGCCAACCAAAGTTTCACCCTACATGCATTAGAAAATTAGCTGTAAGGCAAAACATATAAAACAGTTGTAAATTTAACTTGATATGACAAAAACAATTGCTTCCAAGGATAATATCCAACATAAAATCCCCCGTTTCATTTAGCTAAAACTATGACCGGAAAGATTGAAAACAAATTTCGATTTTCAATGCCGGCAACAATTTTGACTTTTTTTTTTATTTCCAAAATTAGCAGTTTAGATTTATAATATTTTATCCCATTTGAGAAATCTTACTTTGTAGTTTTCAACAGAAAATTATTTCTAAATTAATTTTTGAATTAAAACTTTTTGTAATTTATATTACTCTCTGGTTTATTCAAAACACGTGAGGTAGCAATAACAGGGATTGTATTTCATGATAGATGTATAACGTTTTAGAATCAAAAACTTTAATTCATATATTATACCTATAAATTTTGATTTCCTTATACATTTATCTTAAATATTCAGAAATAATTAGTTCACAAACTAGATGGAATAATTTCTATACGCTCGTCTTAGTCGGGAAATAAAATGGTATAAAGAAGTCCGTCCATGCTTTTGTATATCCGGTCTGTCAACAGTAGTAAATGAGTTCGTTACGGCAAACTTCTGAAATTGACGTGATAAAAAAACCACACTTATATAGTCTGATATAGTCAAATACTCTGTAGTTAGCCAGTGCCATCTTTCATTTCTTTTTTTTCAATAATTTTGCTTATGAGGGGCAGAGGACAAAAACAGATTTTCCTAACAAAAGCGGCGAGAAAGGTTATTTCAAACAATTTTCCATTCCGACGGATGGGGTTTCTGAAGGTTATTATTGTGAGGCAACAACATCATAAGATCTGATACTGACAGGTGCATTTAATCTCTTGTATTACCGGATAATAAAGTAGGTGAATATAGTTGTTAGTCTTGGACATTTAAATGTGGGTTTCAAACGTCCAATTTGCGATTGTTTTCAAATAGTGCGCCAGCAAGGAAAGTTTGTACTATGACGTCAGATGCAATGTTCTGAAGAAAGACAACTCTTTTCTTCAAAACGAACCAGAAAAAAACATGAAAATTACTCATAACTTTTTTGAAAAGTCGGTGACATACACTTTTTTTGGCTTTATTTTGTAGAGTGCACATGGCACTTTCCTTCTTGAAATTATTATGTAGAAATCACTGGTAGATATTTTTTAATACTGGAAACGTTTTTCATTTCTACGTTTTATTTTTGGCGGGAATGAAATAAAACATATTTTTAAAGATCAAAACAATATGAGTCTTAAATTCTTGAACCTGTATTTGATAGCTACAAATCTACTGTTTAACGTGAAACAAGAATCATGCTTGTAGGTTTGATATAAAGGATTTTTTGGAGAGTTTAATTTAGAAGCAAATATATGTTAATATTCGGGAAAACACGAAACTGAGGTTGCTATAGCGACAAAACTAAGTCGGTGACCCTCAATTTTTTTCATCATATTTTGTTCCTCAAATCATGAAATACCTTCACACAAAATTTTAAGGAAAAATCACTGGTAGAAATAAATAGGCTGTTTGGTCTTTAAGAGATAATGCAGTTTGAAATTTTGCAAGCGGGGGCATGTATTTCTGAATCAACAACAGCTTATCACTTAAAATGTTTAAGAAATTGAAGAGGTTAACATAGTTATATGTTTGACAAATACCAAAAACATTCCATGGAAAAAAAATTCCAAAAAATCAATTTGAAATTTTTATGTTTTGCATTGACTTTGTAAGTTTCATGACTTCTATTTATATGGTTGATGTTGCATCATTTTGGAATTTTGTCAAATGGGGTCATCTGATATATCAAGTTGAAGGTCTCAATAAACTCTACTTAAAACTGAAAATGTTAACCCTCTTTTTCATCCCAGGGGGAAGGGTTGGGTCATTTAGTGCAACAATTCAAATTTCTCAGATGGTAAGGTTGTCGCATATCAAATGAAAGAACATAAAGCGTACAATTCAAATTGACGTCCCCAAAAATTGGTTCGATTGGGTCATTGAGTGCAAAAAATAAATTTTCTTTACGATAGGGTTGTTGTATATCAAATGAAAGGTCATGATGTGTACATTTGAAATATCAAATTCCCGACCTCCAAAAATTAGTTGGATGGGGTTATTAAGTGCAAAAATCTAACTTTCTAGAACATTCACGTTGTCACCTATCAAATGAAAGCTCATCTAGTCTATGTTACATATATCATACTTCCGATCCCGAAAATGTAGGCGGATGAGGTCATTAAGTTTAAAAAGCGAAAAGTTTCAGAAGGCATGCTTGTCGTATATCAAACGAAAGGTCATACAAAGAATAATACGAAAACATCACTTTTACAGGAAAGACCTTTCAATTGTTTTACAAACAATTGAGATACTAGTTTTCTCTTTTGTTTTTATCATCTTTTTTTATTTAGTAAACTATCGACGATTTCTTACTTCACTGCACTTTTAGTTTTTCATTCTTTTTCTTAAGTTGTGTCCCGTGATCTCGTTTTGGGGTTTTTGTTTCTTTTTTTTTCTTTTTTTGTTACTCGCATTTCCTTTTTTGTTGATCTTGATTTTTTCAAGCATTCACATCTCGCATTCCTAATATTTTTGCGTTTCAGTTTTAGTCGTTCATATTGTTATTTCTGTAATTATAAGCCTTGTACCTTTGATATCTGTTATTAGTATTTTCATATTCCTTTTTAAATTCCATTGTAACAGTTATGTATTCAGTTTTATTACTGAGAGCGTAAGTTTGAGTCATATGATTCCTTCTAAAAGTCGTTGGTTAATTCAGGCGGTTCGGAAGGGTATGCAGTATCTGTCACGAACCACAAGTGATAAACTATGTTTATACATGTATCTATTATTAAAAAAATGAAAACTTGTTATAAATTGAATGCGTCCGAGGCGCTTTTCTCGATTTTCCTTCATTAGGTACACATCTCAATTTTTAGAAAACCAAGGATGTATATATAAGAACCAAAACAGTTGAAGAGCTATATTACCAATAAAGAAACCTAAAACAAAAAAAGAATAGGAAGTAGTTTAGTCTGTTCTTTTTTGCACCCAGTACCTATCTGATGTGTTAAGACCTTTCAATCTATTTTACATTGTGTACTTATGCTGCGTTGTTACACCACACTATTTCGGTAATAATTGAGGGAGTCACAAACATGTTTAATCCTATCTGGCCTTTTTTAGTCTTGTATTAATTTTAATTTTAGTTTCTTGTGTACAATTTGGAGTTTAGTATGGCGTTCATTATCACTGAACTAGTATATATATTTGTTTGGGGGCCAGCTGAAGGACGCCTCAGGGTGCGGGAATTTCTCGCTGCATTGAAGACCTGTTGATGACCTTCTGCTATTGTTTGGTCTATGGTCGGGTTGTTGTCTCTTTGACACATTCACCATTTCCATTCTCAATTTTATTTATCCTATCGCATTTTTATCTGAATCAAATCCTTGGGACGTCTTTGGTTGCTCTCTGCTTTAGTTATTTGTTGAGATTTGCTCGTCGTTGAAGGCCGTACGGTGACCTGTAATTATATAACAATGGTAACGTTGTCCTATCAATAGATAGTTATCTATAACTGGTAATCGTACCACATATCACTATCTTTTAAAACAATCATCAGTAACGGGTCGTGCTGATTGACATTTGACTCTTGTAAAACCCTAATACATCACTATTTTTTTAATCAGATGTTTTATTTGAATATGTGAAAGTTTGATATTGAAATTCGAAACTTTCAGGTTTTTTCCCCCTTGTGATAAACAATGATAAAGGTTGCATGTAGACGATTCCACTTATGTTGGGTTTTTTAAATCTTGCAAATCTTTTTCTTCATTCCTTTTTAAGATATTACAAAATGAAATTATTAATGATAATTAGCAAAAAAAATAGATACATTTAATATTTGATTTGGTAAGTTGTTTGAAATTACATTCTTTAATTATGCAGGTGTTCTGGTTCCGAACTCCTACATTCAAAAACTTTTATATATATATATTTATAGAATTTGCACTGATATAAGATCCAGATATAAGATTAGATAAGCTCTTCCAATTGTGTCCACTATTCGCAGTAAAGTATAATGACGTTGTGTTGTATTTCATCTCTTCTTTGCTAACTTGAATTTGTTACATCTAGTTCGATTTGTAAATGTAATGCTTTCAGTATCATCTTTATCATTCAATAGCCTCTTTCCTCTTTTTTTCTTACTAAACCACAAGTGTGAAGCCCTACGTTGAATGTTTTATATATTATATGTACCCGTGCAATGGGATAACAACAGGCCAAATATAAACTTGCATGTCTGGTTTAAGAACATGGTCATCTTTGTCTAAATTATCAAATGATCTCCGCATCATATAGCAAGAACACACCTGACTTTATTAATTAATCATGTTAATCTATTTTTTCGAACTTGTGGTTTCTCTCAAACACAGTGACTCCCAAGTTTTCTAAGTTATTGTTGAGATGCGTACATATAGTCAGGCATTTTGAGTTATCTAGCATTAATATATTGTACATATCTCAAAATGTATCTAGAATCATCGGAAGAAAGTGTATACCTTTAAAGTTGTAAAGTAAGTTGCATCGAAAGATAGTTTAACTACGCGTAATTCAATCGATCTAAATATTTATGTAAATTGTGTTGCTTTGTTGTTTTTGCATGGTCATCTTCCTGGTTAGGAAAGAAAATTTTTTTTTTTTGGATTATCTGCAAAGAAATCACTAACAGAATACTAATGCTGGTGTCTCGTAAGTAAAGACTAGAAATTAGATAAATGAATGCCTCGTGGTAACTTGACCCTAGCAAGCAAACAGTCCGTCGAAGACCTGACAAATCAATAATCTAACATTTACCCTTGGTTTTTGTCAGGGTAACCGAGGACCTTGTGGAACAGGAAAATGTATACATGGAAGCGCCAATAAACCATCTGAAAAAGACCAGTGGCTTAAATTTAGAGTTTTAATACTATTTGAAATACTAATAGCTGAATAGTACCTATCAATAGCTAGCTGACTAGTAGCTACCAATAGCTGAATATCAGCTATCATAATGGTTCCAGAGCACTGCATAACCACAATCTAAGACTAATTTGTCTAGTTTATTGGAAAAAAATACTGCCAGATCATGTGACTCACACAACTGTCACTGAGCCATTCTTGTCCTAAACTGGAAATCAACTACATTATAGACATAAAGAAAGCATTTTGACGCTCTCTTGTTGATACACTGCCTACTAACATCCCTATCTTGGATCCAATTTCATCCTTATTTGGCATTTATCTTACTGATAAATAAAACTCAATTTTTATTCTTTTATTTATACACATATGTTGTGTTTCATGTTTTCTTTTCACCGAAAGAAATACATCTGATTATTTCTATGTAGATCATCTAGACGTAATTTATAATTATATGACGATCTTATGTCGCTGAAGTGAAGATGGAAAGTTATATTACACGTAAAGCAGTAGATTCGTGACACTGAAAAATCAAGTTATGGTTGAATACATATCAAAGTTTAAAGTCTTCTATTTTAGACATATATTAATCACAGAGGTTTTTTTACAAAATGATCTATATCATGCTGCAGAATTTTAGAACTTGAATACTTTAGTTTTATATCTAAAAGTTTTCTTCTTCTTTATATACAGAAAAACATCAACTGGTTGATGATTACTTTCCGGCGCATGCCTGGTTTAACAATATTGTTAATGATTAAACATATATTTTTGATTTTGTAATATTTTTTTCAATTTTTATATAATACAAATGTATATGTAAGTTTTAATTGGAACCTTACCAATACATCTGAATTTCAAAATTATATAATAATGTCCACCTAGGTAAAAGATGTAGCCCAAACATTGTCGAACTCGAAAGATTTTCGAATACTAATGAATATTCAAGTTCGGATTAAAGGCACTAAACCTTTTTCTGAATTATTTATTTCTATGGTATATAATGTCTTTTTGATTTATAAGTTTTGACATGCGAGTTTTTGGTTATTCTTTGGTAGCTCCCGTCTTTTTTTTTTTTTTTACTTGTATCAGATTTGCGTAACAAATTTACTAGTATCTTCCGTCAAAAGAATTTAGAAAGAAGATGTGGTGTGATCCCAATGAGACAGATCTCCACAAGAGACCAAATGATATCGAACATGAAAAGTTAGCAACCATATTTTTCGTCTATGTTTTTCATTTTCGTTTTAAAAAATATTAGCGGAATTTTAGTCTCATTCAGATTTTTAATTTTCCGTTCAGGTCCGAGTTTCGACACCCACCGATATTTTTCCTATTTTTTTTTATATTATCATTAAATTGAACTTTTTGTTTCACAAAATCAAAAGTTGAAAGACATCCACTAAATATTAAAAAAGTTATTGATGTTAGAATTAGTCCGACCATAGATTTTCAGGTCCCTTCAGGTCTTTTCATTTCTCAGTTCAGGTCCAATTTTTGGCATCAAAAATTTGTTTTGAATTTAAAACATTTAAAGTTTAATGAAATATAGATATTTAAAATTAATAAAATTCAAACTTAAAGAAATTCCATCCAATAATAAAAAAGTTATTGCAATTTGAATAATTTTAATCGTATATTTTCAGGTCTTTCCAGGTCTTTTCAGGTCCACTTTCAGGTCTTTAGTGTAACCCATGTTTTTAGAACGTTCCATCCGGATTGTCTCCCTTTTTCCGATTCATCTTTTCCGGAGGTAAATAATATCTTTTTACGTTTTATCGAAAAAAAAATGAAAAATTGGAACAATCATACTAAGAAAACATGTCTTGGTACACATAAATATATTTTGAAACTATTTTCGTTCTATGACACTCAGTCTCAGGTCAGGCAAAAGGAAAAATCGAAAAAAAATATTTATCTTGGCCGTTCATCAGGTTCATCATAACAAATGAACAAATAATGAAAATATGGTATCTCTGGTACCTAGACCGGAGAATAAACTAGAATGGGTACTTTGGGGGCCTTGGTAGGTCAAAGTGGTTCCCGACTTTGACCTGGAGATCAATCTATATAATAGATATCTCTTCAGTTTGTCTGTTCCCGCCGAGAAGCCCGGTGGTTTTTCTCCGAGTTCTTCGACTTCCTCCACCGTAATAATAAACTGGTCCGCCGTTCCATCTATAGCTTCGCACCGCAGGAACGGGTTGGAGCTGTTGTAACATTGGCATTAATTGGACAAGTCTTACAAATTCAACGATTTGCTAATAAAATAGACCAATTTATATCGTGATAGGAAATTGACTTCAATTGTTAATACTGTGATGCTGCAAAATATCTGTTTGTTAACCCCATGGTGGTAGCGCAGTAAAATAACCAGTGAGCGTGTTATCATCTTCTTGACAAATGAGTTGGCATCTTTCATTTTCTTAAGAACTCAGTAGGGTTATAAATGTGTTAATTTCTCTTTCGATTTCCTATCGGTATAATACATTATAAACATAACACATGATGCACTAATCTCGTCGAATTATTTAATCCCGTGGTCAGAATTCTGACCACGGAATTAGGCCATACCTGTTGTCAGTGTAGCGATAAGTGAACACAACAGGGGTCCAGTTTACCGTAATAACAGACTTCCCTGTGTCTCCTAACACTCCCTCTGTGTTTGGTTGGGGATTGTCCTGGTGGTGGGTTGTATATAAGTTAGTGACACATCTCCATTAATCCTTCATACATACATACATACATACATACATACATGTGGCCATATTTTAACCTCAAAAACTACTCTGTGTACAGACTTACCTGTGCTGTTTGGAAAGTTTTAATGCCTAGCATCCACTAGATATATAAAATGGTAGAAGTAGAAGAGGTTAAATGCATTTTGTGTTTAAGAAAGATAAAATCTCTCTTGGTTTTTGAAGGGCAGTTTTTTTCCTTTCAGCCTGGCTTTCTGCAGAAGGTGTAAAAAAAAACCAAACACCTGCATTACTTTGATACTGTCCACTCACTGACTCAGATAAACTCTTTAACTCGCCTATAGTTGTGAAGATACCTCATGTTCATGTCAATTAAGGACAATCAAAACAATACAAACCTGTTTTTACCTGAGAGAGCATCTCAAAGTTGTAACACAACTTAGTTAATTTTCACACCTGATGCATGAAGGAAAAAAAATACTTGTACAAATACACAATGTAGTACCCCTGATTGATATATACGTATAACTTTATTACTTTATATATGTACATGTATATAAAAAAAAATGATATGGTTTGACATCTAAACATGACCATTTTATTTTTTTGTTTAATATAAGTTATGGATCGATGTTTTACTTGCTCAGATTATTAATATTAAAAACAATATTTTTGTATCTATTCTATATTCACAAAACTACATATGTACAGTTATACTATAAAATCTACAACTCCCAGTTTGTGGCTACACATACACGTGCTGATCTTATCTATATTCATGCATATTCATTAGCTACATAATGTGTGTAGGTGTGTCAAAATCGTATCTTACGCGATAATAACCAGCCAGTACACACTGTAATGATTTCATTAACCAGTATTAAAATGATAAACATAACAATTCAAATGTATATTGATATTAGTAGGACTTGATTTTAAAATTTTGAAATTCTGTAATACATTATGTTCATATATAATTCCAGGTATATAGTTATTTTCAGACTTTGAAACATAAGTTCATGTGTTGATATGAAGTTATACATGTTTTTAGTAAGCTTCATGTACTTATATTTTTTAAGTTGAAATGTTTTAAGCTAAACTTTGCATTTCATTTATATGATTACAATGTATATGATTATTTTTTTGTAGTTGAAATGATGAATTAAAACGGAAACGAGGTGGCACCAGACATCTAATAATACACCAGAAATGAGCTGTACCAAAGATGGCTCCACATTTAAGAATAGGATATTAATAGCATGTGTGATTTTAATTTTTCCTCATGTAAGTGTTAAAAACAACAACATATTTTAAATATGCATGAGTTACATGTAGGTTAATAATGACAGTTGATTGAATATGATTTTATTTCTTATTCCCAGGATGTTGCTTTTTTTTCCATCTTTGGCCAATGCAATGCAAGTTGACATTAAATAGGTGAATGATTTAGTACATTTAAATTTATTTTAAACATGCATTTCCTACTGAAGGTGGTGGTTCCCTGGCTTCCTCAACTAACAAAAAATGACCATCACTAATTAGCACAATACATGCACATGAAGTGCTGAATTGCCTTTAAACACCACATCAATCATGCAATGTACATGCAATAACTTAACATACTGTAAATTTTGAAACTAATTTGTGCATTTCCTATTGTGTATGTTACAGGCATTTTCTAATTTTAGGCATTTGACTGAAATTTTTAGGCATTTTACATATTGACTATTTTTTTCAGGCATTTTATAAAATGCCTGAATAAATTGTAAGGCATTTCACAAAATGCCTAAAAGACTAAAACTGAATGGAATATACTCAAAGTTTAACGACTGGACATATCAAATAGATAATTTTATTCTATCATTAAATATAGCATGCAATTTAAACAGTTACAGTTTTATAATTGTAATTTAATCATTTACATTAACACTGAAGATGACAATTATGTGTTGCTATATGTAATATTTGGATGACAGCCACTGTTACACATTTGTCCTGACTTTTTGAAAAGACAACGTTTAGTGTTACATCTAGTCTTACCACTAGCACTACAGTCACATCTTGTGTAACCCTGACGATTACACAAAGAAACTTTACTGACAACTTTTCTAAAGTTTTTTCATTATCATAATTTACAGATTGAATAGCAATAAAGTTACTGTCAGACAGTTCAAACTGATTCCTGGTGTACATGTAAAGTCCACGTAGTATTCAATCTTAGTATAATTCCCAGTTGATAACCATGCTTTTCCTTTCCAGTAACAACAGCCATAAGGTTACCCTCTTTTAACATTTTATCTTTTCCACCATGTCCAGTGTTCAAATGTGCTCTTATTTCAATGCTGTATATTTCATCTGCATATGCATAATATAGGATAGGATCTGGCAATGACTGTCACTTTTTAATCAGTTTTTCTACATCACCACAGTGTAACACATCAAATCTGCAATTTAGAGTATATAAATTTGTTAATTTGTAACTTTTTAATGATGGCCTTATACAATGAGCTTAAAAGAAAAAAGGAAGAAAAACAAAAAGTCTCAATTTTTTGTCAATGAATTAATTGGTGCACGCTAAATTTCCAGTGGCAAATATTTCATTCATATTCAATAGGCCTATGAGGCAATTTAATGGTAACAGAAGTCGTCAACTCAATCTTCATAATTATGTGATTATGTCCTTTTACTTGACCAATTGTTAAAATATTTCTTGAGTGCATCATATTTTTATTTTCAATATTTTGCAAGATGAGCAATTCAGGCTCCTAGGAGCCTACAGTTTTTCTTATTAACGCTTGTTATGAAAACTTTTAAATAAGTCATAGCTCAGCAGAAGAAATGCACCTACCTTTGCATATGATAATAATCCCAAGAATGTCCTTTTATTCCAATCATAATTTTCTTCAAAATAGTTTCATATTTTTCTCTGTTCCATATAACACTTTTCTGATTAGAATCAGCATTTTCAATTAATTTTAGAAATAATTCATGGAAGCCATAGATTTGTTGGAAATTTACACATGGCCTGGGCCGTGATATTCGAATTTTATCCTGAGCGTTAGCGAGGGATAAAATTAACGAATATCACGGCCCAGGCCATGTGTAAATTTACAACAAATCTATGGCTTCCATGAATTATTTCAATTCTAATAGGACAAATACGATCATTAAAAAACTAAAGCGATGATGCGTATACTGTGTGTGTGGCTGTTTTATTTTACCCACTGTTCGATAAATGTAAAACAAATCTAATAAACCTGCATGAATGATTTCTTAACTAACCGCTAAAGAAAAAATGTGATTACTTTTTTTACTTCTCAGTAAACCCAACATTTGCAATTTTAAATTTACATTTTTTATCGTAAGCTACCGTTAAATTCACTGTTGAAATGTTGTAACCAAGGAGCCGCCATGTTGACTTGCTGAAATTAGTAAATGTGCGAATAATGCAATAGAACAAAAAACAAGCAACACCTACCTCAATACTTTATTTTAATGCAATTATATCCAAGTTTAGAAGGTAAACGCAATAGAAAAACCTTCAGCTTTGACGTTTTCATTCGTATGACGTCATGTTTTGAAATGACGTTAATGCGCCAAAATCATTACTGGAATTTCGCGGAATTTTAATTTATTTTGTTTTTATCCATTTTTCCGTTCTCTAATGTGTAAATTCTTTTTGTTATGCGTCAGAATCAGAATAAATGTTCTGTAGGGTTTTATTCAATTGTAATTGTTGACACAGCGAAAATCCACAACCGTTTACACATAGGTTACGATACATGTGGATTTACGTGGGAGGCATATTTAAACAGCCATTTGTGTACATCTTGGAGTCTGCGCTAAGTATAGATATATCGAGAATTTTATCACGGTGTTGTTTACAAAGCGAAAGAAGCACGTCATATTAGAATGGTTTGTAAATCTTCGTTCTGGTGTAAGAACAACATGCCCTTTCTGCCATAATGAAAAGAAGATCATTAATGAAATACAGAGGGAGTACTTACTCAAAGTTGTTGCTCTATGGAGATTTTAGTTATAGACATTAAAACTAGTAAAACATAAAAACTTAACCTGCAGGCTATATTTTTATTCCCCATTTTTATGCCCCATTTATGGGCATTATGTTTTCTGGTCTGTGCGTTCGTCTGTTCATTCGTCTGTCTGTCCGTCGGCTCGTCCAGTTTCAGGTTTAAATTTTTTTGTCGAGGGATTTTTTGATGAAGTTGAAGTTCGATCAACTTGAAACTTAGTAAACATGTTCCCTATGATATGATCTTTCTAATTTTAATTTCAAATAAGAGATTTTATCCCATTTTCATGGTCCACAGAACATAGAAAATGATAATGCGGATGGGGCACCAGTTTACTTGGGACACATTCTTGTTAAAGAATAGTCTTAAATTAATTTTACTCAACCCTTTTTTGTAGCTTTACAATATTTTTTTATAATCTATTTCATGTATTTCAAATTTACACAATTTGCCTGGAACAGACCAGGCAATTTGTGAAATTTTAATTAAAAATTTCAGGCATTTTACAAAATGACTAGGTTTTTTTACTTTAGGCATTTTAGAAAAATGCCAAAATTTAGAAAATGCCTGTAACATGTATATCCTTGACCATTGGCAAAACTGTAAAATCTAATTAATGAGATTGCAAAACCTTTATTTTAAAAAAGCACTTCTGAAATTATGAATGCAAGTTTTTATATTTTATGTCCCACTTACAGGCATTATGTTTTTCAGTCTGTTGGTCCATTCGTTACTCCGTCTTTTCTTCCCTCTGTCCCGCTTCAGGTTAAAGTTTTTGGTCAAGGTAGTTTTTCATTATTTTTGATGCAGTTGAAGACAAATCAATTGGAAACTTAACTCACATGTTTCCTATGATATATGATCTTTCAAATTGTAATGCCAAGTTAGAGTTTTGACCCCAATTTCATGGTCCGCTGAGCATAGAAAATAATAGTAAAAGTGGGGCATCTGTGTACTATGGACATGATGGATATATTCTTGTTATTCATTGAATTCAAAATTTAGATTTTCAAAATCGATTGCCAATAGTCTTTTCTGAATTCCACTATAATCTTCACTGTGTAATATACTCACAAAAGAACCAAAACTAGAACTCACAGAAACATTTGCATGTTCTTGGCAGTCATTACCTTTTCAGCCATCTTGGGCTTTGATTAATTTTTATGCTGCCGCAAAGATATTTTTGGGATCGTATAATGGTATGATGTCGTTGTTCAAAAGACACATTGGTTTCTGGACAATAACTTTAGTTTGGGTGAATAGATCTGTATGAAATTTTTTCAAGAAGGTTCAATACCACAGATTTTGGGGATGATGGTCCCAACCCGTTTAGGAATAAGGGGCCAAAAGGGGTCTAAAAAAAGCATTTTTTTCTAGTTTCAAGATAATAATTTGTGTATAGATATTTTGATTGCTCTGAAATTGTACCACAATGTTTAATACCACAAGTTGAAGCTTGGGATTCATTTAAGGGGAAATGGGGCCAACAGTTTAGGAATTAAGGACCAAAAAGGGGCCAAAAACAAGCATTTTTCTATTTTCCAGACAATAACTTGTGTGTAAGTGTATGGATCTCTCTAAAATGTACTACAATGTTTTATATTTTATAAATGTGCATGTGAAATTCATTGGTTTTATAATTTTCTGCAATTGATAGTAAAATCTTAAACTTTAAAATCTTAACAGTTTTCACATCGAAATATTTAATTCAAATTTGTCCTCTGGATCAAGGGATGACATCAAAAGTTCAATGAAAAATAAAAAAAAACTCAATCCACATATTTTTTCATTGACATTGATATACTTCATGAGGTTTTGCTATTCTCGGTTGAAAAACGAACGTAAATAGTATATTGTAAATATGTACATGTAAATAGAAACAATCAGTTTTTAAAAAAAGTGTTTATTCATAAAATGTTTTGATAAAAAGGTGAGTTTCTTCTTGAAAATGCATTTAGTCATCCTTAATTTCTTGATATTTTGTTTATCATTTCATCATACATGTTTCGTTTCGTTTTTCATGTTAAATACGAGTACATACTACATGTACTTTAGCTAATAGTTCAATAATGTTATGCAGCTCTATTCTTACAGTATAAAATTGAAAGATAAATGTTCATCCATTTTAAATCGAAAACTGTACAAATATATTTAAAAAAGAAGATGTGGTATGATTGCCCTTCTGATCCCTTCTGTCCGGTGGGCGTCTGTTTTTTTACGGATGTGGTCTTAAAAAGTGACAAATCTTAAATGCGGGATAATACCTAGCTTGTATACTATAAATACATATATAAAAGAACATGTTGTATGATTGCCAATGAGACAACTCTCCACAAGAGACCAAAATAACACAGAAATTAACAACTATAGATCATCGTACGGCCTTCAATAATGAGCAAAGCCCATACCGCAAAGTCAGCCATAAAAGGCCCCGAAATGACAATGTAAAACAATTCAAATGAGAATTGTTCCTTATAAACTACGACATTTCTCGCAAGTATTAATTTATTATTTTGTTCAACACATGCAAAAGAAATAATCTTCGCCGATGTAACATTTCAATTTATTACAACAACATGCCTTCACTGAATTCATTCAGGTGCACAAATGATACGATTAAGTTGCTGCATGTATAAAGAACTTAGAATATTGCTTAATACAAAATATCAGTATAATATTTCGACCCTACTATTTGAAGTTAACAACAGATTTATTTAATTTTTTTGACCGAAGGTTTGTAAACTAAACAAATCCTTGTTTTTACGTTCGTAGTAACATACATGTAGTACATTCCATTGTCGGTCACCTGTGTCAATTCACGTGCACACTGACTACATTGTTGTTGTATTTGAATCTTTCGGCCAATGGAATGAGACGTTACAAGTTGTTTGTTTATGATACGCCAGAATGTTATCAATGAACTATCAAATGCTAAACTTCACTGCATTTTACTGTAATAATTGATTAGTCAATGCAGAGAATTTGTCCAACTTTTCACCTATATGTTGTCAACAAAATAATTTAACAATACATGCATTAAGTAAGCATGTTCTTTTACATTTTAGAATGCTTTAAGTAAAGTGTGTACAACTGGTCAGAAACTGAGATTTAACCAACAAGGTGTCCAAATATGCTGTAATACAGTTAAATGTGGAAAAAGTAAGTTAGCACTTTCCAGCATTCTGTAAATCTCATTATATTTTTAGCTCACCTGGCCCAAAGGGCCAAGTGAGCTTTTCCAATCACTTGGCATCCGTTCTGTCGTCGTCGTCCGTCGTCGTTAACTTTTACAAAAATCTTCTCCTCTGAAACTACTGGGACAAATTAAACCAAACTTGGACACAATCATCATTGGGGTATCTAGTTTAAAAAATGTGTGGCGTGACCTGGCCAACCAACCAAGATGGCCGCCATGGCTAAAAATAGAACATAGGTGTAAAATGCATTTTTTGGCTTATAACTCAAAAACCAAAGCATTTAGAGCAAATCTGACGGGGTAAAATTGTTTATCAGGTCAAGATCTTTCTGTCCTCAAATTTTCAGCTGAATCGGACAACCTGTTGTTGGGTTGCTGCCCCTGAATTGGTAATTTTAGAGATTTTTTGCTGTTTTTGGTTATTATCTTGAATATTATTATAGATAGAGATAAACTGTAAACAGCAATAATGTTCAGCAAAGTTAGATTTACAAATAAGTCAAACATGACCAAAATGGTCAGTTGACCCCTTTAGGAGTTATTGCCCTTTATAGTCAAATTTTAACCATTTTTCGTAAATCTTAGTAATCTTTTACAAAAATCTTCTCCTCTGAAACTACTGGGCCAAATTACACTGAACTTGGCCACAATTATCATTGGGGTATCTTGTTTAAAAAAATGTGTGGCGTGACCTGGCCAACCAACCAAGATGGCCGCCATGACTAAAAATAGAACATAGGGGTAAAATGCAGGTTTTGGCTTATAACTCAAAAACCAAAGCATTTAGAGCAAATCTGACAGGGCTAAAATTGTTGAACAGGTCTATCTGCCTTGAAATTTTCAGACGAATCGGACAACCTGTTGTTGGGTTGCTGCCCCTGAATTGGTAATTTTAAGGAAATTTTGCAGTTTTTGGTTATTATCTTGAATACTATTATAGATAGAGAGAAACTGTAAACAGCAATAATGTTCAGCAAAATAAGACCTACAAATAAGTCAACATGACCAAAATTGTCAGTCAACCCCTTAAGGAGTTATTGTCCTTTATAGTCAATTTTAACAACTTTTTCGTCATTTTTTGTAATTGTACAAAAATCCTCTTCTCTGAAACTACTGAGCCAAATTTAAACTTACTTGGCCACAATCATAATTGTGGTATATAGTTTAAAAAATGTGTCTGATGACCCCACCTACTATACAAAATGCCCGACATGGCTAAAATTAGAACATAGTGGTAAAATGCAGTTTTTGCTTTATATCTTTGAAACTAAGACATTTAGGGCAAATATTTCAAGATTTAAATGTCCATCAGAATAAGATTTATCCCCTCACAAACTTTCAGATGAATCCTACATGTTGGGTTGTTGCCCTAAAATTGGTAATTTTAAGGAAATTTTGCAGTTTTTGGTTATTATCTTGAATACTATTATAGATAGAGATAAAGTGTAAACAGCAATAATGTTCAGGAAAGTAAGAGATCTACAAATAAGTCAACATGACCAAAATTGTCAGAGAACCCTTTAAGGAGTTATTGTCCTTTATAGTCAATATTGAACAACTTTTTGTCATTTTTATACGACCGCAAAATTTGAAAAAATTTTCGTCGTATATTGCTATCACGTTGGCGTCGTCGTCGTCCGAATACTTTTAGTTTTCGCACTCTAACTTTAGTAAAAGTGAATGGAAATCTATGAAATTTTAACATAAGGTTTATGACCACAAAAGGAAGGTTGGTATTGATTTTGGGAGTTTTGGTCCCAACATTTTAGGAATTAGGGGCCAAAAAGGGCCCAAATAAGCATTTTCTTGGTTTTCGCACTATAACTTAAGTTCAAGTTAATAGAAATCTATGAAATTTTGACACAAGGTTTATGACCACAAAAGAACGGTTGGGATTGATTTTGGGAGTTTTGGTTTCAACAGTTTAGGAATTAGGGGCCAAAAAAGGGCCCAAATAATCATTATTCTTGGTTTTCGCACAATAACTTTAGTTTAAGTATATAGAAATCAATGAAATTTAAACACAATGTTAATGACTACAAAAGGAAGGTTGGTATTGATTTTGGGAGTTTAGGTGCCAACAGTTTAGGAATTAGGGGCCAAAAAGGGACCCAAATAAGCATTTTTCTTGGTTTTCGCACCATAACGTTAGTATAAGTAAATAGAAATCTATGAAATTTAAACCCAAGGTTTATGACCATAAAAGGAAGGTTGGTATTGATTTTGGGAGTTTTGGTCCCAACAGAATAAGGGGCCCAAAGGGTCCAAAATTAAACTTTGTTTGATTTCATCAAAATTGAATAATTGGGGTTCTTTGATATGCCGAATCTAACTGTCATGACTGTGTATGTAGATTCTTAACTTTTGGTCCCGTTTTCAAATTGGTCTACATTAAGGTCCAAAGGGTCCAAAATTAAACTTAGTTTGATTTTGACAAAAAATGAATCAGTTAGGTTCTTTGATATGCTGAATCTAAAAATGTACTTAGATTCTTGATTATTGGCCCAGTTTTCAAGTTGGTCCAAATCGGGGTCCAAAATTAAACTTTGTTTGATTTCATCAAAAATTGAATAAATGGGGTTCTTTGATATACCAAATCTAACTGTGTATGTAGATTCTTCATTTTTGGTCCTGTTTTCAAATTGGTCTACACTAAAGTCCAAAGGGTCCAAAATTAAACTTAGTCTGATTTTAACAAAAATTGAAATCTTGGGGTTTTTTGATATGCTGAATCCAAAAATGTACTTAGATTTTTATTATGGGCCCAGTTTTCAAGTTGGTCCAAATCAGGATCCAAAATTATTATATTAAGTATTGTGCAATAGCAAGTCTTTTCAATTGCACAGTATTGCGCAATGGCAAGAAATATGTAATTGCACAATATTGTGAAATAGCAAATTTTTTTAAATTAGAGTTATCTTTCTTTGTCCAGAATAGTAAGCAAGAAATATCTAATTGCAAAATATTGTGCAATAGCAAGATTTTTTTTAATTGGAGTTATCTTTCTTTGTCCAGAATCAACTTAAATCTTTGTTATATACAATATACAATGTATATTCACTTTTTTTTAATTGGAGTTATCTTTCTTTGTCCAGAATCAACTTAAATCTTTGTTATATACAATATACAATGTATATTCAAATTTAGAGTTGAATCCAGCTTGAATGTTGTGTCCATACTTGCCCCAACCGTTCAGGGTTCAACCTCTGCGGTCGTATAAAGCTACGCCCTGCGGAGCATCTGGTTGTAACTTGTACAAAAATCTTCTTTTCTAAAACTATGGGCCAAATTTAACACAACTTGCCTTGGCCACAATTATTACTAGGGTATCTATTTTAAAAAAGTGTCTAATGACCCCGCCTACCAACCAAGATGGGCGACATCAGTAAATACAGTAACAGGTGAGCGACACAGGCTCTTGAGAGCCTCTAGTTTTATGGTCATTGTTAAGGCTTTATGGTATGGATTTTGCTCATAATTTAAGGCGATATGGTATTCATGGTATTTTATTTGCTCATGGAAGGCTTTATAGTATGGATTTTGCTCATTATTGAGGCAGTATGGTGACCTATATATAGTTTGAATTGAGAATGGAAATGGCAAATGTGAAGTCCACCAATGGGTCAATACAGCGAGTAACTCCCACACCCAGACGCCTGCTATAGCTTGCACCTACACAAAAATGTATACTAGTTCAGTGATAATGGACGTCATACTAAACTCCGAAATATACACAAGAAAATCATTCAAGACTAAAAAAAGGCCAGCCTCCTGACTTGGGATAGGCTCAAAAATGCGGCCGGGTTAAACATGTTTTTTGAGATCTCAACCCTCTACTATAACTATACCTCTAGCCAAATGTAGAAAAAACAAACTCACAACAATACCCACAGTAAAACTCAGTTCAAAAGAAGTCAGAGTTCAATGTCAGAATAGGCAACAAAAGAAACTAAACAAAATGATATTGATACACAAGTTAACAAAGGACTACTAGCAGTTACTGACATGCCAGCTCCAGACCTCAGTTAAACTGATTGAAAGATTATGTCTTCATCATATTAATATCAAGTACAGGGGGTTAAGTATTATACCATCATAAAATATATTAGAAGAACATAACCCGTATCATGCAAACAACTGGTTTTAAAATAAATGCTGTGTATTTATTTCCGATGCAAAGAACCTATAAGTGAATGATTCACTTATAGGTTTTTTGCATCGGAAATAAATCAATGTTAAAGCCAAAATATGCAATCTTTAATGACCTGAAAGCAGTATTGTAACTATATCCTTTATTAAGAAGTCTGTTTAAAGGTCTTATTAGACTATAACAAATGCACCTAATAATTTATGAATTTACAGTAAGTGAATTTAAAATATTTGACAAGTTAAGGTTCACTGAATATGAAAATTTGGGGGTTCAAGCCTTCATCCTGTTGGATATTAATTTCATAGTAAATAAAACCTGGATAAAAAAAAAATTAACAAAGGAATTTGTTATTGGCTAAATTTTATAATATTTGATAATTTGGAACATGCTATTTTTTTGAAGGCCAGCAGTTTTATTATTGTCAGTTAGATGGAGAATCGGATGTCTGCAGAAATTGTATGAATAATGGCTACACTAATGATCTTATCGATACCAGCCAATGGCCTTTTCGTGACAATGGAAAATATCAGGCGGAACCGATTATATGTGTTTTTCCTTCAAGCTGTGAAGCAGGTAAGAATTATATATTTCACACTTTCTTTGACTATGAGTATCAGTCAGATTTGCAATGCAAGAAATGTAATATGTTGAACAAGAACAGCTGTCTGGTATAAAGTTTGTGTTTTATTCTAATCATTTAACAAACATGGCTGCCGCAGCTAAAATATAAAAGAACATTAAGAATCCATTAATTGTCTTGAAAACCTAAATAGATAGAGAATGTCTAACAGGGAAAAATGCTCAGAATGTGAAGATCATTACTTCCTATCTTTTAAATGTTATAAATTCAGTTATTGCCCTTAAATGTTGTTTTTGAGCAAATTTTATTGGTTTTTGCCTTTTATCTTGAATACTATGATAGATAGAAACAGTAAACAGTAGAACTGATCATCAATACAAAATCTACAAAAAATGTCACTCGATAAGATCTTCAAATACTTAACAAACATATAAAAAGAAACTGCTGTATGATTGCCAAAAAGACAACTCTCCACAAGAAACCAAATGACACAGAAAGTAATAACTATAGGCCACCGTACGTCTGCCAACAATGAGCCAAGCCGATACCGCATAGTCAGCTATAAAATGCACTGAAATGACAATGTAGAACAATTCAAACAAGAAACCTTGCAGCCTAATTTATGTACAAAAAATTTGCCGCCAACAGAATGTAGGATCGCTTAGTCTCGCTTTTTCGACTAAAGTCGAAGGCTCGACAAAAATGAATAAAAAACAAATAGTTTTCTCATTTGAATTGTTTTACATTTAAATTGCAATAAATAAAATTCAAAATTTACCATTATAATACACCTATTAATTTCTGAATTTACAGTACACACAAATGACCAGAGTAACATATATAACTGCTTAGATTCTTGCTTGTAAATATTTATAGAAAAGGTGTACAAAAAGGGTAGTTTTTGAAAGAATTTTTCATACTAAAAAGTTGTAGCTGCAGCTTTTAATCAAAAGACTTGTTCCTTGCATTATACTTTTTCAGTTACTTTGGATTCATTTATTTTCGTGGGTATCAATTTTCGTGGATTGCTGAAAACTTGCATATTCGTGGAAATTTAATTTCGTGGTTTTGCCAATATTTGTATACAAAGCCTATTGAAAATATGTTGTTCATTGAACATTTGAATTTGGGGTTCACCTATACCCACGAAACCCACGAAAATTGGTATCCAACGAAAATGATGAATCCACAGTAATTCTATTGATGAGTGTATTGTTCTCCCTTAGTCGATATTTACTCTTGGCTTCAATTATAATTTTGATTTACAGAAGGAGTAGTTCTTGTTGGCCGTGAATGTCAGTGTAATTTAAATGGGGGCTATTGGGGCACAGATCAATATAACTGCCAGTTATATAAAGATGATAAACAAAACTGTCGAATAGCTGGAGTTCAGTTAACATTGGAAGGTATGTAAAATTATTGTTGAAATTTTTCAGTTTAGATTGCATGATATTCAATTAAAACCCTAGGGTACTGACTTAATATCTAAATCTTCCAAGGTTTATCACTACCTTTGAGATGCACAAAATTTAGTGCATTGATCAAATGTTCAACATATCCCATCCATCAACATTTCCAGATATTTATCAATGAAATATATACCGGTACTCAGATACTCAAGTCACAAAATGATGTTATACTTGTCAAGTAATTACAAACTTTGTGTAATGTGCAGGAATCTAATATCTGTTCTTAAAAAATTCCATGAAAGGATGTTATCTTCTTTGGTTCCTACACTAGGTGACGTCAGGTATGCTTCCGGCGTCAAACATAAACACCGGGCATTTTCTGGCTTCTGTGCCGCTTCAAAATGTAATGAAATTTGATAAAAAGAAGATTTGTAGGTGCGACATGTTAGTTTTTTAGCTCACCTGGCCCAAAGGGCCAAGTGAGCTTTTCTCATCACTTGGCGTCCGGCGTCCGTCGGCGTCCGTCGTCGTCGTCCTGCGTTAACTTTTACAAAAATCTTCTCCTCTGAAACTACTGGGCCAAATTTAACCAAACTTGGCCACAATCATCATTGGGGTATCTAGTTTAAAAAATGTGTCCGGTGACCCGGCCAACCAACCAAGATGGCCGCCATGGCTAAAAATAGAACATAGGGGTAAAATGCAGTTTGTGGCTTATAACTCAAAAACCAAAGTATTTAGAGCAAATCTGACAAGGGTAATATTGTTCAACAGGTCAAGATCTATCTGCCCTGAAATTTTCAGTTGAATCGGACATTTCGTTGTTGGGTTGCTGCCCCTGAAATGGTAATTTTAAGGAAATTTTGCTGTTTTTGGTTATTATCTTGAATATTATTATAGATAGAGATAAACTGTAAACAGCAATAATGTTCAGCAAAGTAAGATCTACAAATAAGTCAACATGATCAAAATGGTCAGTTGACCACTTTAGGAGTTATTGCCCTTTATAGTCAATTTTTAACCATTTTTCGTAAATCTTAGTAATCTTTTAGAAAAATCTTCTCCTCTGAAACTACTGGGTCAAATTTAACCAAACTTGGTCATAATCATCATTGGGGTATCTAGTTTAAAAAATGTGTCCGGTGCCCCGCCCAACCAACCAAGATGGCCGCCATGGCAAAAAATAGAACATAGGGGTAAAATGCAGTTTTTGGCTTATAACTCAAAAACCAAAGCATTTAGAGCAAATCTGACGCGCAGTAAAATTGTTCATCAGGTCAAGATCTATCTGCCCTGAAATTTTCAGATGAATCAGACATTCCGTTGTTGGGTTGCTGCCCCTGAAATGGTAATTTTAAGGAAATTTTGCTGTTTTTGGTTATTATCTTGAATATTATTATAGATAGAGATAAACTGTAAACAGCAATAATGTTCAGCAAAGTAAGATCTACAAATAAGTCAACATGACCAAAATGGTCAGATGACCACTTTAGGAGTTATTGCCCTTTATAGTCAATTTTTAACCATTTTTCGTAAATCTTAGTAATCTTTTAGAAAAATCTTCTCCTCTGAAACTACTGGGCCAAATTTAACCAAACTTGGCCATAATCATCATTTGGGTATCTAGTTTAAAAAATGTGTCCGGTGACCCGGCCAACGAACCAAGATGGCCGCCATGGCTAAAAATAGAACATAGGGGTAAAATGCAGTTTTTGGCTTATAACTCAAAAACCAAAGCATTTAGAGCAAATCTGACATGGGGGGTAAAATTTTTCATTAGGTCAAGATCTATCTGCCTTGAAATTTTCAGATGAATCAGACATTCCGTTGTTGGGTTGCTGCCCCTGAAATGGTAATTTTAAGGACATTTTGCTGTTTTTGGTTATTATCTTGAATATTATTATAGATAGAGATAAACTGTAAACAGCAATAATGTTCAGCAAAGTAAGATCTACAAATAAGTCAACATTACCAAAATGGTCAGATGACCACTTTAGGAGTTATTGCCCTTTATAGTCAATTTTTAACCATTTTTCGTAAATCTTAGTAATCTTTTAGAAAAATCTTCTCCTCTGAAACTACTGGGTCAAATTTAACCAAACTTGGTCATAATCATCATTGGGGTATCTAGTTTAAAAAATGTGTCCGGTGCCCCGCCCAACCAACCAAGATGGCCGCCATGGCAAAAAATAGAACATAGGGGTAAAATGCAGTTTTTGGCTTATAACTCAAAAACCAAAGCATTTAGAGCAAATCTGACGCGCAGTAAAATTGTTCATCAGGTCAAGATCTATCTGCCCTGAAATTTTCAGATGAATCAGACATTCCGTTGTTGGGTTGCTGCCCCTGAAATGGTAATTTTAAGGAAATTTTGCTGTTTTTGGTTATTATCTTGAATATTATTATAGATAGAGATAAACTGTAAACAGCAATAATGTTCAGCAAAGTAAGATCTACAAATAAGTCAACATGACCAAAATGGTCAGATGACCACTTTAGGAGTTATTGCCCTTTATAGTCAATTTTTAACCATTTTTCGTAAATCTTAGTAATCTTTTAGAAAAATCTTCTCCTCTGAAACTACTGGGCCAAATTTAACCAAACTTGGCCATAATCATCATTTGGGTATCTAGTTTAAAAAATGTGTCCGGTGACCCGGCCAACGAACCAAGATGGCCGCCATGGCTAAAAATAGAACATAGGGGTAAAATGCAGTTTTTGGCTTATAACTCAAAAACCAAAGCATTTAGAGCAAATCTGACATGGGGGGTAAAATTGTTCATTAGGTCAAGATCTATCTGCCTTGAAATTTTCAGATGAATCTGACATTCCTTTGTTGGGTTGCTGCCCCTGAAATGGTAATTTTAAGGACATTTTGCTGTTTTTGGTTATTATCTTGAATATTATTATAGATAGAGATAAACTGTAAACAGCAATAATGTTCAGCAAAGTAAGATCTACAAATAAGTCAACATTACCAAAATGGTCAGATGACCACTTTAGGAGTTATTGCCCTTTATAGTCAATTTTTAACCATTTTTCGTAAATCTTAGTAATCTTTTAGAAAAATCTTCTCCTCTGAAACTACTGGGCCAAATTTAACCAAACTTGGCCATAATCATCATTGGGGTATATAGTTTAAAAAATGTGTCCGGTGACCCGGCCAACGAACCAAGATGGCCGCCATGGCTAAAAATAGAACATAGGGGTAAAATGCAGTTTTTGGCTTATAACTCAAAAACCAAAGCATTTAGAGCAATCTGCCATGTGGTAAAATTGTTTATTAGGTCAAGATCTATCTGCCCTGAAATTTTCAGATGAATCGGACCACCAGTTATGGGTTTGCTATCCCTGAATTGGTAATTTTAAGGAAATTTTGCAGTTTTTGGTTGTTATCTTGAATATTATTATAGATAGAGATAAACTGTAAACAGCAATAATGTACAGCAAAGTAAGAACTAAAAATAAGTCAGTATGACCAAAATAGTCAAGGAGTTATTGCCCTTCATAGTCAATTTTTAACAATTTTCTTAAAATTTGAAGATTTTCAATAACATTTTCCACAGAAAGTACTGTTATAGATAGAGATAATTGTAAGCAGCAAGAATGTTTAGTAAAGTAAGATCTACAAACACATCACCATCACCAAAACACAATATTGTCATGAATCCATCTGTGTCCATTGTTTGATATTCACATAGACCAAGGTGAGCGACACCGGCTCTTTAGAGCCTCTAGTTTGGCTTATTATTGTAGAAATTACATGTCAATACATTCAGCAATTCAAAATGTCGGCTACCTTAGTTACAGACAAGGAGATCGAGAATTTTACGCTAACTGTCATCCAATCAGAACCATTGATACAAAATAATTGCATTAGAATCAACAATAACCAATGCTTTATGCAATTCAATATTTGATTTTACTTCCCACTGATCAATTAAAGCAATCTTTACCCTTCAGTGCTTACAAGGATTTTGATTTAGGTCTTCTTTCTATCAATATGGTGTCTGACGTTTTATATTCAAGTCCCACTTGTAGTAATGTGTGCTTGAGTCATACATAAGTTGACAAAGATTACCACTTGTTCTGCTGAAGGTTGTGTCTATCTCCAACTTATCTAGATTTCTCAACCACTGCTAACTATATTGTATAAAGTTCAAAGTTATTGTGTTCATTTATTATTGTAATATTGAAGAATGAACAAAAATGCTAGATTCATTATTGCTATTTTAAACATCTACTTCTGTGGATTCTTTATTATTTGGTGGATACCAATTTTTGTTTATCTCTACATTTCCTAAATATTACATATAGTCTTTGGTAAATCAATGAAGGCAAACACTGTACTTCTTAAATTATTATGGTGTTTCTATTCATGCCGAAAAATGAAACAGTATCAGGTTTGCCATAATTAAAAAAAACTAGGTATTTTAAATGATTGCATGCAATAATTTAAAATTTACAGTTTCCAAGAAATATTTTTTTCTCAATCCACATAGATTTGTATCCATGAAAAAACGAATCCATTCTTAGATAATGGATTTACATTATTTTTAATGGAAATAATAGTTAAGGATGTTCGCTACTCTGTTAAAAAATAACAAGCTTTTTAAAAGACTATTATGAATTGATAGTATATTAATAAAGAAACTCAAAAAGTAGAAAAAAATGGAAGGTCCGTGTGCTCATTTTCGAGATATAAGCCATTGAAAATTTGGCGGGAAATAATTCTCTCTAGATTTTTCATATATTTAACATTGGCACCTTATTTGTTTCAAAAACTATGAAAAAATAACAAGAATTTTATAAAATTTTGAAATATGGCTTTTTAAACTTTATGTAATAAAATTATGAAAAGAAAAGTAGGGGTTAGTGGGCAAATTTTTTTAATGACAATACATGGATAAAACCAGAGGATTCCGAAAATCTAGCAAAAAATCAAAAAATGGAGGAGCAAACATCCTTAACCTAGTCATAATATAAAGCAACATCAAGTTAATACATCTTTTATAAAGAAACCCACATTTGATCTTATGATCACAAAAAATAAGGATGTTAGAACAAAGCTTGAAATTGTTTTTGTTGTAGGTAAGTGTGTTCCATGTTCTGGGGACACATTTAAAAAAGAAGATGATAAATACGGACAATGCATTAACAAAACAGTGTAAGTAAATTTATAGAATGATATATACTAGTTCATGTCTGTTATAAAGGGTTCACTGTTACATTCCATTCATGAGTTTAACTTTTTGGCAGTAAATTCTATTGTTTTACCAGTGTGAATGTGGATTGCTTTTCTTGCGTAGTAGAAACTTAGCCAGACATACATAGTTGAGCATGGAAAGCTTGTTACAATGTACACATATCACAAAGATGTGTTGCCAAGTACACATATCACAAAGATTTGCAACCAAGTACACATATCACAAAGATTTGCAACCAAGTACACATATAACAAGGATGTGTTGCCAAGTACACATATCACAAAGATTTATAACCAAGTACACATATCACAAAGATTTGTAACCAAGTACACATATCACAAAGATGTGTTGCCAAGTACACATATCACAAAGATTTGTCACCAAGTACACATATCACAAAGATTTGCAACCAAGTACATATATCACAAAAATGTGTTGCCAAGTACACATATCACAAAGATGTGTTGCCAAGTACACATATCACAAAGATGTGTTGCCAAGTACACATATCACAAAGATGTGTTGCCAAGTACACATATCACAAAGATTTGCAACCAAGTACACATATCACAAAGATTTGCAACCAGGTACACATATCACAAAGATTTGTTGCCATGTACACATATCACAAATATTTGTAACCAAGTACACATATCACAAAGGTGTGTTGCCAAGTACACATATCACAAAGATGTGTAACCAAGTACACATATCACAAAGATTTGTTGCCAAGTACACATATCACAAAGATTTGTAACCAAGTACACATATCACAAAGATTTGTAACCAAGTTCACATATCACAAAGATGTGTTGCCAAGTACACATATCACAAAGATTTGTAACCAAGTACACAGATCACAAAGATTTGTTGCCAAGTACACATATCACAAAGATTTGTAACCAAGTACACATATCACAAAGATTTGTAACCAAGTACACATATCACAAAGATTTTTTGCCAAGTTCACATATCACAAAGATTTGTAAGCAAGTACACATATCACAAAGATTTGTTGCCAAGTACACATATTACAAAGATGTGTAACCAAGTACACATATCACAAAATTGTGTTGCCAAGTACACATATCACAAAGATGTGTTGCCAAGTACACATATCACAAAGATTTGTTGCCAAGTACACATATCACAAAGATGTGTTGCCAAGTACACATATCACAAAGATGTGTAGCCAAGTACACATATCACAAAGATTTGTTGCCAAGTACACATATCACAAAGATTTGTAGCCAAGTACACATATCACAAAGATTTGTTGCCAAGTACACATATCACAAAGATTTGTAACCAAGTACACATATCACAAAGATTTGTTGCCAAGTACACATATCACAAAGATTTGTCACCAAGTACACATATCACAAAGATTTGTTGCCAAGTACACATATCACAAAGATTTGTAACCAAGTACACATATCACAAAGATTTGTTGCCAAGTACACATATCACAAAGATTTGTAACCAAGTACACATATCACAAAGATTGGTTGCCAAGTACACATATCACAAAGATTTGTAACCAAGTACACATATCACAAAGATTGTTGCCAAGTACACATATCACAAAGATTTGTAACCAAGTACACATATCACAAAGATTTGCAACCAAGTGCACATATCACAAAGATTTGCAACCAAGTGCACATATCACAAAGATTTTTTGCCAAGTACACATATCACAAAGATTTGTAGCCAAGTACATATATCACAAAGATTTGTCACCAAGTACACATATCACAAAGATTTGTAGCCAAGTACACATATCACAAAGATTTGTTGCCAAGTACTCATATCACAAAGATTTGTTGCCAAGTACACATATCACAAAGATTTGTTGCTAAGTACACATATCACAAAGATTTGCAACCAAGTACACATATCACAAAGATTTTTTGCCAAGTACACATATCACAAAGATTTGTAGCCAAGTACACATTTCACAAAGATTTGTAACCAAGTACATATATGTAATTAGTATTTGTCTTTAACTGTAGATGTAAAAGTCATGAACAAGAAATCAGCAGTGGTTCCTCTACAAGTGACAGGACATGTGAAAAACTTCCTACTGAAAGACCGCCTATTACAACAGCACCTCCAGACACAAGTAGGTATTTCAATATTCAATTTTAATCATTCATTACTTTATGACCCTGACGTCATCAGCATTTTTTTATGATGTAATCAGGCTTAAAAATGGAATTTAGAATTAAATTACAGGGAATGACTTTTATATTTTTACTGTCTATAAGAAATAATATCAAAAATGTGGTTTACACTAAATAACAGTGTGGCAGGTTATTTTAAAGTGCAAAATTCTGAATGGCAATGGCTAGAATACATGAGACAAATACAATCAAGGTGTTTTTTATTCAAATTTGTCAAAGTGGTCAGAATTAGTATAAATGCATTTTTTAGTATTAGAAAAAAGTTTGCATTTTCATTTTATTATTGTCAAACTTTATATTAAAAGATTAATAAACGAGACATAACAATAAAATATTAAAACCTTAACTACAGCAGAGCACTTTTAGGATACATGACAGTACATTTCTATTAATTATTGAATTAAGAAGCATTTAAAATTGATTTTTTTTTAGGCACTACATCCAGGCCAGTAAAGGAAGGTGATAATTCAATATCAGACGGGTAAGTTAGAGATTTATATTATTTCCATTTACCAGTAACATTCTAATACTCAGCTTATTTATTTTTAGCTCACCAGGCCCAAAGGGCCAAGTGAGCTTTTCTCATCACTTGTCGTCTGTTGTCATCGTTAACTTTTACAAAAATCTTCTCCTCTGAAACTACTGGGCCAAATTTAACCACACTTGACCACATCATTGGAGTATCTAGTTTTAAAAATGTGGGCAGTGACCCGGCCAACCAACCTAGATGGCCGCCATGGCTAAAAATAGAACATAGGGGTAAAATGTAGATTTTGGCTAATATCTCTGAAACCAAAGTATTTAGAGCAAATCTGACATGGGGGTAAAGTTATTAATCAGGTCAAGATCTATCTGCCCTGAAATTTTCAGATGAATTGGACAGCCTGTTGATGGATTGCTGCCCCAGAATTGGTAATTTTAAGGAAATATTGCCGTTTTTGGTTATTATCTTATATATTATCATAGATAGAGATAAACTGTAAACAGTATTAATGTTCAGCAGAGTAAGATCTACAAAAAAGTGAACATGAACAGACGAATCAGGCAACCCGTTGTTGGGTAGCTGCCCTGGAATTGGTAATTTTCAAAACATTTTGCAGCTTTTGGTTATTATCTTGAATATTATTATAGATAGAGATAAACTGTAAACAGCAATAATGTACAACAATGTAAGACCTACAAATAAGTCAACATGATCAAAATAGTCAATTAACCCCTTAAGGAGTTATTGCCCTTTATAGTCAATTTTAAACAATTTTTAACAATTTTGTAAATTTTGTAAGTTTTTATTTGTTTATGATATGCACAAAGACCAAGGTGAGCGACACAGGCTCTTTAGAGCCTCTAGTTTTATGCCCCACCTTAGATATAGAGGGGCATTGTGTTTTCTGGTCTGTCCATCTGTCCATCCTTCCCTTCTTTTGTTCATTTGTTCCTTCATCAGTCTGTGTATCCCGCTTCAGGTTTAAGTTTTTGATCAAAGTAGGTTTTGGAGAAGTTGAAGTCCAATCAACTTGAAACTTAGTACACACATTCCCTATTTGATATGAGCTTTCTAATTAAAATACCAAATTAGAGTTTTTACCCCAATTTCACAGTCCACTGAACATAGCATATGATAGTGCGAGTAGGGCATCCGTGTACTATGGACACATTCTTGTCAAAGGTATGCTGTGAGTGAAATACAGTTACTTAATTACTTAACTATGAAACTAATTACAGTTACCTGGTTACAAATTTCAATTCTTTAAAATTCAGTATCACTAAAGGTTGCACTTCTGTGAATATAGACAATGCCATTTCCCATTGGAACTACTTTTACAGCTAAAACTGTGCCACTTTAACTGTGAAGTTATTAAAAAAAAAATATCCTAATACATGTATGAAAATTTATATGTACTTCTACTTTTTCTAGGCCAAAACATAAGGCTGTGCCACATATTTTCAACATTTATATGTCTGGAACTTCTAAGAGTTTGAATTTGTTCAATCACTCCTTTCACTTTGGGTCTCCCTAAAAATTCAATTTGGCTGCTATCTATGTGTTTTATACTGGTAACACTCCCAAGACTGAAGTTGTGTCTTCTATTTCATTTTAAAAAATATAACTTATACACTGTCCAGAATATTTGATTTATCATCATTTCAAGGTTTTGCCAAAGTCTACATACTATTTCTATAGAAAATATGTACCGGGTAGTTTGTTTGAACATTTAAATCTATGGTTTACTTATTCCCAAGAAATCCAGGAAAACTGATATCCAACATATATCCAACATATAATGAATCACAGTATTTTAAAAAAGATAGAAATAGTACATAATTGATTAATACTAATAATTTTAATAGATATGTTTGTATATGACCGCAAAAATTTTTGCGGTCGTATATTGGTATCACATCATCGTCTTCGTTGTCATTATTATATATTTTTTTAATTTTAGGGTAGTAGCAGTTATTGTACTTATATGTTTAATAATAGGTGCAATATTGGTGATAATGATATTGTACAGGAAAAATAAAACATTTGCAGGTAAGTGATGCAAAATATATAATTTATAATTTAAGTTTTTATATAAGTTCAACTGAATACTATTAATTGAGAAATGGAAGTGTGGTATAACTAGGATGACATCAGAATGTGAGTTCTTATTGTTGCAATACTCACTCAGTCATATTACATGTATTTGCATTACCGGGGTAATAAAAAAAAGCAATAATTTTATAATTTACAGTACATCATAACAAATCTGATTAAAGATGATACATTAGAAATATTATGAATCAATTAGAGCTGTCCATTTAGATCATAACAACTGAGCGAACATGAATTAATTTACAGTGTCAAAACTCTTTCATCTGTCTAAAAAATATGTAAACATTCAAATGACTGAAAACACTTCAAATCATACAATCCTAAATTATAACTTTCACCAATATATGGTATTTTGTATGGCAGTTGTGCTATTTGGGAAAAAGAAAGACACTAACTAACCTTAGACGGAGTGACTTTTGCTTTATACAGTCACAGACCATTTATTGTCGAGCCTGCAACTTTACGGCGGCGTTAGCTCACTTCTTAAAAGCTTTATATTTTAGAAGGTGGAAGACCTGGATGCTTCATACTTTGTATATAGATGCTCCATGTTACGAAGTTTCCGTCAGTCACATGTCCAATGTCCTTGACCTCATTTTCATGGTTCAGTGACCACTTGAAAAAAAGTTCAAATTTTTTGTAATGTTGAATTCTCTCTTATTATAAGTGATAGGATAACTATATTTGATATGTGCGTACCTTGCAAGGTCCTCGTGTCTGTCAGACAGTTTTCACTTGACCTCGACCTCATTTCATGGATCAGTGAACAAGGTTAAGTTTTGGTTGTCAAGTCCATATCTCAGATACTATAAGCAATAGGGCTAGTATATTCGGTGTATGGAAGGACTGTAAGGTGTACATGTCCAACTGGCAGGTGTCAACTGACCTTGACCTCATTTTCATGGTTCAGTGGTTATAGTTAAATTTTGTGTTTTGGTCTGTTTTTCTCATACCATATGCAATAGGTCTACTATATTTGTTGTATGGAATGATTGTTAAGTGTACATGTCTAGCGGGCAGATGTCATGTGACCTTGACCTCATTTTCATGGTTCAGTGGTCAAAGTTAAGTTTTTGAGTTTTGGTCTTTTTCTCTAATGCTATATGCCATAGGTCAACTATATTTGGTGTATGGAAATATTTTATGATCTTTATGTCAGTCGAGCAGGTTTTATTTAACCGTGACCTCATTTTCACGGTTCATTGCACAGTGTTAAGTTTTTGTGTTTTGGTCTTTTTTTCTTAAACTATAAGTAATGTGTCAACTATATATGTTGTATAGAAGCATTGTTAGCTGTACCTGTCTGCCTGGCATGGTTCATCTGACCTGGACCTCTTTTTCAAGGTTTATTGGTCTTTGTTTAGTTATCTTGGTTAATGTTAAGTTTATGTGACAGTTGTAATAAAGCTTAGCTTTATACTTAGGACTATCAACATAATATCAATGATTAGTATAGAAGGCGAGACATTTCAGCGTGTGCAATCTTGTATATATATATATATATATATTCTGTATGTTCCTGTATTGCCAATAGATTTTGACATATTTTGATGCCCCTGCCATCACTGGATGACATTAAATATTACCATTGTCCATCTGTATGTAGGTCCCAAAATTGGTGTCCGTTCTCCAACTTTAGTTTGCCTCTATCATATGTTATAAAAATTATACACAAGGCTTATTACCACAAAACACAGATTAAGTTAGAATTTTGGTGGCATTACTTTTATCGTTCTGAAGTTATGCCCCTTTATAATGGTATATGCAAGCTGGGGCATCATCTGTGTCCCATGGACGCATTCTGCATTTATTTTCATTTATTTTTATGCAGATTGCTGCCGCAGCTTTGTAGAAATTGTTCGAAAAAATTTCCAGAGGTTAAGATGTAAACAAGCAGCACCTAAGAAGCCTGAAGAACATGAATTGGTTGGACCAGTAGAAAATGGAACTGAAGAATCACCAACTGTAGAAACTAAGTTATTATATAAAGATGAAACTAATTCAAATAGTAATATGAATGGTTTTCTTCCTTCAAATGGTGCAGTTGGCAGTGATGGGGATTATCATAAAAAATATAGAGACTGTGACCTAGACCCTACTGAAACACATTTAAAAAAAGTTATACAAGATGAGGATGAACATTTAAGTAGTTCTGAAAAAGAGACAGTCCCAAAGTCAGTTATTAACAAGAAGGAGAAAAATGTAAGCAATATACCATCTACAGAAAAGGAGGCAAAATCTCATCAACCAGGACGGAGTCAAGATTCTATTGGTTGTAGATCATTACCAAGTAGTATATATGGGGGTAAGAGTGGATCAGGAGGTGATATGGACAACAATGCTACTTCGTTATTCTATGGGAGTGGACATGAAGCTGATCGCAGTTCATCAAGTAGTCAAGAAGTCCCTTCTGAATCTAATCCTAACAATACAACACATTCAACTACGAATGAAACTCCTTCAACTGTGAACAAAACTTCAGAGTCAACTGGAAATATGCCGAATGAAAGTCTTATTGACAATTTAGATACTATTCCAGAGACTCCTAATAATGATGGAGGTAACAATAAAAAGGAGCCTGAATTTGTTAGAGCAGAAAATCCTCCCGTAGTTCCAGGTATTTAAAATTTCAGTCTACTTTTGATTCCAACTCTGATTTTTGAAACCCTGAACCATACATAGCAAATTGTATGTGATGAAATTGAGTTGTAACATATATATATATATATTTATAATCTGTAAACCAAATAATTTTTGAGAGCGATTTATTTTTGTGACTTTCGAGTTTCAAGTTACAAGTTTTTATTTCTCAAGACCCTTAACCAGAGTATGTGAACAAATAAAAATGAATACAAATAAACACAATATAACAAAATAGGTTGATCGAATATAAATCTTCGTGATTATGTAAAACTTTGATTCTTCCTTACTTAACTACATCAAGTAAATTTGAGAATCACGAAATAATTGAAGCCAAATGGGCTAGAAAGGGCTAAACACGAAATAATGTATCTGCAAAAATAAGTTGGTTTACAGTACTTTTTTGTGAGAGATTTATTAGAAAATTAATGAATTTTGTTTTAAAAAAAATGATCCGGCATTTAGCCAAAAGTTATTACATGTAATGGCAAATATCACGAATAAATATAATACAACTTACTAATGATTTGATATAATCTAATTATTGGGGTCTGTTTATACCTGCTCCAAAATATTGAGAATTATTTAACATTTTGTTGTAAGTTTAGATTATAAGGATGTTCTGAAAATTAAGTAAATAACTTTTAAAATGTGGTGTCTCAAAGATTCTTTTACTGATTTTCTGTTATCAGAAACATTCAACTCAAAAAATTTAAAAGCCAAGAATTTATAAAATACTTTTGAGTATTTTAAAAAAAAAAATCTATAAAAAATGAGATTTAATTTTCCTATGGTCATCTATGCCTAAAGAATCTGGAACCTTTTGGTTTCTTTATAATTTCTTAATTTATCAATAGATAAATTTATAAAATGTATGTATGGTATGCTATAACATGTCAGTAACTAAATTAAGAGCTAGAAACATGTTGTTTATACTGTGAAGTAGGTATTGCTGTAAATTTACAAATAATCATGTACGTATTATTGAATATTTTGAGAAATGGATAAAATGTGAGATTAATTATTGCAATTTTAGTACAATCTGCATACATATATCAGAATACAAGCTCATATTATTGGGATACATCACCAGTCGCATTACTCACATTAAAAAAAAAAAACTTTCAATAATTTCTGAATTTGAAGTACACATTTCAAGTATTCTACTATACTTAAATTTGTTGTCTTGTATGAATAAAGTCAGAAAATGATGAAATAAAATAATTCTTTAATGTTTTAGTTGCACCGACACCACGGAGTCCTGTAACTGACCAAGTTAGTCCTAATTTAGGACAATCTGACAACAGACAGAATCCACATTCTCCATCATCCAACACAACAGCAAGTGGCAATGATATTGAAACAGCAACAAATGACGAAAATTTCAAAGTAGCTCCTTCTTTTAGCAATCGTCCAGTGCAGGACCCATTGACAGTTAATTTACCAGGTAAACAACAGGATGAAAGTCTGCCTGCAGTAGGAAATCAAGGAAGAAATGAGCCATCTCAAACATCTGGATCAGTTTCATCTGAGAGTGACATCCAGCCATCACACAGGTCTTCATCTGAAAATCGAACCCAGCCTCTTCGCAGTTCTGGAACAACAGAGTCTGGTCAACCCCTTGGCGCACCAGAATCAGATAACAGCCGAGGAAGTGCACCAACCAGCATAGAAGATGTAAGTTTCAAAGAAATGTACATAAATCAGAAATGTACATAAAATGCTAATTCAGAAATTAATTCATATATAAACTGTTATTTCAGAATTAGTAGATATGGTATGATTGCCAAACTGTCCACCATAGACCAAATGGTGAATATGTAAGCAATTGATTGATTGATGCCACTTTCAACACTGTGTTTGATATTTCATATCAGTTTTATTGGTAGAGGAATCCAAAGTGCCTGGAGAGAAAAAAAATTAAACACATAAAGCAAATATGAAAAGGACTTGGGCATAAATCTGAAATATTGTTGATCTGAATACAGGCTCCATGTAATCTCTAGTAAAAAAAAATCTTCCTAAGCAATCATTCTATTAATAAATATCCATCTTCAGACAAGAAGGATAATATTATGGCTATAAGTCCTTGGGTCTCTATGTGCAGAGTTGGCCATTTTAAAGAATGACTTTTTTCCGTGGATAAATATAACTGCAAAAACTTGTTAGATTTGTGGTAATTCTCTCAATGACAATGAATGCTATTTTTGCTTTTATTATTGCTAAACACACAAAAAATATTGTAAACAAAGTTTTTGCATTTTTACCTTAGATAAGAGATAATGTTTTGTTAACATTTTCTTTCCAGGATCCACAGGAAAATATCGAAGTTACTTCAAGGACAATAGCTAATTCAAGGACAAGACCTGTTGATTAGTCATCCATAAAAGGATTCTGCAGATTAACTTCATAATTTACGCAAATCTTTTTTTTTTTTATTTATTTACTGTAAATTCAGAAATTATTGCAATGTTTTCAGTACATGTATTGCGAAAAATTGCAACAGGGTAAAAATCGCTTTCAGTCCAAAATGACAAAATCGCAATATTAAATGCACGCAAATAATTTCTGAATTCACGGTAGCTGATAGTCATGATAGTGCTTTGTACAAATTTAACATGTAATGCTTTAAAACAATTAATTTTGATTTAGTGCTACATTTTGAATAGTGCTAGTTTTCCTATTGTGAGTATTCACATGAGGGATGGATTCAAATGTGTGGCACACCTTGTCAACACTAGCTCTGCTAAGCAGAATATTTAGGGTTATGCTTCAGCTACAAGTCCTGGATTTAGAAGTATTAAAAACTTAAATCAGTAATTTTATGGTATTATATTTACATATCACAAATTCTTATCATTCCAGATTTTTAGAATTCATCAACTTATTAACCATATTTAACTTGTTAATTTTGGATTTGTAACTATTTTTTCATTAACATTGTCTTGTTGCATTGTAGAAATGTAAATACTTGATTATGAGCAAATAATCTTAGTTGGAATGGAATAAGTGTAAAATTGTCATAAGCATTACCACCCTTATGTGATGATTTATTTCTGGTGTTTGATGACACTTTCAGCACTATTGACCATATTACGAAACTACCATTTAATATGAAGGAGGGTGTTATGTTTTTTTTCCTAATAAAATATTCTGATCCTCACTTGGCGAACATAAAAATATTGTGGTCAAACAGTTGACAAAAAAATATATGTTTTGATTGTAGATCTTCCCCATACATTATAGTGTTCAATTTTGAAAATTAATTTGCTGAAAACTAAAAAAAATGTGTTTTCTCGCTTTATGCATAAAATCTAACTCAGACAAAAGACCATAACCTCCCCTTGAGGTTTCAATGATTGCTTTCTTTTTTTAGTCTGTTTTTATTTATGGAGGAAGTGGGAGTGCTTGAAGAGAAACCTCTTTGAAAATTAGTCTGATTGTGGAAAATTAATAATAAAATAAACTGATATGGAGCATACATTAACAGTGAGAATTATATGTCTTTAAAGCTGTAATAAGATATTAACTTTTAAATGTCATCAACAAGACTGAGAAAGTTGAGATATGAATATAAATGAAAGTAGGGGTTAGGAAACAAAAGAGATCAGTTCTGGAATGGAATTCTATTTAGTGTGCCATTTGAATTTATAGTGCCATTTGTGTTATAGTATATTGTAGATTCATTGATCTTCATGGGTACCAATATTTTTGGATCAAGGAGAATTTGTCTTTTCCTGGATATTTTGTTATGTGGTTTTGAACAAGCCTAAAAAAATGAGTATATTGCAAATTGGTGGTTGACCATTCTATAACCACATAATTCAAGAAAATTGGAATCCTAGGCTGTCAATCATAAGAAATCCACAGCTGCTTGATTTAAAACCAACATTTATTTACCATCTATGCATTATATTAGCATTCTATTTTACAAATTTAAACTTTTTTGTTATTGTTTACTTATTGTAATTGTTACAGATATGATTGTGAGAATTTTGTATAGTCAAGAATTTCATTTCTGTGATATATATTTAACCAGCTTAAGGTTGTCTTTTTCTTATATACATATATGCTTTGTACTTATAAAACTCATGCTGATACAAAGATGTACAGAAAAATACAACAACAGAAATTGATACAATTTTATGGTTGTGATGTAATACATTGTACTGTAAATTCAGAAATTGTGAGGTTTTAAAGTTTTTAGTTAAAGATTGCATGAAATGCAATCAAAACATTAGGGGACTGACTTAATATTTAAATCTTCCAAGACTTATTTGTCACTACCTTTTTGATACAAAAAATATAGTGCATTGATCATAACATTCTATACATCCTATCCATAAACATTTCCATAAATTTATCATTGTAAAGCCAATCTCAGTTTAAAATTGGAGTTATCTTTCTTTGTCTAGAATTGCTGTTAAATCAACTACAACCAAAGCAATATTTAATTTTGCTTCCCACGGATAAATTGAAGCAATATTAAACTGTTTAAAAAGCACTTTGATTAATACATTTTTTGTAATGCAAATAATCCTACTGGGTGAATATTGCAATAATATGAACATGCATTTTCTGATATCTGATACATAGAGCAGTGTGCAGATTTTCCTGAAAGAGCAATAATTATTCTCTCATTTTTGTAAATTTTTCAAAAATCACAATAATAAATGCACACACGAATTTATGCATGAACAACTACAGCAAAATATGAATTATAGTGTAAGGAAAGGGGAAAATGTAGTTGTTTTGCTGACTCCATGATTTGAGAGAGAATCCATTTCTTTTTTAATTATTGTTATGAATTTACAAAGATTTTTTTAGCTCTGATATTTTTGACAAATTCCTCAGACATGACAATTTTTAATGTATTTTGTGTTGATGTATTTATTCCTCTCTTATGTGAAGAATAAGGCTAGTTGTTAGTGTTGTTTGCATGTATATATATATGAAAAACGCTTTTAAGATTTGTATGTACGTATCAATTTCTTTGATCTTAGAAATAAGCTAGATGCTTGCTATCGCATTATTACCTTACTTTAGTGAATGAAGTTACTGGTTAATGACTGTGTATTAAAAGTGCTATCATTTTCATATGTATATTCTATTTTAAGTTATACAAAAGTTGAAATCATATTTTATGTCAATTATATCCCTTCCTCTCAAAATTATTTTGCTTAAAGATATTTTATTTTACTTGAGAATTTAAAATGTTTGGCTAAGACCTTGGCTCAAATCTTATTTGTTCTAAAAACTATGGGTAAAGTGACCATCTAAGGCTTACAATGTCAATTTTCTCATGTTCATAATAAGCATTATCTTGACATCACAAGTGACACTTTAGTGTCAAGATTTTATAAACCTATTCATTTATTGATGGGAATCAGTTAATTTGTGTTAAATTGTGCAATTTGGCAGAAGTTGCCATATTGGACAAGAAAGGGATGTAACTCATGAATCCGATTATTTGTTGAAAATCAAAAAGTTGTAAACAAATACCTGCCTAGGTACATCAATATATAAATATTATACGCCTAACCTCAGTGCAATCTATATATAGAATAACCATACATTGTCTCGAAATATCAATGTTATTTGTACAAGGCTTAGAAACAGGTAGAAAGCGAGGCTGTGCCGAGCATTTCTGCCTGTTTCGAGCCGAGTACAAATAACCGATTGATATTTCGAGACAATGTATGGTTATTCTTTATATACTGCAACTATTATAAGTGTTCTAAATGAAGTATTTAGGGTAAAAACCATCATTTTTTAATTTGAAGCGGACGACGTAAAATTTCTGCGAACCTGTATGTTTTATTGACGTCATAAATAAAACTCTACGGAAACGCATTGTCAACGTCATAAACAAGGTGATATACGGTCAGTGACTGTATATCACATATGAATATACAGTCAATGCAATTTGACTGCTCAAATAGGACAGCTGCAGTATATAGTTTCATTCATCCACAATCAAGATTATGTAAATAAATAGGTTTCAGTTGACACAAATTAAGCAAGAGTTACTTCCCTTTTATCACTATGTTGGAGGCCAAAGTGCCCAAATTCCTTCAAGCAAGCAAGTTAAACTTAAGCCTTACTTAATTCATCACTTCAACAAAGTAAGGATCTCGTCAGACTTGTGTGTATGGCATCTTTCACTTTGTTTAGTCAAGTAAGGAACTCATCTGGTTATCCCTCCAAAATGGTGACAAAATTCTTTTGCAAAAAGCTCTGATATTCTAATTTTGGTTCTATATTTTTGTTTTACATTTAATAAACGTTCTTATGATAAGATTTGTTATTAGGTTATTTTTGTTGATCATATTAAGAATGTCGACATTAAATGTTAAATTTTTTCATTGTGTATGAATGGAATATTAGTTGCATAAATGTTGTTCAACTGACTTTATTTATGAAAAAAATTCATGAATGTAGTTTTTTTCATTATAATCAATGTTACTTTAAGAGTTAATGAATTTACAAATAATATTCCATTCATCATTTAAAAAATATGTAAGGCGAAAGAGGTGGCGAAAAAAATAATTGACCCAGGGGAAACCCTGGTAAGCATAGAATATTGAAAATATGTTGAAAGAATCCATTTGTTTCCATTCCTATCAATTCTTAACTTTAAGTTTATTTGAAATGTACATGTATTTATGAGCCTTTTTTTATTTACTGGGGATATCTTGATTTGACGTACCTTAAGGTTCACTGTCATGGATTTTTTTTTAATTTTAGATTTGTAAAACTGTTATATTCCCAGTTTCTATTCCTATGATTATGTTTGTTTTAGCTTGTCTTTCATGACAATAAACTTATGAATGAACTAACTAATAGTAAGAAAGGATAATAATGGTTGGATATAATAGAAATATTTACACTTGTATGCAAATTTTTCTGTCAGTATGTAAAATCACACATTTTCCTGTAAAACTTGACATCACAATTAAAAAGTGACTGTTGCTTGATGTCAGAAGGTTATTATGAGACAAAGTTTAGCTAAATACCAAAAGTGTAAATAAGTTTACTCATAAGCTGTATTTTGTCATGCATTATGTTTATGAAAGTTCTGTAATTATTAGATTTAAGGTATAAGCTAGAGATGATTACAAACAAAACTTTACCTAAGTGAAGTTAAGTTATAGAATTTTGTGTTTTTTTATGTAAACGGAAGACAGAATGTAATCATGTATATTATTTACATGTACTGCCAAATAGACAACTATAACATGTACTTCTATGGGGATGACATACAACTGTATGAGGGAAAGGAATATTAAAATTGTGTAGTAATATAATGATATATAGAGTAAAAATACATGGCAAAATTATACTTTATCAAGCCAAGAGATCAATATTAGTTAGAGTTTGGAAGGCTGAGGGCTGATTAGGTTCTATGGTTGTTAGAGCATTCAATTAAAATTTTACAATGTGTTTTTAAATTTATCATATATTTAAGGTGGTACCTTACACTACAGGGAGATAACTCTGTAAAATCAGCTAAACGCTTTAATTACAGTGTGGAATATTAAGCTTCTCAATGATTAAAAGTTGTGTTTGTCAAACTGGTATATAACCAGTGTTATATTTCTGATAAATTGGTTGGTTCAAATTTTTTGAAATTTTTATATTTTTGTCAAATGGTCAAAGTAAATACTTATCAAAATTTTATGAAAATTAAACGAGCTAAATTAGTGAAGGTGTTGGGTACCACCTTAACTTGACAATTTAAGGGGCATTAAAATGACGGGTGCGATATAGGGGCATGTGACCAAAGGTTTGTGATGCAGGGTATGTGATACGGGGCATTCACTAAAGGGTACCATGTGATATAAGTTTTAGAATCAGTATTTGGTATTTTACAAAGAAAAATATTCTGTAGCTAAATGTATATGATGAAGATAGAAATAGTACATTACTTTAAATGACTAAAACAAGATTAGTTTTATCAAAATAAATATATGTGAATTGGTACTACTTGTTATGGTATACACCTGTAGTGATTTACTAATATGTAGGACTTTTTTTTTAGGTGTTTTTTTTTTAAATCTACATTTATATACTTTAAATTTACAGTTGCCATTTTAATTACGCAAACTTTTTTTACATTTTGACAATCAAATGCATTTTTAATTTGAATCAAAACTAATTTAATTGTGCTATATAATATTATATTTTAACAATATTATCTTTTTATTTAAATAGTTATTGTTTACTTTTTTTACTGTGATAATATTGCCAAAGGTTAGTGTAAATCACTGATATCAATGCAGTGTCCTTTGATCAGTTAAAAGTTCAGTTTGCATAATTAAAAATTAGCAATTCTTTTCACAAAAAATCTTACAATTAAAATTGAAATTGATTGTAAATTAACTGGAATATTTATGACTAATGATCAGTTTTTCTCGTAAGATTATAATTTGTGACGAAAAAATCGTAGAATGTGAGAATACTGTACAGCGGGTTATTTTCTGGGGTTTAAAATTTTGGGATTTTCATTGAATAAGGTTTACGATATATTTTGGCGGTTATTATTTTGATGAATTCAAAACTTTTATCAATACCTTTGCATGTACACTTGGTTGAATTTGTTTTTGGGATTTTGTTCTAACCGCGAAAAATAAACCGCTATACGGTATAAGTAATGAACAAAGATTTGAAATGTCTTCTGCCCTGTCTGCTTCCCATGCAAGCTGTATGTCATCTAAAAATAGAGAAGTACATTTAGTTGTAAGGGTAGATTTTATACGAACAGAATTAAATGGTGGTCTATTGTGTTTTGTGGTTTTACTGTGTGATGAAATTTTTTATTTTGAATTTAATGTGTTTACAGATTGATGTTGTCAGACAATCATAAGAAGAAACATTGAGAAGTATTATTGTAAATAGAAATCTTATTTTATGTATTTTTTTCAGTTCTAAATATTAACTTATTATATTTTCATATAAAATCATTTATAAATATCATAACTTCATTATTCTGTACTTTTTAGTTACAAATATACCATGACATATTTTATGAATTTTCTGAAAAAAATAATCCTAAAGGTCTTATATTAAAAATATTGGTAAAAGACATTTGGGCTAAATCGACATTTGGGCTAAATCAATTACGTGACAATGCTATCAGGTGGGCTAAAACTTTTGGAGATACAAGTTTACATTTAGACTAAATAAATGTTTCTTCCTGTACTGTTATATAACATATGATATACTTAAAAATCAATATTTGATGTAAAATATACAAAATATCATTTTAGAAATAATTTTAAAAACACATCCAACATAAATCTTGTCTTTTGAAAACTATGCTAGTTTGAAAAAAAGGAACTTGAAGTTTTACACCATTAAATGTTAATTAGTTTATAGTTGAGATCAGGCAGTAACACAGCACTACAGTTTTTAGGGCTGTTAGCTTTAAATTCAGGGCCAGATACAATCTTTAAGAACAATTGATTAGGTGTACATTTTAACCTTAACATTCATGCAGCTGTTTTATACCTGGGTTGAGTTCAATATCGTAGCGGCTACGTAGTGCTACGTAGATTTTGACTATTGAACATGTAGCTACAGACTAGTTGCTACATAGATATTGATAGCAGCTACGTAGCGGCTACGATATTGAACTCAACCCTGAACTTTGTCAGTTGTTTTAAAAAGTTATTTAGGGTTATTATTAGACTGATCTTGCTTAAAACATGTCTTCCACCTTTCTGTGGTGAGCAAGGGAGAAGACATTTATCTGGTAAAGGGAATGAGTTCATAAAACAAGAATATGTTATAAATAGAATTTCGTTATACATGTATGTATCAAATATAAGTATGTAATTGAAATGTAGATATGCTACCTGTTATTTACCTGTAAATGGGAGTATTGCCCCAAATGTAGATTTTTATTTAAATTTGATTCCAAATATTATACCAAATAGCCCAAATGTGCATTCCCAAAATTTAATTGCTCTGTTGAATAATTCATTGTGTTTAATATTACCTGGCCCTTCTTCAGTCCAAGACTAGAAGAGTAATCAAAACTAATTAAATCCCTACAGGAAATCATAGGGATATTTGGCAGCATCAATAATATATCGCCTTTTGACATATTCAAAGAATACTTTTTAATTGGCATGTTTTTCTTGGGAGGGGGGGGAGAGGTTATATTGTTGATCAAGAGATGGTTGACCAGCAGCTGATAAGAATAAGAAATTTTGATGCAATCACAAATTGTAGTTTTAAGATAACATGGACTTCTCTTTTATAAATAGTTTTAGTGTATATACAGAATTTCTAGTTTGTGTAATATTTTAATACAAACATATGTTTATATATGTGCAATTTTTCTGCAATATATGATGAATTGAGATTAATAAAGACTTTTTATCTTTAAGTATTTTACCTTTTCTTTATATTTTGTACAGTTGAAATACTTTTCCACTTTTTAGATGCTAAAGATATGTAACAGTGTTAAACATTTAAAATGAATAACTTTAATTAATTTTTTTTGGTGTTGGCCATATCTATCTGTATGTATTCTCCACATCATATTTTTTTTCTTGCATATAATGTATAAATTCTTATGAATTCTTGATTATTGTAAATTATGATACTTTTATTCATGGACGTCAATTTTGGATGGCTTACATAGTTAAGGCTATTCCATTTAGCGGATATGAGAGGGTATTATTTTTTTTTGAAATGGGTTGCAGGTCAATTTCAGTTGTTTTTTGCATTTGATTTGCAGATTTATTTGAAGAAAGTAATTTTGATTTTGGGATAGTTATGGAAGTCCTGGCTGCAACCCTCCCATATCTGCCTAATTGAATAGCTCTTTTTTAGATTTTAATTCAGTGAAATCCAATTGATGTAGAATTGCAAAGTATGCAACCATAAATTATAAAAAAAATTCCCTGAAGTTATATTTTATAACAAATGATCTAAATTGAAATCCATGAAAAAGTTAATCATGTCAGTTAAGAAAGTAATATGCAATATACAAAGTTGTGCTAAAAAAAAAATTGTATTTTAATACCGGTGAATCAACTGCTTGACTTTTTGTGAGAGTGTGTGAAGTATAAAAATTTGTAGTTTTAGAACTGATTTGCATAATAAAACTGATCTGAATACTACATCTTTTGTTTACATGAGGCCAACATCTAAGATTAGTTATTAATGAGGGGCCTAATGGGGGGGGGGGGGGGTCTCATCACAATTCAAGAGTTGATTTTTTTGTCAATCACAATCAAAAATAAATTTCCATGATCAAAGATCACAAAAATATAAAAAAAAAAAAAAATGTTGAAAAAACGGATCACAATAGCGAAAATGTGACAAACACGAAGAACGAAAATAACCCATCAGGCCCCTCATTAATAGTAAACATGGTAAATACACAACAAAAACAATTTCACCATACTAAATTTTTTTATACGACTGTAAAAAAATTTGCCGACGTATATTGGAATCACATTGTTTAATTTGTACAAATACCTTCTCTCAGGTTATAGTGAATTTGATAGGATATTTGTATTTCATGTATATGTCAATGAGAAACCAACAAGATGACACAAAATTAAAAAAAAAACAAATGTGTATATACAGTGAAACCTGTTTAAACCGAACCTCTTCAGTATTTAAGATTTTGTTTGGTTTTGGCTGATGTTCGGTTTTATCAGGTTCACAACGCATACAATTTGATATGATGGTGCTTAAGAACATGTTTGGTTTATGCAGGATTCGGTTTAGTCAGGTTTCACTGTACATGTATCAATAAAAAATAAACATAGGTTCAGTGACATGCTCCTTGTTACCTGTTAGAACGCAAAACCTAAAATGAAAAAAACGAGTGTTTATTTCACACATTGATAAATAGGTCTCTGTATGGCCTACAAACAATAAGCCAAATACACAACATATAGTATGGTATTAGTTTTCTGTTTTGCTTTTTCCAATCATATTGTGTTGTAAAATGATGCCCTTTATGGGTTCTTGATTAGATTAATAAAATTCTTATCTTATTTTATCTTATCTTATAGTAAGCTATAGAATGCCTGACATGACTTTTTGATTTTTTTTTAAAATCAAGCTAGAAAAGTTACAGCCTGTTTTATGTACAAAAATATAAATCAGAAACAAAGATTAGAAAAATAACAAAAACAAATGACCACCAATGATCTTCATTTTGTAGTCCCCCCCCCCTTTAAGGGTGACTGGGGAATAGAGATATGGTCACTACATGCTTGCCAAATCCCTCTTGTGCGGGATGTACAAGTACAAGGGCCAAGTTCAGTCAGAATGGGCATGGTAAAGGAAGTGCCACATTTAGAATCATTGCAACATGGAGTTGAAGGTGACCTGTTGCAAGGCTAAATTTATGTCCTTTATATCCAGTTTACCTACATTTTCCAGTGGCATTTCCCCAACCTTGTGTCTTTATTACAGAACATATCTATTGTTTTTATTGTTAACTTAGTCTTGATCTGAACATGGATGAAATATTTGCCACTGAACAAAAATATAAATGAGAAACAAATATTAGAAAAATAACCAAAAAAATTACAACCAATGATCTTCATTTTGTAGTCCCCCCCCCCTTTCAAGGGTGACTGGGGAATAGAGATAGGGTCACTACATGATTGCCAAACCCCTCTTGTGCGGGATGTACAATAAGAAACTTACAATCAATCAATCATGTGTAGTTGTTGAGCTAGTCATACTCCATTAATGTGAGCTATATTGGTCAGAAATATGACAGTAGTTATCCATTTGTTTGATGTGTTTGAGCTTTTGATATTGCCATTTGATTAGGGTCTTTCCATTTTAAATTTTCATTATTTATTTTTTTATGGTTTTTTTTACAATATTTTGAATCGTCAAGATGTTCGACTAATCATCTTTCAAAAATTAATGCATTAATACTATAATTCCATTCTACACATACCAAAATTACAATTATAAATATTTAAATCAGATGTGGATTCTTAATTCTTAAAAATTCTAAAGATCCACTCAAAAACTTCAGTCATAATCGTTACAATTTTCTATTAAGATCAAAGACTTTAATTGTTCTCCTCTACTCCACTTCTATTCCCCTTTCTCAATTGAAAGATCGACTGCATCAATTCATTAAACAGAGATATTTTTTATTGCAAACATTGGCAAAGTAGATACTAATCAAATATCTTAGGTTATGAAAAAGCTTGCTTTGTAAAGAACGACGCTGATTCCAACAATGATTACAACGAAGGTAATATCACCAAAATGCTTTACATTTTGATCAACAACATATTTGTTGAGTTTGATAGTTTGATATTTCAACAGAAAGTATGTATTTCAATGGGTACGTATTGTGCACTTCTACTGGGCAGCTTGTTTTGTACTCAGAACTTTCTCAGCGCTAACAAACGCATTAAGTATCTGGCAAAGTTCTTAAATTTCCATTTCAGACATACTGACGGTGTCCTGTTAATAAATAGCCCACTTTTTCTTATTCCACGGTAACCAATAGGTCTTTTTCGTATTTTGACGACATTGACAAAGATGGACGACTTCAAAATAGAATATAGTTTGACAAACCTGATGATTGTAATTTTCCAATATTACCCCCTTACCAATTCTCAGTGGTATCATACCCTCTGCCTCACTGAATGGAGTTTACATATGTTGAGTAATACCTCGTGCTTCTCGCGGTGTGTACCCAGTGGCGGATCCAGAAATTTTCATAAGTGGGGGCCCACTGACTGACCTAAGAGGGGGCCCGCTCCAGTCATGCTTCAGTGATTCCCTATATAAGCAACCAAATTTTTTCCCAAAAAGGGGGGGCCCGGGCCCCCTGGGCCCCCCTCTAAATCCGCCTCTGGTACCTTTATCAACAACTGCTTCGACAGAGTCATGAAGAAGAACAACTGAGATCAACACTATGTACTAAGTTTTATGCATGGTCACTATCAGACAAATACAACGTGTCTGTCTTGCAACCCACTAGCGACATGTTTGTATGGTCTTGGATATCTAGATACGTTAAAAGTCGTCTGGTCTATTTTTTAATCGTGTCAATGTTCAAGATTGTAACTATTAGAATGAGTATGGATTCACATGCCGGACGATGCATTGCAAAAGACAATGTTTCTGTCAAACAACCCAGTCTCGCTTCTTTTAGAGTTCATGCAATTCCGTACTTATTTGTTTGGTACATTGATCTGTTCTTTGAGTTTCTTAATCAATTTAGAATATTTAAACATCGATGTACTTCTTTTAACTGAATTTGATGCTGTTCATTTAATTTAACATTGGTCATCAATAGTTGCTCATAGGGTTAGGATTTTTTTATCTTCTTATTAAGTGCCATTTTCATTGCTTCACTGTATACATACAACAGGGCACATCAATTCTGTTGTATGCAGAACCTCATCATATGACGATTTCTCCATTAATTAATTTAAGATATTTACCCAATTTTATAGTATTTCATACTTCATAGTTATGATAGATCCGTGTTTTACTCGCAGATCCGTGTTTTACTCGCTTGGCTTTATAATAATTAATAACTATATTTCTGATCTAATTTTCTATTCTATAAACTACATCTATATATTTTCATTAAAAATCTACAACTCTCAGTTTATGGCTGTTCAGTTCAGTTTCTTGTATATTCCTCCATTAATTGTGGAGCACTACCCAAAGGGTATAGTTTTAGCAACTATGTACACCTTAAAACATAAGGAAACAAATAATTATATACAGATGACTGAATTTGGTTATAATAATCACTAAATGATAAATATCATAATTAATTCAATGGATTGTCATCATAAAGTTTTAAAAGATATATAATAATTCATATGTGCTGGGTTGTAAGAAAATTTTAAGAGACAACTGCATATATTTACAAATAAGAATTAAAATGGTCTCAAATTAAAATTACTTATAATTATTAGTTAAGAGTGCTATAAATACATCAGGAACTATAATGAAAATTATATTTTATAAGACTTATGTAAAATGGTAGGGGTTTGGAAAGATTTGAGCTAATATATATACATAAATTTTCTTCACAGTTTATTTTACTATATGGGGATCTTGTCATTATTCTTTAAATTATAACTGATATCTTACAATTTCAAAAAGAGAAGATTTATTTTAAATACATGTACTTATAAGTCATAAAATAGTAAGATGATATACTATTAGTAATGAACTGTTTTATTTTAAAAAGTTTGCTTATACTGTACTTGTGATCAAGTTTTTTATCCTTTTTGTGCGCAGCAAGTGCATCTCATAACACATATTTCTAGCCAGAGTTTCAATGCTTTCATACACAGTTGAGTAACAGTTTATGTCTTTGCTAGTACAGTCCATTATGAGCTGCAGTAAATTCCCTTGTTGTATGATCTTCTTGTATGTTGAGGTATCAATTTCATCCATTGTCAGTTCAATTTTTGAGCAGTATTTAGATCTTATTTGCTCTAATTCTTTGCAGTGTAGAATAAAATGTTCTAGATCTTCATTTCCCTGTTCACAGATTGTACACATCGGGTTAACTTTCGGATCGAACTTAGCTCTTTTGGCTTGGAATATGTACGTTTGAGTACTTATTCTTGCTTTTATTTCTCCTGCCTTTACATCTTTACTATTGTTTTTTACACTTTTCCATATATTGTGAGCTTCATTTAATGGATTGTTCTGTATCTCTATGTATTTAAGTGATGTTTTTTCCTTTTTTCATTATGACATTCATTTTTCCAGTATTCCTTGATCTTTATTCCTACTAGTCTTTTCCATTCGATTTTATTCAGTGGATTTTCTATGTAGTAGCTGCTAGATTTCAAATTGTATTTTGATAGAGTTTTTTCTACTCTGTTGATAAAGTCTTTTCCTCTTAGGTCTGAAAATGCTATTTGTCGGCGCAGAATTTCACATTCTATGGTTCCTGAATTTCGAACAATATTCATGAAGAAGGTAAGTACATTTTTGTCTAATGTGATGGCAATAGGTTCTGCTCCTACCAGGGTATAGACAGCCATATTTGCTGTATTATTTGGAAGCCCTTGAATTTGTCGGAGGATTTTTCTCTCTGCCAGTTCTAGCATATCCTTTTCTTTTGCAAGTAGGTTCATCACCTCAAGTCCGTATATGCTTCTTGGTACTGCATATGTTCTCCATAGCTTGTATGCGACCATTGGTGAGAATCCCCTTCGGACATGTAACCCAGCTCCAAGAAGGCTGTATATTGTTGCCCTACCGGTTCTTATTCTTTCTGAGATATTTGCACGGTTTTGCTCGTTTCTTTTGATACCTAGATGTTTGGTTTCATTGGTTATATTGATGTCATTGTCTTCAAATTGCAATGTTGATATGTTTGAGCCTTTTGCATTGTATAGAACAGCTTCAGATTTAGTTGGATTGATTTTGACTAGATCTCTGCTTGTATGGTGTTGCACTATGTCTAATATTCCTTGCGCATCTGCAGTACTATTTGCCAGAACAGCAATGTCATCGGCACATGTTGGCGCAGGGACTTGTATATCACCAATACATGCTCCAAGTCCACTTTTTAATATGCTATCTAGTATGACGTTGTTGTAGCATTTATATAGCGTTGTAGATAGTTTTGCACCTTGTTGAATTCCTTGTAGCACCATTACATCTTCTGTACATTGCCCTTCCCATTTAACCTTAATGCTTATTCCTTTATACAAGTTTCTCAGTAATATCCAGAGTTTTCCTTTTATTCCATAATGGTACAGTTTGTTGAATAGTATTTCATGGTTTAGCTTGTCAAATGCCTTTTCTGCATCAAGAGTTATTAAGATCAGCAGTATCTTTAATTTCTTACTTTCTTCGATTGCTTCTGATGTGAGGAATGCTGCACATAGTGATGATACTCCTTCTGTAAAGCCTCTTTGCAGGGAGTTTTGTATGTTGTTAAATACAGAGTCAACTCTATCCTTCAATATACTTTGTAATATTTTTGCAAAGGTTTTAGTTACAGTTATTCCTCTGTAGCTAGATGGTAATGTTTTGTCTTTTTCTTTCTTTAGGATTGGTGTTAGAATCCCTGTCTTTAGGAAGATTGGTACATCCAAATATGTTAAGATTAAATTTAGCAGATGTACTATAAAGGGAGTTAACTCTTCCATCCCATGTTTGTAGTGTTCTGCCGAAATTCCATCTTCATCGGGTGCTTTTCCTGCTTTAAGTTTTTCTATAGCTTTATTTACTTCCTTTACATTAACAAGTTCTATGCCTTGAGCTTTTTCCCTTTCTATGGATTCTATTATATTGTTTTGTATTTCTACAAGCTCTAATTTGTCAGTGTCAAAATTTTCCTCTATTGTTGGTGTAGCTAGTTGTTGGAAATGTTCTTGCCAGATGTTCATTATGCTTGGTCCATCTTCTGCAGTCTTTTCATTTAGTTTCAGTATCTTGGTATTAGTAAGTGGTGTTTTTCTTTGCATGTTGATAAGCTTGTAAAAAAGTTTTGTATCTGCACTTGAAGCTTTCATAATTTTTCCCGCTGTTGATTCTCTCTGCGAGGCATAGGCTTGTCTTTGTGCTTTTCGAAGTATTCTCTTTGCAGCTGTCATTTTGATGTTGAGCTCATTACTTCTTTCTTGAGGTGCTCCATGTTGCCTCCATACTTTATATGCATTTTTTGATTGCTTTGATGCCTTATCTATTTGTTCGTTCCATATCGCCTTTCCCTTTGATTTGATTTTGATTTTTCTTCTATATTTTGGGATTGCTGCTTCTCCGGCTTTATGTAGCAATTTTTCTAGATTTCTTATATCTTGCTCAATGATTCCTTTTGATTTTTGCATGAGTTTTGGTAGATCTTTATTGATGACTTCCTTATAAATTTGATGGTCGCAGTCAGTCCATTTAGGTTTTGCTATGATAGTTGTTGCTTTTTCCCTGACTTTTTTCAGTTGACTATTCAGTGTCAAGATAACAGGTACATGGTCCGAGGTATTCTCTGGGTCAGTATCAAGGACATCAATTTGTCTGATTTTGTTAATGATTTCTGAGTTACTTTTGAAGAGGAAGTAATCAATTTGTCCTTTCGACATACCATTCTGGTGATAAAATGTCTCTTTTACTGGGCATTTCTCAGTATTTCCTATACATTTTTCCTTGCAGAATGTCTTTAGGATTTTATCATGAGGTGTCGAGCTTCTATCAAGTGACCCGTTCATGTCTCCACATACTATAATTTCGTGTGTGTCTTTATATTTCTCTATCATTTCATCAATTTGAGCCAATGTGTCTTTGTATTCGATGTCTGCATTTTTGCTATCTGATGGCATATATACATTTATAAGACATATTGGTTTGTCTCCTTGTTGAATATGTATGGCTTGTATTCTATTTCCACCGTCTATCAGTTCCTTTATATTTTCATTAATTTCTTTTTTCCAGATTATGGCTACTCCACCATATCCCCTTTTCATTGATACGTTGAAATCTGGGTCGTCATTATCATCAACACTTTTAGCTATGTATCCGCTATTTTCAGTAATTTCAGCTATGATTTTCTTTTCCGCATTAAAAAGCCAGTGTTCTTGAATGCATAACACATGTACATCCCTTAACAAGTTTTTGATATAGAGGGCGTTTGATTTCACATTTTGTACATTGAGTGTACCTATAATGATATCCTCCCTTTTATCTTGTTTGATCGGCCGCTGCCTAAAAAATGATTTGGTTTCTTTCTATTCCCATCTTCTTTTGCTTCTAGATTGTCAGCCTGAACTAGTCCCTTTAGATGCTTAGGACCACCAACATTGGCCCCCCTTTGAGAGGGGAACTTCTGATGGCAGACCGCTTCCAGCGGGGCGTCCCCACTAGAAGCCGTTGTTATAAGACCAGTTCTGGGCGTGACATCTACTTGATGGCTTACTTCTGTATGTGCTTTGACTTCATCATTTTTTGCGGCAGCTGAATTTGTCAGATTGATGGTCAGTCTAGCTTCTTCTGTTGGTTCTTTGTCTATTTGGTTAATATTATCAGCCTGATTTGTTAGCTGTTGCAATTGTTTTTGTCTTTCAATTTCTTCTGCATGACTTTGTTTAGCTATAACTGGCATGCTTGTTCTTTGGTCATAAAATCTTTTATTGATGTTTCTTTGACTTTGTTCCTTTCTGCTTGTCTGTTGTTGACTATATCCTTGGTGGTGATTTATATTTTGTGGTATAGGTTGTGCAGTCATCCTATATTGTTGTCTGTATAAATGTGCATTTTGTATCATGTTAGTGTTGATACTGCCAGTTGGTACATGTATACTTCTATAGCCAGGGTAATGGTGGCTACTTAGACTATTTACAGGTATAGCCTGTATTCTGCTATTGTGGTACATTGGCGCTTGAATATGGCCAGGATTTATTCTGCTCTGCTCTGTTGGTATTTGGCTATAGTGTGGAGGTGCCATAGGTGTCATGAATGGTGGATTGGCTTGATTAGGAATCCTGGATTGCTGGTTTATAAGCTGTACACCAGTATGCTGATCACTCATTTGGTGTTGGTTTGAGTTCCTAGTATTGTCCATATTCTGATTATAAGGATAATATTCATGACTTCCTGGTCTTTGCCACATTCTTACTTCTTTCTGTAATTCCATTATTTGCAGTTTGTGTCTTAATTCATTCATCTCCATTTGATGTTTTATTCTTAGGTCTCTATTTTCCATTTCTAGTCGGAAGTTGTTCAGCATCATATCGACTTTGTTTATAGTCTGTTCCTGCGAATTGTTGCTACAGCCACAATTTGGCTGGTAGGTTTTTAAGTTACTTTTGTCAATAGTGCTTTCTTCTGATTGCATCCTAAGTAGATTGATTGTATTTCTATAGTCTCTATTGGTATCTTCCATTATGACTAGTCTTGCTCTGCATTGTGCTAATTGATCTTCAAGCTGTTGAGTAGTTTCATTTATATTTTTGCACTTATATTGCCTTTTCGGTTTTGCCTTGATGTTTTTTGGCTCATCTACATTTTCTATTTGTACATTCCTGCTGTTCTGTACCATTTGGTTATGCTGTTTGTATGAAGCCGTTTTGTTCATTTCTAGCATGTCTATTACTTCTGTGTTAGAATTTCCTGTTTCTTCTTCCGTGATCTGTGTTCTAGTTGGACTGTCTTTAGATGTATTGTCTGGCATATTTTTAACTATATGGCCTATTTCGCTATAATCCTCTGTCGAGTCTTGTTCTTCTAGAAGTACTTTTGGTATTGTTTCTTCTGTATCTATAATTGAGTTATTGCTTCTCATTGATATATTTACCACGTCCATGTCCATAATAGAGCAACTCCTACATGAATATTGTTCTTCTTCAGTTTGGCTTATCCTTACAGGATCAATGTTTTCACATGTATAATGAAACAGTTGACTGCATGCAATACAATCTATGGATGTTTCTGGTTGTGCTGTCTGATTACATATGGCGCAGTAGTTATGTATAGTAGACATGTTGACTGCACTTGTGTCTTGACTGGGTGTTGGTTCATCTTCTGGCCATTCAATGGCTCTATTCCAGTTACTTAATAATTCTTTGTCTGTATTTTGTATACATTCTGCCCCTTTGAATACAAGTATTCTATTTATGTGGTTGGTTTTAGGTTGATTATTTGTTGCAAGTGATTCATCCTGTTTTCCACTTATTTCTATATCAGCTTCATTTCTCTTGATTATGTTTATCTGTTCCTCTATCTGTTTGTTGTAAATCTTATAGTTTCCTCTTGATTTCATTCTTTCTTTTATATCTTCAATGTGTGTCAGGAAGAGTTCCATACCTTGGCCATTAACCTCTACCTTTGATGTAGTATGGAATAGATTGATACGATAGAGTTGTCTGTTATTACTTCTATTTCTGACCGAATGTGAAGTTCTGATGCATAGCCCTTGATTATCATGCTGGTGTTTGGGCAAGAGCTTGTAAGTAGAGTGTTGTTCAAAGTATATGTCTATTTCCCCTTTTAAAACTTCATAAGCAGCTGCTGATAGCTCTAGGATGTAGTTTTGATGTTTCTGCTCAATTTTTATGTCCATTGCTCTATTACATGCTTCTAGTTTTTTGTCCAAGGCCCTGGTTTTATTGATACTAAAGTTTTCATATTTAGCTGGTGTATAGGGCTGAGGTTTGCTCTTGGTTCTTGCTGATGTTCTAGTCTGGATACTCATTTTTTCACTTTAGATATTGTTGTTTTCTTTTAGCAAGGAAGTTCTATGTAGGCTAATGTGCAATCAGCGGGGCGTCCCCACTGAAAGCTAGCTTTGATTAGAATTTTCCAGTTAACTTTTATATCTTCCGATATCAGGGTTTAATGAGTATGTAGATATATATCTCTATATTTGCAGGTTATACAATATAGACTAATGTTATATAAAAGCTGCTAATATTTCTATATATGAATGTTATTGTATATGGAATGGATAAATATGGTTGGTATAAAGTTTATATATATATAGTATACTATTCTACTCTATAGATCTATAACATTGATGGAGAATTTTGGTTGCTATTCTTCTCATCCAGAGCTTTGCTAGTAATAAATTTGGATGTACGCCGTCAGTTCTGTATAGATTAAAGTTGTAGTATTCGTCAGTACCGCCTTTTCTTTTAGATGTTTTTCGAATGTCAAGATCAAATTTTGGTGATTTTTCTGCTGATTGATTTATTTCTTGGATGAAGGTATTTAAAGGGTATAACTGGTTTTGAAGTGTTTGGTCGTCTTCACTGAAAATGTCCGGGTTTTTGTGGCCTTGAGATCTGTTCCAACGCTGAATAGAGTATGGCGGTATTTCTAAGAAGATGATTTTTGATTTTGGTTTTATTTTAGTGATGAGTTCCTTAAGTTCGATGAATTTTCTTCTTAGATATCTGACGTTTGAGTCGTTTTGGTTCACAAGAGAGATGTATCTGGTAGTTCTGTTAACTTCAGTTAAATTACAAGTTCCTAGCCAAATATAAAATGTGATGTTTTTGTGTTGATGACAGATTGATGGTAATTCTTTTTCGGCCCAATCAATAGCTTGCTGTACTTTTTGTCCTTTTTTGGTGATGAATTTTATGTTTAGGAAATCTTCAGTTGTTATAGCTCTCTTTATGTAGTTTCCTATACTATCAGATATAATAATGGGTTGGCTTTGGGCTGTTTTATCCTGAATATCTCTCTTATTTACTCTGAAGTATCTGCTTGACTTTATAATTTTATTCTCAGACATGTATCAATCTTTTGAGGAACAGAATACTAGGTTTTCTATCAGTCCAACACAGGATATTAGTTGAAACACAAGTACAGTGTGTTTAAAGGTTAAATTTAACTATTTATCTATGCAGTAAAAAAATTATTTGGAAAATAAAAGGGGAAGGGGTCTAAACAAAAGACTATATATGGTCAAATATTTTAAAGTCAACTATTGGTATAGAAAAATTTATTTAGTTGATCAAAATTATTAACCAAAAGTATGAATTTATTTATTCTAATTATTTATAAGTCACAGAAATACTTAGACTTACTGTATGAAAAATAAAAATTATTTATCAAAATTTTAGAATTCAAAAATGGCGCTGAAAATTTTGATGGCCGTCCGGCAAGGCCAGCAAAATAGATTGGTTCAAAACACCGTGCAATATACAAAAATGCCTGAAATAATTATCTAAACAAGGTATAGTGACCTATAAGATTAAATTGTGAGGAAACAAGTGCAAATAAAGACTTATAAACTCTCCGTATTTGGATCTGTGATCTGTGCAAAAACTTCGTGCTGCTATACAACGTCCATTACATTCGGCTCTTTTTCACTTTTTTGCACTACCCTTGCTGATCTTATCTATAGTCATGCATATTCATTAGCTATGTAGGCGTGTCAAAATCGTATCATACGCGATAATGACCAGCCAGTACACACTGTAATGATTTCATTAACCAGTATTAAAAAGATAAACATAATAGTTAACATATTTCTTTTTAACCTAAGAATTATTTATATTTTAAGCTACTTGTCCCATTTTGAATATATATAACTTTTATGAGATTATTTACAAGTTTAAATAGTATATTTTTGTATATATTTTGGTTTTAAGGATCAGTGTCTCATAAGTATTTTTGGCTGGATATTGATTGTTGTTTGTGTGTATATGAATATTGTGTGAATGCCTTGTTTCAATCAACATGTGACACTATAATAAACAATGTTATTCTTTATTCTCTTCCGTCAATTAAAAATTACAAAGAAGATGGGGTGTGATCCAATGAGACAGATCTCCACAAGACACAAAATGACATCGAACATGAAAAGTTAACAACGACATTTTTCGTCTTTGCAATGAAGTGAATAGTTAGACAAATCCTTGGTCTATGTTTATCATTTTCCGTTTAAAAAAATATTAGCGGAATTTTAGGCTCATTCAGATTTTTAATATTCCGTTCAGGTCCGAGTTTTGACACCTCAACGATATTTTTTCATTTTTTTTTTCCCACTGAATATTAAAAAAGTTATTGAAGTTAGAATTAGTCCGACCATAGATTTTCAGGTCCATTCAGGTCTTTTCATTTTTCCGTTCAGGTCCAACTTTTAGCATCAAACATTTCTTTTCTATTTAAAACATTTAAATTTTAATTAAATATGGATATTAACACACAATTTGAAGAAATTCCATCCAACAATAAAAAAGTTATTGCAATTTGAATAATTTCAATCGTATATTTTCAGATCTTTTCAGGTCTTTTCAGGTCCACTTTCAGGTCTTTAGTGTAACCCAATTAATGTTTCAATTTTAACTTTCTTGTCGCTAAAATTATTTTCTTTTGCATATTCTTTTAATATTTATTGCAATAATTAATTTTGATTAAAAAAAAATGTTTTCTTGTCGCTAAATAGTTTCTAGTCGCTTGTTGTCGCTAAAATAATTCTTGTTGTCGCTTCTTGTCGCTTGTTGTCGCTAAAATTTTTGTTGTCGCTAATTAGTGAGACCGAGATTTTCATATTGCGTAATACTAATACAGGTTCTATCCGTAGTCGATCTCTAATTTATAATAACGTGTGGAGGAATGACAAATTTCTGATATTTTGATTTTGAATTGCGCAGTTTTCTATCTTTAAAAATCCAGTAAGTGACATGCAAGGTGACGAATATGAATGTATACGTAACTATTTTAATGAAACGATTAACAGTAGGCTATTAGATAGCGCATCTGAGAAATGTTTTGCTGCCATGCAGTATTTTAACTGTTTTACTTTTAGTGTTTAGAATATTTTTGGCAGGGGCACAATTTTGATAAAAAAGAACCCGTATTTCCTGTGTGTGTAAATTATCAATGTGTGTGAAAGTAATTGAAAAAAGTGTTTACACTGGTGCTATTAAATTAGCCAACTATCTTGCTGCATATGAAAATGAATGCATAACAAAAAAAAAAGGGGGGAGGGTTTAATCTCCAATGCACTGTATTATTTATAGTTACTTATAGATGCAGTCCGGTAACTCCGCCCACCTAAGTCTCTGATCGTGTATATTTCATCTTTATTATATAGAAATTGCATCAAATTTTATTTAAATCTATTCACTGAAAACTTGATGAGGGGGGATAGGAGGGGTCTTGATCCCGAAATCCCGGACTTGAAAAAACAAAATCCCGAGGTCCCGAATTTAAATAAAGCAAATCCCAACATCCTGAAATCCGAAAAAAAAGGATTCCCGGATCCCGAAAGGGTCAATCCCGAAATCCTGAGCTTAAAAACACCCGATCCCGGAGTCCCGATAAAGGTCCTATCCCCCCTCCTTGATGTTACGTATATTATTGTACTTCCACAATGATACATCTGAAATGATTTGAAAATCAATCAGACATTTTGGTCACCTGTGTTTTTCTTGGAAGTGCGGTTGTCCGATAAGTCTGCCCATGCATAGTAAACATGTAAGGAGGAACAGTTTACTATATATTAACGAACAATAATGTAAGGAAATGATGTTTATTTAATGGACTACTGCATGAACTAAGATATCGATAAGAACTATAAATGAATGAAAAAAAAAAATCAAGTCATTAGAATAAATATTATAAATTGGTGAAAAAGAAGAATAAACCAAAAAAAATGATTTTTTTTTTTATAAGATCAGAAAATAAAGAAAAGTAAAAAATATGATTAAAAAAAAAGATAAGAATGATATTATTATTTTCATAAGAAAATTGTCATCATTCGGTATTCTTAAATGCAGTTAAAGACACCATCATCCTTATCAATGGGTTTAAAATCTGTGCAGTTTGTAGTGAATTTAACAAATAACCCAGAATTTTATTTTAGAGTCAATATATTTTATTTCTATTCTTTAGAATCTAATCTGTAAATCACAAAAAGAACAGAAAGCTTGTGTCAAACTTTCACATACATATTTCTTCATGCTAGAGGATCTTTGATAACATTTTTTGATATTTTGGCTATCCATAGTTTTTAAAATTGAATTACCTCCCTTTGATTTAGACATGACGTAAACAAATTGGTTTTCTTCAAAGTTAAAATTATATAGCAGCCAAAATTTACGCACATCAAAGTAAAATGCAGAGTTATTAGATGGGCGGAGTTAGTCAGTTATTGTACGGGCAGGCGGAATTACTGGACATGACTGTAGTTGATTTCCAGTACAGGATCCCTTAAGGTTTCTCTTCACCAGACGCATAATTTAAGTTTTTTCTTGTATTAATTTGTCTGTGACTTCGGATATTTCTTCTCTATAAATCAAAACAATGAAAAAGCATGTAATTGGGTGTAAAGTGGTGAAAACTGTGTACACACCATGTGACAAAATCCTTGCATGTAAACTTCGCTTTTGATTTTAATGCTGTGAAAATATCTTCCATTGACATTTTTCATGGAAAACAACATTTTCCACATTAATAATTACAATGTTGTGTTTGTGTGATAGTGATAAACTATTTGTATCTTCATATTTTTCTTTCAGATCAATTTTGAAATGTAAACAGTAACAGTATGATAGTAAGTTTTCAGCCCTACACATGTCTACAGATATGCAAGGAGGAACAGAAAATAATTACTGGATGGTCTGTTGGCTCCTGACAATTCTTATAACAGCTGTATGTTTACTTTTATTTTGTGATTAAAATACATTTTAATACTGAAAAGTTTTTCCTAACATATGACTTCATTCTTTTAAAATTTACAGATGCAGTGAATAAATCTTTTTATTATCATGTTTTATGCCTAACATTTCAGTATATAATTGTTTCTCTAAAAGAAGTTCTTCTTGAAAATTTATTGTAAAGTAAAACAATGCTATATATCTGTTCCTGATGGGAAAAAAAATATTCTTTAACCTTGACTCAAGTTGGAACAAATACTGTAATATCTTCATTCCAGTGGAAATAATTAATATGAGTCATTACTTTTCAAAATTTTCACTCATATCATTTTACATGTCTTTTTTAATTAGGCAACACTACCTAGTATATTAACTTGTGGAACAGGCCAAAAACAAAGAACAAATGCTGATGGAGCTACAATTTGTTGTTTTACAGCAAAATGTAATGCTAGTAAGTCCTTTATGTAAGACACACAAAATTTATTTGGGATTTCATTGGAGCAGCATTTTCCTACACTTTGCTCATTTTAATTTTAAAAAATCATTAGAATTTACCTTTGATTTTGATCCCACTAAAGGCGTTGTGAATGACATGAAAATATCAGCGTATGTCAGAGCATGTTAGCACTCTCATGTAAACAATTCTTGCCAAATTTTTAGGAATCTTATATCATAGGTTAATATCAACAATTTCTTGGATGAATTCAAAAATAAGTGCTAATCAATTTTTTTTTAATAGAGTTATGCCCCTTGGAAACATTAACTATCTTAAAAATTGCCTTGTTTCAGCAGTTTTTAAACAGTTTGCTTATCTGAACACGAGCTAATATGACAGTAAGAAATTATAATGAATATTAAAAGAGGGGCGAAAGATACCGTAGGAACATTCAAACTCAAATCGAAAATAAACCGACAACGCCATGGCTAAAAATGAAAAGGCAAACAGACAAATAGTAGTACATAAGAAACAACATTGAAAACTTAAGACTGAGCAACACAAACCCCACCAAAAACTTGGGGTGATCTCAGGTGCTCCGTTAGGGTAAGCGGATCCTTCTCCACATATGGCACCCGTCGTGTTGCTCATGATATTTCAAACCTAGTAAATAGTCTAATTCGGTAGGTCACATTCATGAAAAGGGAAGGGGACTGTAGTTATGCATTGTTCTCCCCAGGCCGTTTTAGCGTCGTGGTACCGCGACGCTATATTTTTTCACCGTGATGCTATTATAATTCCCGCGACGCTATAATTATTCCCGCGACGCTATAATTATTTTGAAGATGCTATATTACTTGTCCTCAATTTTGAACTTTCATCTATTATCGATTATGATCATAAAAATTATATCACTTTTAATTGTAATCCCTTTAAGTCGGACACTAAAGGCAATTAAGAGATTAAATAGCCAGCTGTTAATTGCCCTCAGGGTGATAACTGTTTGGATGCGAATATCCCAAGCTGACACTTGTGACATGACTAATACCACGTGTCTGCAATCAACAATTTCGACATGGAAAAATGCCGAAAATGAATGAATCCACATGGAAGCTGTAATCATCTCGTTTGTTGTAAAGTTTTAACTGACCCTCATTGTCAATTTCTAGATGTAAGTCAAGATATGGTGCAGACTTAACTGTATCTGTTGTATCCTTTAGCTCTAGTTCTTTTGAATTTAATTACTTCCAGGTCAGAGGTTTAGATTTTGTCAGAAGGACCAGGGATATGACATATGCCAGGACTGTCCACCAGACCAGTACACTAATGATCCTATAAATACTAGTCAGTGGAATGAAGAAACTGATGTCTGTGTATTAAAGCCTGACTGTAGTGCACGTAAGACAATCTATTGTATAAGAAAGAATTTAAAAAGTGGAATGTATAAAAAATATAAAAATTAGTAGATGTGGTATGATTGCTAAAGAGACAACTCTCCACCAGAGTCCAAACGACTCAGAAGGTTAGTAACTATAGGTCATTATACGGCCTTCAACAATAAGTAAAACCAATACTGCATGCCAGCTGACAGTTTTATTTATGTTAAAGGTAAGAAACGAAAAGCAAATATGATGAACAGCAACAAACAGCAACTACTAAATTAGAAAAGACTGCATTGGAAATAAGATTATTGACTGGGTATGACTAACTTTTAATAGCTGTTTTTTGTGGCAATCGCAAAATTTTGATTTACTGTCTCTGAAACACATCGCCAGGAAAAACTGCATTTGAGACTGTCAATCACCAATTGACAGGGGCAACTCTTCCATGTCAGTACTGTTATTCCTTGATTTAAGAAGAGCACAGTTAGAACGGGTGTATACATGTAATTGCTTTTTATTGGCAATACTAAATCATCTCCTCACATTCCAAGTTCACAACGGAGTGTTCAAGATAATCAAACGTTATATGCATTTTTGTCTTCTCTTTTTTTTTAGCTGAGAAGATTTTAGTTGGAAATAAATGTGAATGTGATCGTAGTAAAGGATACTTTGGTACAGACCCAGACAACTGTGGTATCAAAGTTGATGACTGTAAGATAGCGGGGTATCAGTTAAATAATTATGGTATTTATGATTTTTAATTAGAACAAGGAATTATTTGAAACTGGAATAATTTTGAAAATTAAATAAAAATTAATGAGAAATATAGGACGAAAATGAATCACACTTTAGTGGGTTAGCCATGTGCACATATTTAAGGTTCCAGTACCATATGAGTAACTTTCACTGATATTTCTGTATGAACTAACAATCCCTCTTAGCCATGCATGCATGCATGACCAACCCTCCTTTATTGGGTTAGTTTTCACCATCATTTTTTGTTATCAATTTTCCAGAATTCCAGTATTTCCAGATTAAAATAATTCCTTAATTGCTTCGACAGTTTTATTTTTTCCCTTCACTAAAGCTTAGGTAGAGTATTGGATATGAATAAAAATTTATTTGGAGTATATGTTAATGAAACAACAGTCAAATGCATTCAGCCCTATTCTATTTGATTTTGAAGTGTAAAAAAGTTAAATAACTATATGTACAGGTATGAAGGACAATAAAAACATGTGCACATACAGATACATGTACATCGAAAAAAAATTCCTTCAAGAAATATTCTTGAACCAATGCATGTATATATCATATACTTAGTCTTCTGTGCACGATTTTATCATTTTTTTATAGCAAAAACATAGTATAATCGTCAATCTTTTTTCTCTCTGTCTGTTATGATTTAACAAATATGGCTGCTCATTAAATGCTGTGTTTTGAAGCCGAAGTTTACCGATTGTCACCTTATTGTAAACAATCAACAAAAAGCATGGGTATTGAGCAGGTTTTTAACATGTACAATCAGATAATTGTTTATTTTAATGACAGATCAATGCAATTGCGATCACCAGATTTTTACTAGGAGGGTCAAGCTTAGATCACTATGCATACAGAAAATATGTCAGCGAATTGCTTCCTTGAAGCAAGCAATTAAAAATAAGTAAACTTCTTCTAAATGTGGACAAATTAAAGAAATTTCCTCAGAAAAAAGTATATGTACATAAGTTGTATAATGGAAACTATCCATTTAGTTATAAAAAAACATATGCATAATTATACCCGCTTTCAAAAAAGGGGGGTATACTGTTTTACCTGTGTCTGTCTGTCAGTCCTCAGTCCGTCCGTCCCATGAATATTTTTTCGTTGCATTTTTCTCATGAACTACAGTACAAGAATTTCTGAAATTTGGTTTCAGGGTTTATATAAGTCTGCTTTACTGTTTGATGTGTTTTCAGATTCATCACTCGACAACTTCCTGTTTACCTAACACTTGTATTATTTTACACATGATAACCAAGTTGAAATTTTTCGTCACATTTTTCTCAGGAACTACAATACAAGGATTTCTGAAATTTGGTTTCAAGGTTTATATAAGTCAGCTATACCATGTGATGTGTTTTCAGATTCATCACTCGACAACTTCCTGTTTACCTAACACTTGTATTATTTTACACATGATAACCAAGTTGAAAATTTTCGTCACATTTTTCTCAGGAATTCCAATACAAGGATTTCTGAAATTTGGTTTCAGGATTTATACAAGTCAGCTATACCTTGTGATGCTTTTTCAGATTCATCACTCAACAACTTCCTGTTTACCGAACACTTGCATATTTTTACACTAAAAATTATCCACCGGCGGAGGGGGTATCATCAGTGAGCAGTAGCTCACAGTTTCACTTGGTTTTTTTTAATTTGAGGTTTCATATGACTTTAATGACTCATACAGCCATCAGTGAAATGAAAAACTTCAACAATTAGATCAGAAAAAAATGGAATATGCTAATTTCCTCATTTATACAATTAACATAAAATATATAACATAAAAGGAAAAAACACAATTACATGTACATTTGTATGACAGACAGACAGCAACCATTATGAATACGGTTAATTTTTGCATTTATATTTCACTTATTATTGATTTTTAGGAAACTGTATTGAGTGTGGTCCTAATCAGTTCAAACCAGGAATAGACCAACTTGGAATTTGTCAAGATAAAAGAAAGTTTGTTCCTTTTTTATTTATTTATTGTATATTTAATTCAAAGTAAATACCAGTTGACATAAATGAAATATTATATTAGCCTAGGCTCAGTGTTGAAGACCGTACCTTTACCTATAATGGTTTACTTAAATAAATTGTGACTTGGACGGAGAGTTGTCTCATTGGCATTCATACCACATCTTCCTATATCTATATATTAAAATCATATTCAGGTTTATGTTCAAAAGAAACTTCAAACAATGTTCTAAAATTTTGCATTGTCATTTAAGACGTTTTAAACACTGAAAAGATTTGATTGTTTTGAGAATATTCCATGCAATGTATTAAATCGACGTTTCAAATGTGTTGCAAACTGGTTGAGATAATACAGCACTTCTTCATTAAAAATTTTAAGAACTGGGAAAAAAAAGTATCAATTAAAAAGAGTGTCATAGATATAAGAAGATATGGTATGAATGCCAATGAGACAACTCTCCATTCAATGGTCCTCGATGCTCTTCAACTTCGTACTTTATTTGGCCCTTTTTACTTTTGTGGATTCGAGCGTCACTGATGAGTCTTTTGTTGACGAAACGCGCGTCTGGCGTAAATACAAAATTTAATCCTGGTATCTATGATGAGTTTATATTCAAGTCACAATTTGTAAAAGAAAAGCTATAATAGATCAAAGTAAGGTCTGTTTTAAAACTTTAAGGTGGTACCCAACACTTTAGCTAAAATTAATTTGAGTCGTTTAATTTTCTTAAAATTTTGACAAAGTATTTACTTTGACCCTTTTACAAAAATATAAAAATTTCAAAAAATTTGAACCAACCGTTTTATCAGAAAAATTACACTGGTTATATAGCAGTTTGACAAACACTTATTTTGATCATTGAGAAGCTTAATATTCCCTTAACAACACAACGTTATTAAAACATTTAGCTGAGTTATCTCCCTGTAGTGTTAGGTACCACCTTAAATAGGAAATTTTAAAGTAATATTTGAAATTAGAGTTATCTTCCTTTGTTTATAATTGAGTTGAATTCTTTCAATTCTTTATACAATTTTATGGTTTTAGTGCTCACCCACTTTGGGATTCATTTTTTACTTAAAAAATTTGACATGCTGACAACTTTTATATTTATTTGATAGATGTAAAGATGGAGAAATTGAAGAAAACCCTGGAAATACAACCAGTGATAGAAAATGTCAGAAACAAGAAGAATCAACAACTGTTGTCCCTGAAATTATTACAACTACAGGTATTACATAAAATGTTGATAAGTTTGAAAATGAGATGTGGTTTGATTGCCAATGAGACAATCATCCACCAGAGTTCTAATGAAGTGCCCCCTAAGGGTGACTGGGGAATAGAAATATGGTCACTTGGTCTTCTCCTGACTGGCAGTAAAACTCTTGCTGAAGTGGGGTGTCCGTTTGGCTGTGCGGGATGTATTAAGTTAGCAGTCACGTCCGGTCAGAATGGGGACGTTAAATCCAATGTCTAGTGTAAAGAGAGTGCCAAGCTTTTTGCACATTAAGAACCCGTACAACAACTCTTTGAGGGCCCTTAGGTGGCCTGTTGTAAGGCAAAATTTCTGTCCCTATCCAATATACCCACATTTTCCAGTGACAGTAGAAATTTCCCCGACCATCATCCCTTATGGCCTCTATTATGACAAGACCTACCTATTGTATTTATTGTGAACTTGATCGCGTCCTGAATATGCATGAAATATTTGCCATTGGACATTAAGCAACCAACAATCAATCAATCAAATGAAGTGAATTTCAGCAATTATAGACAACCATACTGCCTTCAACAATGAGAAAACCCTATACTGTATGGTCAGATATAAAAGGCCTGAACATGAAAAATATAAAACATTCAATTGAGACAATTAACATTCTAATTTATAACAAAACAATTTAAAAACAGTATGACAGAGATGAACCAATGACAACCACCTAACTACAGGCTCCAGACTTGGGACAGGTAAATATAGAATGTGAAGAGGTTTAACATGTTTGTGAGAGCTCAACCCTCCCTTGAACTGGGCAGTGGTAATACAGCAAAACATAAGATTAAACTCGAAAAAATCAGTTGAAAATGGTTTAACTCATCAGATTGATACAAAGAAAAAAAAAACAAAAAAAACTAAATATAGCAGGGTATTTATACATCCCTAACTACAAAAGACATGAAGTCCGAAACCACAATTATTTCGTAGTGCATTTTTTTTAGAACATAATTGAAAATAAAAAAAATCCCACCTGCGCTTTCTCAAATAAACTTTTACTGTGTGTTGTACTACTTTTGGGACAAATTATATATCAAAATTATAGAAAACTTCATCAGCTCTAACTCAAAATATAGACAATTTTATGTTAAGGGCGTCCTGAAATCTTTTGACAGCTTCCGAAGTGCTAATTTTTAACCTTTTTCAGCTGGACCACATCACTACTTTCCTTTAAAATTCTGGACCCCAATTTTTTTACAGTGTAATTTCACATATATTAGTCAGTACATTTGCAACATCCAGTGGATTTAGTGTAAAGAGATCATTAACAGTCAGAGAAAAACTTGACCTAGTGTGATGATCTTGTTTAGTTGAATATGAATTGAAATATCTTTTAAAATGTCTTGTTGATATAGTTGTTGAATACAGATATCATTATCATTTGTGTTGATATAAACATTTGGCCATACAGTACAGATAAACGAACAGACTTGTTTATAAATATAAGAAGATGTGGTATGAACAGACTTGTTTATGTATATTTTAAAAGATATTTTGAAAGCTCAGAAAAGGTATTTATCTTCTTTTTAGAAACAACTTACACTACAGTTAACAAACAGTCAGATAAAACATGGTATGTATGTTTATTTAAAAAGATTTTTTAAATATATTTTTTTAATGTAATAGCAGAAGACCTAAAAAGAGTATTGCATAACCATGAAAAAGTATTTTTCCATGGATATTATTTATCCATTATTTATCCATGCTCCACTCCCTCAGTCATGGCTTATTGATTTTGAATGTTTTCATAGTTTACCATGTTTGGGATTAAGTCAGTTTAAGAGAACCCACTAATGTTAAGTCAATGGTACTCGGAATTCAGAATGCGGCACATTAAGTCATGGTTTTTGACTATGAATGCAATTTTACCACAATTACCATAGCTCTGTTCTATATCATGTATTTTTTTTTTATAGATGGCCAAGATTTGGACCCAAATTTTATACTATAAAATGTGGTTGTGCTAGCTGACTTGGTGTCATATTTCTTGATTTTCAATAATTAAACACTGTGCTGCTATTGTGACCCACTAAGTGCATATGTGTCCAGTGAAATATACTGGGGAAATAGATATTTTGGCTTTTAAAATAAAAATAAATTGTTTATAAAAAAGAAGATGTGGTTTGATTGCCAATGAGACAACTGTCCACAAGAGACCAAAATGACGCAGAAATTAACAACTATAGGTCACTGTACAGCCTTCAACAATGAGCAAAGCCTATACCGCATAGTCAGCTATAAAATGCCCAGCAATGACAATGTAAAATAATTGAAACGAGAAAACTAACGGCCTTATTTATATAAAAAAAAATTGTTTATGTCTAGATCAGTAATGTTCTAGATTGACTGCAAAAAATAAAATTATTGTATCATCACATGAACATTACATGTAAAATATGTAATTACAGGATAATAGTAGTGATTGCAGTAGCTTTTCTGGTGTTTGTTGTGATAGTATTGTGTTGGAAAAGAAATACTTTGAGGGAAACATTTAAAGGTAAGAAACATGGGCTGATTCAGGAGGGGGTGTAAGGATGTACACACTGCTTTGATCCGAAAATATAACATTTGTATGCCCCACCTAGGGGCTTTATGTTTTTTGGTCTACATGTCTGTTGGTCTTGTCTTGTCAGTCCGTCTGTCTCGCTTCAAGATTTTGGTCCAGGTAGTTTTTGATAAAGTTGAAGTTTAATCAAGTTGAAACTTAGTACACATCTTCCCTTTGATATGATTTTTCTAATTTTAATGCCAAATTAAAGTTTTTTTTCCAATTTCATGGTCCACTGATCATAGAAAATGTACTATTTGTTAACAGCTTTTGAAATAATTGTCATTGGGCGTTAAGCAAGCAATTATCAATCAGTCAATCAATCATGGGTTAAGGTGGTACCCAACACTTTCACTAAAATTAATTTGGCTCGTTTAATTTTCATAAAATTTTGTCCAAGTATTTACTTTGATCCTTTAACAAAAATATAAAAATTTCAAAAATTTTGAACCAACCGTTTTGTCAGAAAAATTACACTGGTTATATAGCAGTTTGACAAACACCAATTTTGATCATTGAGAAGCTTAATGTTTCCTTTACAACACAACGTAATTAAAACGTTAAGCTGACTTTACAGAGTTATCTCCCTGTAGTGTTAGGTACCACCTTAAGATCTTGGGGTTCAGAGATTTATTGAAAGTATACTACAGGAGACACTAGTGAAATTATAGAATATAAATACAAAAGTCCTATTTCTGATTTAATATATGAATATCTTAACTATATATGAACTTCAGTATGCTGTAATTAGATTTATTTATTTTTTTACAGTATATAATACATCTGTATGTAAAACTGTTTGTCATGTAAGAATTCTATTTACAGGCTTTAATATTTGTAGTAAGTATGGAATTGAATTATCATTTTTGCTTATTTTCTGTTTGCTTATTTATACGAGCATTTTAGCAATGGAGGATAGGTACATATATTTTTTATTGCAAGCACTCTGTTCATTTGTCAGTATGTTCAACAAATATTTTTTTCATACTTTTCTCAGGTAAAGCTGAGTAGAAGAAGTTCATATTTGTTCAGCGGCTTGACAGCGGTGAGTTGTTAAGTGTGAGCACTTTTCAGATATGTCAGAAACCAACTTCCTGTTGCCAATATTTCGATTTGTTTTACTCATCATGGTACTTGGCGGTACCTAATATTTTTGTTTCAGTTTTGGCCAGTACTTTTGAACATGATGACTTCATGACATGCACCTTTACTATGTTGAATTGTTCAATGCTTTTCAGTTCTGTGAGACACTTACTGCCTGTTTTCAGATTTATAATACAAATTATGAGTAGAGATATGCCTAGGCATGACAACACATGCCATTTTAATATGCTTTTTTTGTTTTTGCTTAACATTTAATTAGCTTGCTTGATTTGACATGTAGTATTGTATACTTAAATTGATCTTTGAGTTTTGATTCATCTATTTGAAAATGCTTTATCTTTATACATGTAATAATATGTATTATTATGGCCTATTTGCTATAATTTTAGTTTTGCTTATATATTGTGTGAATACATGGATTGCATAATGCGTAAAATCTGCATATACCAGATGCAGATCCAGGGTTTTGAATAAAAGGGGGAGGGAGACCAAACTCAACAAAGTTTGGAGTGGAACCGTAAGAGATCTAGATGAACGGTTCATTATTAACAATAAATGTACTGTAGCACCATTAGGGCATCCTTACACATGCATATGGTTAAATTATACACTGAATTTGAATTTATCCAAAACAAATTGATATCAGTAGGATATATTCAAATAGCAATATTTCTAAACAAAAATTTGTCTGCAGGAAGCAAACAAGCACTTCATTCTCATTAATTATCATGGAAATTTCTTGCAATTCAAGATTTCATCCATGCTATGTGGCATTGTAAAACTACAATTACCCAGTATATTTTTGAAACAATTGATTATTTTAAGAATACCCATTGCAACACATAGACTGATTTATTTGTGGGTCAAGGGATACTTTTACATTCAAAGCTGTTTGCATAAAGTGAAGTGAGTCTTGGCCCCATGCCCGAGTTTCAATCGTTTTAATTTTTTCAGATAATATTTTGCTAATATTTTGCAAAAAGGAATTCAAATTAGAAGTTTTGACTTTAAATAATTATTATTTCTAATTTTTCAGATATATTTAGTGCAAGATGTAAAAAATGTAAGAAAGGAGACAGACTAGATACTGAGGAAAATGAACATATGTTAAATACTATTGAAAATGGCAGATTACAAAATGGCATTGGAAGACAAAGTTCTAATGGCTCTGCAAGCAATGGCTATTCCATTCCAAACTCACCATTCCAGGGGGAGCAAGACGGTTCATTGGATAATCAAGTATCAAATGGAAATATAGTTCTGCAAAGAAATGGCACACAAAGCTTGAAAAGTGATACAATGATGAATGAACATGATGGACGACAAAATTCCTATCATATAGATTCAGCTAGTGAACAAGCTAGTGAACAAGCTAGTGGCTTAACTATGAACACTTTTATTGATGGATCTGAAAAAGCATCTATATGTGAAAATAAAATAGAGACCAAGGATAGAACTAAAGTGCCACACTCGGATAGCAAAACTTATAACTCTCTGAATGCTGACAGTTTCTTACAAGATGACAATTCTTTGGACGAAAACACTTTGGAATCAGTTTTTGTTCACAGCGCGAGCTCTCCACAGACTCAGTCACCAGTGCCATGTGGTCGTGATCCTGACACAATTCCGAAAACAATGAGTGACAATTTCTCTATAGAATCTGTAAAGGAACCAGGAAAAGAAAGTCTTCCAAAAAATAATTCTAATGGAAACATTCCTGCAGCTGGATTATTTCAAAGTTTACAGACCGTGCCTTATAGACAGACTGATTTAAAGGATGAGGTTAACCATCAATCAAGGGTACCAGAAATACCAGCTGCAAATCCAACTGTTAAAAAAGAAATCCTCAAGCCACAGACAAGAGTCAAGCCAATGGCTAAAGGTATAAAAGGGTTAACAAGCTTAGGGGTCGTATACAATTAATATATCTATGGTTTAAAATATTGAATTACAGTCAAACCTGATTAAACTGGACCCTGAATAAACCGGTTTCCTGTCCATTCCGGCCAAAAATGAAAGTCCCATTTTTTTCCCTTCAAAGTCTTTGTTAAAATACCCTTTGTAAACCGGACCCTGTGTATTCCGAATTCCGGTCTAATTATGCAGTCCCAATACTCTTAATTACATTAATTATTACCTGTCAAAACCGGTTTGTCTAATTAATTTCAAAACCGATATGCAATCAAAACATATTTATTTATTTATACAATATGGCTTTTCAGGATAATCAATTAGTCAGGTGTTAAACTGTGAACTGACAATCGTACAGGAGTGAGCTGTATTATTTATTTTAAAAAACATTATAAACGCGTCAATTAAACGAAAAGACACATCGAATATATCTCGGATTGAACTTACGTTGTAACTTGGATGAACAAATTGAAAAAATCGCGGAGTAAGAAATTTACATCGTGATTTCGAAATCCTGGGTTCCCTGTTGTGAACCCCTAAACACATGACCTTGATAATGAAAAACACCCGGATGGCAACAATCAATGGATATTGTACACTGTACGACAACGTTTCGATAGTGTGATGAAATTACGTTTGATAATATTCTGGCTTTTAATCGGCCATGGCATTCCAATGTTTCAAATTAACGATCATGGAAGAAAATCGAAATTCTCGTCTCACAATCCAAACAACGCGAGTGTTATGATGAAAATGCAAACAATGAAAAACGAAGTGAAAGTATTTTAATTTATCAGATATAATTTACAATCTGACAGAGAGAACTTTTACATGCAAAATATCGGACTTCACAAGTCATTAACCTCCGGTCAAAACGGAAACCTGAATAAACCGGCTCACTGTCCAAACCAACCCTTTTTCATAGTCCCGTAGCCGGCCGGTTTATGCAGGTTTTACTGTATATGACTAAATTCCTAAGTCAAATGGCTTAAGGTATAAAGGGGTTAACAATTTAAGGGTCATAAACAAATGATTTATTTAATGTTAAAAATATATATTTTTATCAAAGAGGTTAAATTGGCACTGATCATGTAATTTTTGTATCAGAGTTATTGTGAGCATGGATTTTCATATTCATCACACATCAAATTCCTGTTCACGACTACTTGTTTTTTCTTAAACATCATGATCATGAACATATAAATTGCCATGTATGAAAATAAAATTAAAGGTGGATACCATAAACTAGTTTCTAGTACTTAAACCAAAGTCCAGATGTTGTGAAAAAACGTATTGCAACAACCTTTTATGCGTGTAGAAACTGTTAGACAATCAGATGAGCTCAAAAACTAGTGCATGGTGATCGTGATGAATATCTGCAGATCAGTACAGTTCCGTAAGGTTTGATGGGTTTTTTTCAAAACTCTGAATAATATTGGTGATTCTAACAAAAGATTGAATGCTAGTAAAAGTAATCTATTTAACAAATAATTAATATAAAATTTCAAAGTGAAATAAATAGATACTTAACACCATAATAGTGCAACTTTCTTTTATTCAGGGAATTTGTAAAGTTCAACCCTTGTAACTATCACAAACCTGTAAGTTTGTTCATGTAAAATACAGATGATATGACCTTAAGTTACAGTCGGTTAAAATTATCAACATTTAGCTTGTAAACACATTGCAACATTCCCATACAGTTGAATTTTTAAAGTAGTTATTTTGAATATCTATTTTTAGTATTTCCAGTAAGATCAACATCACAAGATCAACAAACCAATGCTCAAAGTTCAGTAAATGGAGCAGAAGGATTTACTCCTTCCCCAACTACTGCAAATGGTATTGATATCCAACAAGCTGTTAATAATGACAGTCACAAGGTCGTTGCTAATACTCATTATGGCGAATACCCAGACATGAGAGAAAATAATACAGAAGATGCTATCAATTCTGCACAGGGTTATTCACCAAGTATGGATAGTTCTGAAGGATTAAGACAGCAACCCTCACTCTCCACAAATCATGAATCTCCTCCAACTGACGAAATAAATCACATAGATAACAATGAACAACCAAACCTTCATGAAACAGCATCAGGAAATGTGTTGGCTACACCCAGCTCTGACAATAGTAGAGAGTCCGAGAGTAACCAGTCATTACAGCAAGAAACAGTTAATGTAAGTTATGTTTAGAGTCATAATAAGTAAAATAACAAAAGTACCGAACTTAGGACCAAGAGAAATTCAAAACAGATAGTCCTTTATAAAATGGCAAAATCAAGAGCGCAAAGAAATGGAAAATAACTGTCATATTCCTGACTTGGTACAGGCATTTCCTAATGTAGAAAATGGTGGATTAAACCTAGTTTTATACCTAGATATAACCACTCACATGTATGACAGTTGCATAAAATTCATAACATTAACTAGATTAATTTTTACATTGTTATTTTCTTACAAGTGTAATCAAGGTCTCTTGGAATGTCAAATCAATCAGATAACTAGAATTCAGTTTTTGATTTTAGAAATAAGTTGTGATAAGGAAAAGACTTTGTCGATAAAAAATGGATTAGAAATAGTAATAATATATAATAACTTAATTTTGATGAGGTAAAAAGATGAGGCCAACAGCTGAAGTGAATATCAGTTTTTCAAAAGTCAATTTAACCACATATTTACCGCAAAAAAAGAAAGTAATTGTTTTATTCCATATTCCGAGAAAAAATGCATATGTATGTAATGGAAATTATTCACCAAAATCAATTGTTTATCAAACGTTTTTTTAACATAATTACACACGTAAAATCATGTGATGTTTTGCATGATGAATATAGAAAAACCTACTAAAGTTTTATCATTATGGAATAATATACCTTAATTTTCCTGCCTCAACATTGTTTCTTTTTTTATTTTGCAGCAAGCACCAGACACTTACAGTTACCCTTGAAGAATTGCAAAACTAAACAAACAATATTTTGATATTATTACGATACTATGCAAAGGACTTTGTGCAAATTTTGACTTAAATTTTTTTTATGTGTACAGTAGGTATACTGTATGTGCAAAATAGTATTAAGATCTAAATTTTAGGTACTTTTTATCAAAAAGTGCTAATTTATTGACTGGGAGTCTGGGAAACTGGATCTTTTTCTCATCTTGGGGCACACAGGAATGCTAATCTAGCTGTATTATATAATGTTGATTCAGGAATTATTGCAATGGTTTTATAAATGCAAAACTGTGACAGTATCAAGTTCCCAATAATGATAGACTAGCATTAATGAGGGTATGAATGTCCTTTACAGTAGGGTAACAAATGGTCATTTTTCAGCTATTGTTAGCGTCAAATTGGTTGAAATTTTTCATGATTTGTCATGGCCTTAAATAATCATGGTGACAGTTTTTTTTGAAAAAAATTAATCTGACTCGTCATAATCAATCAATTTATTAATCGTCTTAAAGAATGTATAAGATTTTTATATTGATAGAAAATCAAAGGATATCGAATATTCATCCACAACTCATATATATACATTGTACTTAGCCTCATTTTCATGGTTCATAAATCAACTTGAAGTTTTTCTTGGTATAAAATTATTTTAAAATAAATCATGACAGAAAAAAGAGTAAGGCATGGCTTATATCATGTATCATAATCATTGCAATATAATAATGTGCAATTTTGCAGTGGCCAGTGTGTTTTATTAGGATAGTAATACCCTTTTCCGAATGTCAAATGGTTATTTTCAGCTACTGTTAACATCAAATTAGTTAAAATTTTACAGTGATTCGTCAAAATATCCTTATGGTGATTCGTCAGAAGTCACAAATATTTATTGTTACCTTTATTTGGGGGAAAAAATTAACATGATTCTTCAAAACCAAAGATTTTTTATCATCTAAAAAAAAGTTTTTTATCGTCATGCACCAAAAATTACTGTTAACGTCATTTAGCAATAATATATACGTTTTTTTTTTCTATGAAGGTACCCCTTTTACGACCCTCTTATATTAGGTTAGGTATAGTAAATATTGCTTAGTGCTGGGTTTTTTCTGAAAGACCTAAATGACCAATATATAAAGTTATCAGATTTCAATATATAAGTTTTTAAAACTAAGATTTTAATGAAAGTACACAATCTCCTTTACAATTACTTTTGGAACTGCTCTAATAAAACTGTTATGAATGCTTTGTTAATGGTAAATGTATTTTAAGGTTTAATGTTATGTTATTTCTATTTGATTTCAAATATTTTGGAAAACTCATATAAATATCAAGTTCTAATATAACCTTGCCAAAATTCATGTATTTATTTGCCATCAATTAGCTCAATGGCATTAGGGAAAATTAATCTTACATGACATTTTGAACAAGAGGTTTTACTGCTTTGCTATTTGATAGGAAGCCCAGACTTTATATTTTGACATTCATAATTCCTACAGCTAGTCAGTTATAAGTTTTACCAGTGATCAATTTATGCTTTTTGGAGGCTTTAAATTTTTCTCTTTGTATATCTGTTACTTTTTATTAAAAAGTGCTTTAATTATTTATTGCTTGTTTGTTCTTTTTTGTTTGTTTTTAAGTGCTAAGCATGTGATGTATATTTTGTATTATTACATTTTGTATATTTAATTGTAATGTAAATGTTCAGCTATTTATAAGATATTTAGCCTGTATTTGTATGATAATTGCACAATGCTAGTTTCAGATCTCATTTGAGTTTTGTTCTGATTGGCAAATATTCTTGTCCTAGATATTTAGAATCAGTTTTCTCATTTCTTCTACATGTATTGCTATTCTTCCTTCAAGATTTTATTACAGTATATAAGACATTTTATATGTGTCTGATTTTAGCAGTAAAGATTTTATTGCAAATTAACCCTTCGCTGTTCATTAAAATGCATTGAAAAGGGCTATTAAATGTGAATAAGGAACACAGCCAAGATTTAACTGCCCCAACTAAGGCTTAAACTGCAAAGAAAATCTTAAGTACGCTATATTACATAATGCATAATATTAAGAAGAGACTTAAAGGTTGTGTATAATACTTTCATGATGGTCAACTATTAGTTCCTTTATATTTTGATATATTGAAATGTATTTTCAAACTTTGGAAAGGATTTATTTTTTTAAAATGGTATTTTTAGTTATATATAGAAAAATGAAAAGTAATATAAAACCACTACAGCAACTAAAAGTTTTAATTAGTTACATTAAATTAATACCTGTGTATCAAATAGTTCAGTAGAAAGATTATTTATTGATTGATAGTTTTGTAATGGAAAATCATTTTATCAGAATTTCATTCCATTACACTGTCACAGGCAGGTGCTTAAAAACAGTTTCTGAGGAAGGATCATTTTTGCTTTATCTTGTATGATAATATAAGAGCAGCATAAAATGTCACATTGGTCTTGGGGTGCTATGCCATTGTATTGTTGCCTTAAGAACACATTCCCGTTTCATTGTGAATTGTATTTTTGTAATATTTGTACATATGTATATTTTTTAAACTTTTACAAAATGCATTCAAAATCATATCTGTCAGTATAAATATAAGAAGATGTTTAATTCGTAAGGATGTTTGCTACTCTGTTTAAGTCATTGAAAATTTGGTGGAAAAAAAGTCTCTTTTGATTTTTGTTGAGCCTTCGACTTTAGTCGAAAAAGCGAGACTAAGCGAGACTACATTCTTTTGGCGGCGGCGTCCACAAATATTCACTCTGTGGTTAACGTTTTTGAAATTTTAATTACTTTCTTAAACTATCCTGGGTTTATACCAACCTTGGACAGAAGCTTGTTTATGATCATAAGATAGTATCCAGAAGTAAATTTTGTAAAAATAAAATTCGTTTTTTTCCGTATTTTACTTATAAATGGACTTATTTTTTCTGCAGGGAAACATTACATTCACTCTGTGGTTCAAGTTTTTAAAGTTTTAATAACCTTCTTAAACTATCCTTGGTTTGTACCAAACCTGGACAGTAGCTTGTTTATGATCATAAGATAGTATCCAGAAGTAAATTTTGTAAAAAAATTAATTAATTTATTCTGTATCTTCTTTTAAATGGACTTAGTTTTTCTGCCAGGAAACATGACACATTCACTCTGTGGTTAAATTTTAAAAATTTTAATGACTCTCTTATACTATTTTCAATTTGTACCAAACTTGGACAGAAGCTTGTATATGATCAAAAGTAAGTATCTAGAAGGAAATTTTGTTAATATTTTGTACCTTTAAAACATTTATTAGATTCATGAACTATCCTGGATTTTTACCAAACTTGGACAGAAGCTTCTTACAATCAAAAGATAGTATCAAGAGGAATATTTGTATGCCCCACCTACGATAGTAGAGGGGCATTATGCTTTCTGGTCTGTGCGTCCATTTATCTGTCCGTCTGTCCATTCGTTCGTCTTTTCGTTCGCCCGTCTGTCCCGCTTCAGGTTAAAGTTTTTGGTCAAGGTAGTTTTTGATGAAGCTGAAGTCCAATCAACTTGAAACTTAGTACATATGTTCCTTATGATATGATCCTTCTAATTTTAAAGACAAATTAAACTTTTGACCCCTATTTCACGGTCCACTGAACATAGAAAATGAAAGTGCGAGTTTCAGGTTAAAGTTTTTGGTCAAGGTAGTTTTTGATGAAGTTGAGGTCCAATCAACTTGAAACTTAGTACAAATGTTCCCTATGATATGATCTTTCTAATTTTAATGCCTAATTATATTTTTTACCCATTTTCACGGTCCATTAAACATGGAAAATGATAGTGCGAGTGGGTCATCCCTGTACTTTGGACACATTCTTGTTATTGATGTTTTTCCTCAATTTTGTTGAGCCTGCGATTTACAGCAAATGTAGGCGAGACACTGGGTTCTGCGGAACCCTTATGAATTTTTCATTCTTTTAACATTGGCACCATTTTTCTTTCAAAAACTCTAAGAAATTAAAAGACTTTATTAATATGTTCAAAAATGGTTTTAAAATTTCATGTAATTAAACTATTTAAAGAAAGTTAGTGGGATTTTTTTTTATTGACACTACATCGATAAAACCAGAGGATTTTGAATATACTTATGACATAAAAAAAAAAAACAAGAGTAGCAAACATCCTTAATTCAAACGTTCTCAAAAGTCATGTGATAAAAAATGTAGTCGGTTTGAATTATAGTCTTTCACAGTATTAAATTGAGTCATTAAAAAAAATGTGATTTAATGTTTTTGTATTTTTTATCACTTATGTAAAATTAATGTTTAGCTATTACGTTAAATTGATTTTATACTGAATGTATTAATAAGGGATGTCAAAGAGTTCTTGAGTATCTTTTTTTTCAGTAGGCTGTTTTGTAAAAAGTTTTTATTTAGAATTCAATGACTGTATTTTTAACATGATAAAATCAAAGATATCTTATTACAGTATTATGAATCATGGAAAACTTTGAATAATGCTGCTTATGAACCAGAAATCTCAAGTACTTATAAAATAAATAAGTTATACCATTTTTGCTATTATTTATAACTTATCAAAGAAAATAAATTGCAATTTATATAAACCACTTCAGTTTGCTCTAGCTGTAGTCGTCATATAGTACCAAGTCAATGTTCTAGAAGTTACTCTAATTTTCCGAATCCCTATCAAATAAACAAGGACACTAGTACATATAGAAGAGTAATGAGACTCTTCCTCAATATTCAATCTGCATAAATAATTTGTTAGTTAAGAAAACGAATTACAATTTACAAAGGCAAACCAGGAGGATTGATAAGATAAAAGAGAGATGAAAGATACAAAACAGATAATCAAACTCATAAGTCGAAAACAATTCACCATATTGTGACCAAAAAAAAAAGTTATACATCAGTCTATGGTACTTAATAGAACACAGATTATTTTTTTTAGAAAACCGTTTAAATCAGACAAAAATTTGAAATCATTTTAAAGGAACAGGATAAACTTTAAAACATTATTACAACAGGGTATGCAAATTTTCAAGAACAAGAGTTATTCTGCACACTGAGAAGGAAATGAAAAAGACTTAATTTTCAACATTTGCTTAAGACCACTTACAAAAACTGAATGTGAAATGGAGGCCATTAGAAAATATGATCAGAACAGAACTTTTGGCATGACAAAAAATGTGGAGTTCAGATCAAAATAGTTAGAAAGCCAAACAAGTATGTAGTTGAAGAGCATTGAGGACCCAAGATTCCAAAAAATTGTGCCAAATACGGCTAAGGAAATCTATGCCTGGAATAAGAAAATCCTTAGTATTTCGAATGAATTATACTTTTGCAAACAGTTGATTTATAAAAATGACCATTTAATTGATATTCATGTCAACACAGAAGTGCTGACTACTGGTCTAGTGAAACCCTGTGTATCTAATCTGAAAAATCATTAACAAACAACTCCCGTTTAACCTTTTTGCATCAGTTTGTTATTGGTTAACCAAAAGACGTTTATGGAGAAATTTTATTTCTATAGATCAAAACTATTAAGGCCATCCCCTACTAGTATATAGATGAAAATAAAACTTCATATATGAGAAGCGTCCAATGTAATTTTCTGGATTTATTTCCCACAGCAACTCAAAACCAAAATCGTCTGGATATGCACGAAATCAAATCCACTTGAAGTTCAGCAAGAAACACCCATCCAAACAATAAAATTATAAGGTTGAAAACCAAGAATGTATGAATACTCGATGATGTTTTGTTTCCAACAAATGGGCTCATAAAGATCATATAGCAATGTTCCAGACCGTATAAGTATTTGGACCGTATGCGTACTTTTTCAAAATACTCATACGGTCGGACCGTACGCGTACGGTCTGACTAATATTAAAAAGTTTATTAGTTACAAATGCATATAGCAGATCAACATAACTTAACTATCAAATTAATCTAAAAAAGTTCAATTGTAATTGAAACAAAAACTTTATATTTTGACTTTTTTTAAATTCACGCTTATTAAATCTGTTAGTCTCTTGTATTAAGCATGTCGATCAGTAATACATTAATTGAATTATGATCACTGAAATTGAAGATATCGGAAGTAAACATAATGTGGGAGGTCAATTGTTTTAGAATATTTAGCAAAAAATTCAAATGCAAAGGAACATGCATGAACTGCATACATGAAAATGTAAAAAATATTACGTTACTTGAATTGTGTCACCTTTGGCGAGAGTACCAAAATGGAATTCAGATATAAAATTTAACAAATACTTAATTTCAATTGTTCGTTTGTTCATTTTATCTATCTAATTGTAATAAATTATCAATAAAAATTTGTAATTTAAACTAAAAATAAAGATTGTGATAAATGCTTGTTTCAATTTAACCCATATGATCAAATAACATGTATGGTCAGCTCGTACTGGACCGTATGCGTATACTCATACGGTCCGACCGTACGCGTATAGTCGGACCGTACGAGTATACGTATACGGTCTGGACCGTACGCGTACGGTCCAAATACTCATATGGTCTGGAACAGCAATACTAGACATTATTTTAGACAACAACAAAAACAATACTAGAAATCAAGAATATATACGAAGAAAAAAAAAGTTTTTACATGTACATACATATATCAGTATAATAACTCCTTTTCTGGCATTTACCAGCATAAAATAATGCTTTGAATAAATTGACAGTTCAGTGGATATGTATCTTTACTGCAACAGCCACCAACGGACGGTGCTGTGTGTTACAAATTGGGAGATAGATCCACATGGTTTGAATATATGTAGATAGACAATATTGTTAATAATTTGGTTCATTATCATTATCATTAGAATATGCACAAAAATGGCACGTATACTTCATGCCTAATTCAGAGGGAAAGAACATACTGTACGGTTATTCAAGTGCAAGAGGCATGAAAGGACGATACTAAATGACATGTCCAACATTGTACATTATTAGCTTTGAACTACTTCTTTAATCTATCGTTATCGTTACAATATCCTCTTGAATGATAAAAACTATAAATGTGTGTTTACTAGTACACATAAATGTACAATTTCACCTACTTAACTTTTTATCTGTTAAAATTATCTTGAAATGAGCAATTCATTTTAACTGGACCTAGCTATAACAATGCCATTTTCTCAGCCTACAGGAGAAGCACAGACCCAAGCAGTGTGTCAGTTCTGTGAAAAATCTAAAGAGATTAAATGGAAATGCATCAACTGTGGACTCTTTCTATGCCAACTGTGCTGTTCAATAATACATAGTAAAATAAAAACATCAACTGCACATGAAATCTTAAATCTAGATTTCGATAAAGAGGGGTTAGCTGCTTCAATGCGAAAAGTGGATATAAAAAAAATAGTATGTACAAAGCATAGTGAACACAAGTGTGTTGTCTACTGTAATGAATGCAGGGTGCCAGCCTGTTCCGATTGTTTAATGGAGCCTCATAAACTGCGTGATTATAAACCCCTTGATGAAGTTTATAATTATATAAATTCTGAAATGAAGGAACTAAGAGATAATTTTGAAACCTATCTCGAATTCTTTAGAAAAGAAAAAGACAAACTTCAAAGAATGCTATCAGATGGGGATACCGATTTTCAAGAAACTAGGAACATAATTCTGCAAACTGAGAAGGAAATGAAAGAAGCTATTTCAAAATATGCAAAAGACCTCTTGCAAGAGCTTGATTCAAATTGGAAACCTTCAGAAAATATGATCAAAACTGAACTTTCTGTCCTGACAAAGAACGTGGATGAGTTAGAAACTAGGAATGATAGTTTAAACCAAGTGTTGCAGTCTCATCAAGCAGCAGACATTTTCTCCACTAGTAAAACCTTGGATAAATCATTACCGCAATATTCAGTCAAAAACATTAAAGGTTATAAGAAAAAATTCATTCCTTGCAATTTACAGGTGAAAATTGGACGCAAAATGTTTGGTGAAATTTACAGAACTCCTGACTTAGAATTTGTAAACACTTTTGAAAGTGATGTTAAAACTGTAACAAAAATACTTGTCAATAGTGACAACACTGCATTTATAGGAAGCATGACCAGTCAAAAATTACAACTAGTAAAATTTCAGTCTCATAATATCAACGTAGAGAGAGACCATCAGATAAAAGTGTGTGATATGGTAAAAACACCAGAAGGAGACATACTTGTGTCAACAGGAGAAAGTGATCTTAAACTATATTCAAAGAGGGGACAATTATTAACATTTAAGTCCTTTTCACCATTGAAAAATCTATGTGTTCATGTAACAAAAGATAATAAGATTATAGGAGGTTTGACAGAATCTTTCCCTGTTACATTACCTGCAACAGAAGACTGCATCAGAAGACTTGTGATTATGAACGAGAATGGTGACATACATCACACTATTGAATATGATAGAGACAATAAGAGAATGCTAACATATCCTCACAGAATCAATACTTTAAATGATAAGATAATAGTGATTGATTATCAAGAAAATGAAAAGAGGGTGATAATGTTAGACCAAGGGGGACAACTTCATTGGACCTACAATGGATTAAATCATTTAAAGTCTGAGCGCGTCAGATTTTATCCACGAAATGTGACAATAACCTCTTTAAATATGATTTTAGTTGCTGATATTGAGAACCATGAGATACATGTATTAAATCCTGACGGTGAGGTTATTGTATGTCGAGATTTAAAGCGCTTATTAGGAATAGAATGTCCGTCCAGTCTTGATATCGACAAAAATGAAGTATTATGGATTGGGTGTAATACATTCTCAACAGACAAAAATGGAAAGGCTAAAATTAACTGTGTCCGACTAATTTAACCATGAGTTTTAAACTTTCGAAATAAATAAACATGATCATCTTTGTATATCAGTGTACAGCATGGATGCTGGGAAAAGTATATCAAACTGTAATTCAGAAATAATTTCGAGGTTTTTATGACATAATTGCACAAAAGTTTGAGAATGGGAAAGAATTGAATACTACCAACTCGCATAACGATATCTGATTCAAGTACACGTAATATGCAGATTTACTGTAAATCTTAACAAATATTTATAAACGCGCATCTTTGTCCATTTATAATCATACATCGTAATGATGAATAAACGCAATAAAGTTTTAATTATAAAGATATTCAAAACAGAACAAACATATAGGACGTACAATAGGTCAACATGTAATAAATGATTTAAAATTAATATTATTTTCTTAATTCATTTTTGTCGAGCCTGTGACTTCTGTCGCAGAAAGATTGACATAGTGATTGTGATCCGGCGGCGGCGTTACTTCACTTCTTAAAAGCTTATATTTTAGAAGGTGACAAACAAAGATATAGGAAGATGTGGTGTGAGTGCCAATGAGACAACTCTCCATGAATGCTTTATACGTTGTATATAGATGCCATATGTTACGAGGTTTCGGTCTGCCATATGTCCATGGTTCAGTGACCACTTGAAAAAATGTTTAAAAAAATGTATTGTATGATTAATAGGATAATTATATTTAGTTAAGTTTGTGCGTACACTGCAAGGTCATCATGCCCTTCGGACGGTTTTTAATTGACCTCGACCTCATTTCATGGATCAATGAAAAAAGTTAAGTTTATGTGACCAAGTCCATATATCAGATACTACATGGATAAACAATAGATATTCTATATTTAGTGTATGGAAGGATTGTAATGTGTACATGTCCAGTAAGTTCATCTGCCCTTGACCTAATTTTCATAGTTGAATGGTCAAAGTTAAAAATTTGAGTTTTGGTTTTCTTGTCTTACAATATATGCAATATGTCAACTCAATGTAGTGTATGGAAAAATGTGGTTCTTTGGTTAATGTTAATATTTCCTGGATATAAGATGGTTTCTAAGATTATATAAACAATAGGTCAACTATATTTAATGCATATATTGATTGTAAGGTGTTTCTGTCTGCATGTCTAGCATGATTTATCTGACCTTAATCATATTTTCATGGTTCATTGGTTAATGTTGGTTTTTTTAATTCTATTTCTAATTAACTTTAAGCAATATATCAACTATATTTATTGTGTTGTGGTTTGAATGATTGGAAGGTGTACATGTATTTCTTGTTTGGTTTATATGGCCTTGGCCTCATTTTCCTATGATACTTGTAGTAAAGCTTTTTATTTAGGACTATCAACATAAAATCAATGATTAGTAAAGCAGGCGAGACATTTTGTCTGTGCACTCTTTGTTACAAAATAAATATACTGACCAGTGCAATAAAAGCAACTGTGAATTTAGTGATTTGTAATGTTGTAATTTACTAACATTTGAAAACAAAATTATTTCATACATTCTATTTTTCACAGCAATAATGTATAAAAGACATAAAAAAATGATTCCAATTTAATTTCAAGTAGTTTGCATAAATAAAAAATATTCCGGCATAAACATAATTCTTTTAAAAAAAAAAAACTATGGAGTTAAAGTTTTGCTTGTTTTAGGCCAATATAATTAGAACTAAAAAATGAGAGGTTTCAAAATGGGAAAGAATTTCCTGAAAATTTTGAATCAAGATCTATTATTTCTGCATCAATGTTCAGTAAGTGGGAATTTAACTCAATGGATTGAAGTTAAATATGTTGTGAAACATGAATGATTAATATCGCCCATTTTGTTAATTTTTTTTCCATAATAATTTAGTGAATGATGTTAAAGTTTAAATGTTGGCGTTCCAGTAGAGGAAGAAAAAATATTATTTTGCTGTACATGCTGGTGATATTGTTTTATTTGCTGATAATTAATCAGACTTACAAATGCTCTTAGATGTTTGACATATGTGGTAACATAGAAATTATATTGATTCAGTGTTAAAAAAAAAAAGGAAATCACAAAAATACTTAACTCAGAGGAAAATCAAATCGGAAAGTCCCTAATCATGGCAAAATCAAATGACAAAACACATAAAAAACAATGGACAACAACTGCCATATTCCTGACTTGGTACAGGCATTTTCAAATTTAGAAAATGGTGGATTAAACCTGGTTTTATAGCGCTAAACCTCTCACTTTGTACGACGTTGTCATCAAATTCCGTTTTATTTACAATGATGCGTGAACTAAACAGACATAATAAATAAAATAGTCAAAATATGGATACAACAGTCATCATCGTGTTACAATTTTAAAACTTCGAAACAATTTAACAGAACACACAAGCATCTATCAAATTAAAACACATTCATTGCTGTGTCTGACAAATGGGTACATCAGTCATCATCGTATTACAATTTTAAAAGAAACAATTTAACAGAGCACAAAAGCAACTATCAAATTAAAAACATTCATTGCTGTGTCTGACGTCAGAAAATTTATACGTCACATATTGTTGACCTAGCTATTGCATACAGTATTAGAACATCAGCCTAAAAACACAAAAACTTAACTGAACCATGAATATGCAGTCAATGCCAGATGACACCTGACAGATGGACATGTACACATTGTAATCATTCGATACACCAAATAAATATTGTTCCGCGGAACCCAGTGTCTCGCCTAGTCTTTCTGTTTATCGCAAGCTCAACAAAAATGAGGAAACAAATCAATAAAATATTCCTGTTGATACTATCTTTTGATTGTAATTAAGAAGCTTCTGTCCAAGTTTGGTAAAAATCCAGGATAGTTTATGTAATAAATGTTTAAAAAACTTAACTGCACACTGAATGTAATGTTAACTAGAAGAAAACAAAATTTCCTTCTAGACACTAGCTTTTGATCATAAACAAGCTTCTTTTCAAGTTTGGTACAAATCCAAAATAGTATAAGAAAGTTATTAAAATTTAAAAAGTTTAACCACTGAGTGAATGTATTGTTTCCTGGCAGAGAATCTAAGTCCATTTAAAAGTAAAATACAGAAAAATGGATATTTTTTTACAAAATTTACTTCTGGATACAATCTTATGATCAGAAACAATCTTCTGTCCAAGTTTGGTACCAATCCAGGATAGTTTAAGAAAGTTATAAAAATTTTAAAAACTTTAACCACAGAGCGAATTTAATATTTCCCGGCAGAAAAACTAAGTCCATTTATAAGTAAAATACGGAAAAAATGGAATTTTATTTTTACAAAATTTACTTCTGGATACTATCTTTAGATCATAAACAAGCTTCTGTCCAAGTTTGGTAGAAATCCAGGATCGTTTGAGAAAGTTATTAAAATTTCAAAAACTTTAACCACAGAGTGAATATTTGTGGACGCCGCCGCCGACGACGACGACACCGACGACGACGGAATGTAGGATCGCTTAGTCCCGCTTTTTCGACTAAAGTCGAAGGCTCGACAAAAATCTTAACTTTTTCTTCAAGTATTCACTGAACCATGAAAATGTGGTCAAGGACAATGGACATATGACAGACGGAAACTTCATAAAAGTAAAATCACAAAAATACTGAACTCAGAGTAAAATTCAAAACGAAAAGTCCTTAATCAAATGGCAACATCAATATCTCAAAACCATCAAACGAATTGATAACATAAGGCATATATATCTATAAAGTATGAAGGATCAAGATCTGCTACCTTCTGAAATATTAAACGTTTAAAAGGTTGGTTAACGCCGTTGCCGCCGCCGGATCACTATCCATATACCGAGATTTCAGTGACAGAAGTCGCAGGTTCGATAAAAACTAGAGTTAAAGAAAGATAACACTAGCTGAAAACTTTAATTCAAGAAATAAAGGAATATCTTGACAATTTTCAGGTTACTGTTTTGGTCACCTAGTATAACTGATGTGTGCTAGTGTAATCGTGTGGCATTCAAATCTCAAAAGTCGAATGGCAAACAATATACATACACATTTTACATATACTCCACCACAAACAAGCCAACCAAAAACCCACACAGAAAGCTTTAAAAAGTAAAACAACAAAAGTACCAACCTTCAAGGAATATTCAAATCGGAAAGTCACTTATCAAATGGCAAAACCAAAAGCTTAAAAACACTAAACGAGTGGAAAAAACTATCATATTCGTTACTTGGTACAGGCATTTCCAATATTCAAAAATGGTTCTCTGATATAAACAACTCATCAAGGGAAAAGGGGGGGGGGGACAATTTACACTTTAAAGACTGAAAGAGTTTTGCTCAGAACCATATCTGTTAAAATTAAGGCGGGGTCATAGAGTAAACATATGTAAATTAAGGGTATGTAATACAAAGTTTCCCATCGAAACAGGGGGATTGAGATTGAGAAATGTACAACGAAATGAGAGAATTTGTCCTCTTTGTAAAGCTGGTCTTGGGGATAAAATTGAGAATGGAAATGGGGAATGTGTCAAAGAAACAACAACCCGACCATAGAAAAGACAACAACAGAAGATCACCAACAGGTCTTCAATGCAGCGAGAAATTCCCGCACCCGGAGGCGTCCTTCAGCTGGCCCCTAAACAAATATATATACTAGTTCAGTGATAATGAACGCCATACTAAACTCCAAATTGTACACAAGAAACTGAAATTAAAAATAATACAAGACTAACAAAGGCCAGAGGCCCCTGACTTGGGACAGGCGCAAAAATGCGGCGGGGTTAAACATGTTTATCAGATCTCAACCCTCCCCCTATACCTCTAGCCAATGCAGAAAAGTAAACGCATTACAATACGCACATTAAAATTCAGTTCAAGAAAGTCCGAGTCTGATGTAAGAAGATGTAACCAAAGAGAATAAACAAAATGACAATAATACATAAATAACATCAGACTACTAGCAGTTAACTGACATGCCAGCTCCAGACTTCAATTAAACTGATTGAAAGATTATGTCTTCATATATGAACTAGAACACACCCGCAAAATCGCGGGCATACAGAGCGTAGTTGAAAGTATGTAAAGTGTTGTTGGAAGAATTATGTAAAAAAAATTTCAGCAAAAGTATCATAAGTCAAAGGTTATTGGGGACAGGAAAATGTGTTTTTTTTTTATCCCTCCTCCTTTATTTCCAAAATTTCCAATTTTGGTTTTCTATCAATTTCAATATGAACATAATACATTTAGTGGGGAATTTCAGCAAAAGTAGCATAAGTCATAGGTTATTGGCGACAGGAAAATGTTTTTTTATATCCCTCCTCCTTTATTTCCAAAATTCCCAATTTTTGGTTTTCTACCAATTTCAATATGAACATAATACATTGAGTATGTTCTGAACATTTAAGTAAGGAGCCTGTAATTCAGTGGTTGTCGTTTGTTTATGTGTTACATATTTGTTTTTCGTTCATTTTTTGTACATGAATAAGGCCGCTAGGCACTGTACCCAATGGCATAGGACACAGAGGCGTGTTGATTAATTTGTTGTGGAAAGAAAAGAAGCGACACCAAAAATGAGGTCTTCTCGTTTAATAGTATAGATTCTTAAAATACAGTATACAGAAAAACGCAAACCGGAAGTCTAATCAGACTTAAAATTTCGTCCAATGACGGGACAACATCCGGATGCCTTTTTTCTCGTTTTTCTCCCAAAATAACTCAATCTGAATAATCATATGAATGGATGACAAATGCGACTATGCACTGTACCCATAGGACACAGAGGCGTGTTGATTAATTTGTTGTGGAAAGAAAAGAAGCGACACCAAAAATGAGGTCTTCTCGTTTAATAGTATAGATATCAGACACAATCCTTCCCGTGAGGGGTTTAGTAGCATACCATCATAACATATATGAGAAGAACATAACCCGTGTCATGCCAACAACTGGTTTTTAAATAAATGTGTTTAGTTCCGACGCAAAGACCCTATAAGTGAATATTAACGCCAAAATATGCAATCTTTAATGACCTGACAACAGTATCGTTACTATATCCCTTCTTAATAAGTCTATTTAAAGGTTTTGTTAGCTTCTCACGGAGGAGATGTTTGTGCTTTATAAAGAATATTTCCATAAAATATCGGATGTGAAATACCTGAACGTATAAGAAGTCTGCATGTTGAGCTATATTTACGAATGATGTCCTTATACCGATGATAAAAGTTACTAAATGTGTTGACTAGTTTGTGATATCGAAAACCTTGGTGTAATAATTTTTCAGTAATACATAAGTTCTCTCGTTAAAATCTAAAACATTGTTACATACACGAGCGAATCGTACAAGTTGAGATATATAAACACCGTAAGATGTATACCACTATATATGTAAATGTACCAATTGTGAAGTTTTAAAAGGATTTAAGGGGGAAGTTCATACCTCCATATTATTTAAAATCTCCAAATAAAAAAAAAGTACTTGACACGCTTAAATATAGTAAAAGTAATGTGCTGTCTAAGCTGTCAATTTTTAATCCAAAGGTAGAAAAGATGCTTGTCTAATTTTAAACTGTAATAAACACAGACTTATTTCTGAAGATGTATAATTTAAAAATGTATACTGTTTGTATAAACTATGTTGTAATTAACATGATTAATATTGTGTATAATATGCTCCTGTTACGAAGTCTTCTGTGGCTGAGTTTTCTTTAATAAACTAAACTAGACTAAACTATATGTAGAAAATGGTGGATTAAACTGGGTTTTATAGCTAGCTAAATCTCTCATTTGTATGACAGTCGCATAAAATTCCATTATAATGACAATAACGTGTGAACAAAACAAACAGACATTATAGGTAAAAAAAACTACAAACAGTATAAGTAATAATGTACAAAGACAAATAAAAGAATACTATACCACGTTATAAAGATGGTAAACAATGTCAGTACCTAGAAGCTATACTTCAAGACCATCATGTATTATTTTTGTTGATACAGAACATTTATCAACAAAGTCTTTGTATCTTAAGATGAACTTTTTTTAGAAAAAGGACGAGACGTTCTTTAACATACACACATACAAAGTCTGAATAGAAGCTGCAAAGAAGAGGTGCACATTTCGTTCTCATAAGAATGTTGACAATTTGTTGAAAAAGTCTAAATCCAAACTCAGGAACCTATCATTATAAAACATTACAGAACCAGGTGCTCCGCAGGGCGCAGCTTTATACGACCGCAGAGGTCGAACCCTGAACAGTTGGGGCAAGTATGGACAAAACATTCAAGCGTGATACAGCTCTGAATTTGGATTGTGATCAAATTTTTGACATTACATGGTTTTTTTTCACACAAAACAAATGTCAAGATTTTACAAATCAATTAAAGATTTCTTCTTCAAACTTTTTAAATCTAAAATTAAATAGTTGATCATGACACAGCATAGGTTTCTGACACAGAACGAATGTGGTCTAATCGAACTTAAAAGTTTTTTTTTTGCCTTTGAGCTATTCACTATGCTGTTGAATATTCATCCTCTCAAAAAAATGTTTGAAGAAATTTTCTTTTTATTTATGAAATCTGAAATGAGAAAAATTTACCCCCCCCCCCTTTTTTTCACATCCCTGTTTCCCTTTTTCCAAAACTGATATCAATTCAAATTTCTAATGGAGTTTGCAACAATAACTACTCTTTTAAATACATCATAAAATATTAAAATGTAAAATAAAGTGCTTGTTATCACTGAATGGTAAAGATTTGTTGGTAGTAAAAGTGAATATACATTGTTTATTGTATAAAACAATAAAAAAAACTTCATCAGCAACATTTTATATTGGCAAATTTCCAATGAAGTTATTTACATAAAGTTATTGGCAAATAAAAATAGAAAATGACATCATAGTCATGTCTGGCAAATGTCCAACATACATTATCTAAAAACATTTTAGATAAGATAAGGAAAAAAAGCTTCATCAGCAACATTTTATATTGGCAAATTTCCAATGAAGTTATTTACATAAAGTTATTGGCAAATAAAAATAGAAAATGACATTATAGTCATGTTTGGCAAATTTCCAACATATATTATCAACTACTATTCTATACAAAGAAAGGTAACTCCAATTGAAAATTAATTGCTATTGCACAATATTGTGCAATTAGATATTTCTTGCTATTGTGCAATACTGTGCAATTGAAAATTTCTTGCTATTGCACAATACTTGATATGGAATCCTGATTTGGACCAACTTGAAAACTGGGCCCAATTATCAAAAATCAAAGTACATATTTAGATAAAGCATATCAAATAAGCCCAAGAATTCAATTTTTGTTAAAATCAAACTTAGTTTGATTTTGGACCCTTTGGACCTTAATGTAGACCAATTTGCTAATAATTCATTTCAAATCAAGCATTTCCTTAATAAATGAATAGTATTTAATTCATAACAATCTATATTCGAGGTGTTTTGATTTACAGTGGTACTATTTATCAAAACACTTGTCTATACTAGAACCAGATGCTCCGCAGGGCGCAGCTTTATACGACCGCAGAGGTTGAACCCTGAACGGTTGGGGCAAGTATGGACACAACATTCAAGCTGGATTCAACTCTAAATTTGGATTGTGATTAAATAGTTGACACAGCATAGGTTTCTGACACAGAATGAATGTGTTCTAATGAACTTAAAATTTTTGTTTTGCCTTTGAGCAATTCACTATGCTGTTGAATATATTTTTCACATCCCCCTTTCCCTTATTCCAAAACTGATCTCAATTCAAATTTCTAATGGAGTTTGCAACAATAACTACTCATTTAAATACATCATAAAATATCAAAATGTAAAAAAAGTGCTTGTTATCACTGAATGGTAAAGATTGTTTTAATTTATCAGTTGGTAGGAAAAGTGAATATACATTGTATATTGTATAAAACAATGATTTAAGTTGATTCAACTACTATTCTGGACAAAGAAAGATAACTCCAATTAAAAAATTTCTTGCTATTGCACAATATTGTGAAATTAGATATTTCTTGCTATTGCACAATACTGTGCAATTGAAAATACTTGCTGTTGCACAATACTGTGCAATTGAAGATTTCTTGCTATTGCGCAATACTGTGCAATGGAAAATTTCTTGCTATTGCACAATACTGTGCAATTGAAGATTTCTTGCTATTGCTGAATACTGTGCAATTGAAAATTTCTTGCTATTGCACAATACTAAATATAATAATTTTGGATCCTGATTTGGACCAACTTGAAAACTGGGCCCATAATAAAAAATCAAAGTACATGTTTAGATTCAGCATATCAAAGAAGCCCAAGAATTAAATTTTTGTTAAAATCAAACTTAGTTTAATTTTGGACCCTTTAGACTTTAATGTAGACCAATTTGAAAACGGGACCAAAAATTAAGAATCTACATACACAGTTAGATGTGGCATATCAAAGAACCCATTTATTCAATTTTTGATGAAATCAAACAAAGTTTAATTTTGGACCCCCATTTGGACCAACTTGAAAACTAGGCCAATAATTAAAAATCTAAGTACATTTTTAAATTCAGCATATCAAAGAACCCCAAGGATTCAATTTTTGTTAAAATCAAACTAAGTTTAATTTTGGACCCTTTGGACCTTAATGTAGACCAATTTGAAAACGGGACCAAAAATTAAGAATCTACATACATAGTTAGATTCGGCATATCAAAGAACCCCAATTATTCAATTTTTGATGAAATCACACAAAGTTCAATTTTGGACCCTTTGGGCCCCTTATTCCTAAACTGTTAGGACCAAAACTCCCAAAATCAAACCCAACCTTCCTTTTATGGTCATAAACCTTGTGTTTAAATTTCATAGATTTCTGTTTACTTATACTAAAGTTATGGTGCAAAAACCAAAAATAATGCTTATTTGGGCCCCTTTTTGGCCCCTAATTCATAAACTGTTGTGACCTCAACTCCAAAAATCAATCCCAACCTTCCTTTTGTGGTCATAAACCTTGTGTTAAAATTTCATTGATTTCTATTTACTTATACTAAAGTTATTGTGCGAAAACCAAGAATAATGCTTATTTTGGCCCTTATTTCATAAACTTGCAGTCAAAAATAAAATTTGAAAATCAAAATGTTGAACATACAATGGTTGTAATAATAGCAATTCTGATCTAGTTAAATATTAGAGAGATTTTGCATCTACATCAGATCACCTCAGACATGCTTTTAGTGTCCGATTCTTTAAATCATGCTATACATGTAATAAATCATGCTGGAAAGGTTGTTGTTTTGAAGAATGTAAAGAGGTAAGGAAGAGAACCACCTTTAGGACTAGATAATTGGACCAAAATTATGTCTCATGGAAAGGGTGAAATACATCTTTTTTATATATATGACAAGACAAAAGTAATATAACTGAGTAGTTAAAATAAACAGTGCATCACCACAAAAGCTTTTGTATCTAATCTGAAAGGCCAGGTGATTAATTTCAATTTGATTAAATTTCATGCAGCCATAACACAGAGGCATATGACCACTTTTTTTAATAGCATTTTTTCCAGTCATTATAAAAATCACAACAAAGTATACGCAACCCATCAACACCAACACATGTGAATAAAATAGGATCCCTTTTTTAGTTGTAATTTCTGTCCTCCCTTTCTATTGTTCAATCTATTCAGTCCTGCCTTCTTTTTTGTAAAGTGTCTCGTCCTGCCTTTTTCGTTACTGAAAACTCCTGTCCTGCCTATTTTTCAAATTTGTGCAAATACATATTGTCTACTGTCTATTTCTGAAGCAGAGAGAGGAACTTCACTTCAAGCAGTGGCGGGTTCAGAACTTTTTATAAGGGAGACCCACTCCAGGGATTCCCTGTATAATCAACCAAATTTTTCCCATGAAAAGGGGGAGAATAATTATTATGTAGTCAGACGTTTTTCCATATGTCCATAAATATTCGTTTGTGCAATCTAGTGCAATTATATATAAGAAAGAAGAAAACAGTGTTCCCTTTGAAACTTTTTTTTGCAAACATGTTGAGATACATACAATGATGAATTGTCTTGATTATTTAATGTCTTTGTTTGCTCATAGTGGTCTGGGATCCAACACAAAATACTGTAATATGTTTTCTAATATCATTGAAAAATGTAAAAAGAGCATAGTTGTTTCTTTTTCAGTACCTCCAAAACAAATTTGAATCTTCTTGGTTTTTTTTTAGTTCAAATAACCAAACATTTGAAAACTATCTTAAAGTAAAATCAGTTTGATTGTGAGATCAATTAGCATGTATGCTTGTTTGAATGTCACTTGGTCTCTTATTGGCAATCATACCACATCTTCTTATTTTTCTCAGTTCATTTTTTTGTCACTAACTAATCGTTCCCTATGGACACTTCATTCAGGCTTGACACAGCTCTGAATTTAGATTGTGGTTAAATATTTGGCACAACATAGGTTTTTGACTCAGAATTGATGTGGTCCAAGAACTTAAAATTTTGAAATTCGACATTAGCTATTATGGTCTAATATTCAAAATTGAAATAAATGGTTCTAATCTGCATATCAAATTTTTGTTGAATTCAAACAGAAATTCATTTTGGACCTTAAAGACTCTTTTAAAAACGGGGCCAAAATCCAAAATCTATATGCACAGTTAGATTCTGCATATTATTGATCACAAAGAATTCAAGACATTGAATTATACTCCATTGAAATTGATTGAGAAAAGTGCAAAATATATAGAGTAATAGAAAATTATTGTTTTGACCCCTTATTCTTAACCTTCCTTTTTTTGGTATGGAGCCTTGCAATTTCAAAGAGATCCGTAGACTTATGCTCGAGCTATTGTTGAGAAATCAGGAAATCCTTGTTTTTTGCCAGATTACAAAACGGTTTGGGCCAAAAAAAAACATAATCAATCCTAACCTTCCTTTTGGGGTATGGAACGGTCAACCATATGGTTCAATTTCATAGAGATCCATACATTTATACACAAGTAATTGCCCTCAATTCCTAACCAATAAGGACATAACCCCTCAATTCAATCAAAACCTTCTGTTTGTGGCAAGAAACAAATTTCATAGAGATTAATATATGTCTACAGTCTTCAAACAGAAATGATGTACCATTTTACAACAGCAAAAACTTTTGCAATTATATAAAAAATGAGGACTTTGATGTTTTATGATAAAGATCAGTTCAAGTTATTGGTTGATGAGAATTGTTAAAACCAATAATAAGACATGGACTGTAGTATAAAAAGAACCTGTTGCACCATCTATCATTGACACATAAAAACACATGTACATAATATAAAAGCAATGGCACCAAAAATTTATTTTTCTATTTATCTAGTACAGGAGCTGGTTCAATATTTAGTTCATTTCGTAATTCTGTCAGATTTTGTTCCCAGTGTTTCTCCCAATATACAGCCATCAAAAACTTGGAATTAGTTCCACATCTGATTGCCCAGGGTAAGTATGTGCTCAAATATTGCTGTCTATTTCTGAAATGGAAAAAAAAAATGCTAGAAATAGGTACATAGATTATGTACAAATTTTGTATACAAAAGAATTTAATATTATACATGTTATACATATAACAAAAAATGTTTGATTTGTTTAAAATAAAAAAAAAATTATTAAGGAAGTTATTTTGTTTGATACCCCTTAAGGTAGCACAATACAAAGATTTTTTTACTTCCAATCACTAACCTTTGAAATGCTGTAACTTTCTTATGAATGCATAGAAAATAATAAAAGAGGTATATATAGATAGATAGATAAAAGATTAATCTTTGAAATGAATGCATTATTTTTATTATGCAATCATTATGTAATCAATTATTATGTAATTAGTGGCAAAATCTGGGTAAGTTCACTTGAATGAATTTAGCTCTATCATCTCTTGAACTATACAGAAAATTTTAACGAAATCTTAATCAACACATCATGGGCTTCAAAAGGGTGTCTCAGATTGTCTCTATGGTATTCCATTCTCTCATAAATCTCTAATTAGTGTAACCATCCTAACCACATAAAAGAAGATAATGTTTAAAAAGGTGTAAAATTTGTTCTATACATTCTATCTGAAATCTGAGACACCCTTTTGTAGATAATGGCCATAGGAACAACATATAATAAAATCAACCCTCTAGGGATACCTATGCATAAGCTAATTTCATTTGAAAGTGGAATTTTGGCGAAAAATATTTTAGACACAGTTAACATTATAATTGGTTACATAATTGTTGCATAATACTAACATTGTATTTATTTGAAAGAGTAATCTGTTAGCTATCCAAAACTACCACTTTTATAAATTTTCAAGCATTATTAAGAAAGTTGCAGCATTTTAAAACTTGGGAGTTGGAGTTATAAAATCTTTGTATTGTGCTACCTTAAACATGGCTTAACAATACACCATATACAAGTTTGAGTGAGCGTATCTTGCTAATAATTCATTTCAAATCAAGCATTTCCTTAATAAATGAATAGTATTTAATTCATAAAAATCTATATTCGAGGTGTTTTGATTTACAGTGGTACTATTTATCAAAACACTTGTCTATACTAGAACCAGATGCTCCGCAGGGTGCAGCTTTATACGACCGCAGAGGTTGAACCCTAAAACGGTTGGGGCAAGTATGGACACAACATTCAAGCTGGATTCAACTCTAAATTTGGATTGTGATTAAATAGTTGACACAGCATAGGTTTCTGACACAGAATGAATGTGTTCTAATGAACTTAAAATTTTTGTTTTGCCTTTGAGCAATTCACTATGCTGTTGAATATATTTTTCACATCCCCCTTTCCCTTATTCCAAAACTGATCTCAATTCAAATTTCTAATGGAGTTTGCAACAATAACTACTCATTTAAATACATCATAAAATATCAAAATGTAAAAAAAGTGCTTGTTATCACTGAATGGTAAAGATTGTTTTAATTTATCAGTTGGTAGGAAAAGTGAATATACATTGTATATTGTATAAAACAATGATTTAAGTTGATTCAACTACTATTCTGGACAAAGAAAGATAACTCCAATTAAAAAATTTCTTGCTATTGCACAATATTGTGAAATTAGATATTTCTTGCTATTGCACAATACTGTGCAATTGAAAATACTTGCTGTTGCACAATACTGTGCAATTGAAGATTTCTTGCTATTGCGCAATACTGTGCAATGGAAAATTTCTTGCTATTGCACAATACTGTGCAATTGAAGATTTCTTGCTATTGCTGAATACTGTGCAATTGAAAATTTCTTGCTATTGCACAATACTAAATATAATAATTTTGGATCCTGATTTGGACCAACTTGAAAACTGGGCCCATAATAAAAAATCAAAGTACATGTTTAGATTCAGCATATCAAAGAAGCCCAAGAATTAAATTTTTGTTAAAATCAAACTTAGTTTAATTTTGGACCCTTTAGACTTTAATGTAGACCAATTTGAAAACGGGACCAAAAATTAAGAATCTACATACACAGTTAGATTTGGCATATCAAGAAACCCCAATTATTCAATTTTTGATGAAATCAAACAAAGTTTAATTCTGGACCCCGATTTGGACCAACTTGAAAACTGGGCCAATAATTAAAAATCTAAGTACATTTTTAGATTCAGCATATCAAAGAACCCCAAGGATTCAATTTTTGTTAAAATCAAACCAAGTTTCATTTTGGACCCTTTGGACCTTAATGTAGACCACTTTGAAAACGGGACCAAAAATTAAGAATCTACATACACAGTTAGATTCAGCATATCAAAGAACCCCAATTATTCAATTTTTGATTAAATCAAACAAAGTTTAATGTTGAACCCTTTGGGCCCCTTATTCCTAAACTGTTGGGACCAAAACTCCCAAAATCAATCCCAACCTTCCTTTTATGGTTATAAACCTTGTGTTTAAATTTCATAGATTTCTATTTACTTATACTAAAGTTATGGTGTGAAAACCAAGAACTAGAGGCTCTAAAGAGCCTGTGTCACTCACCTTGGTCTATGTGCATATTAAACAAAGGACACAAATGGATTCATGACAAAATTGTATTTTGGTGATGGTGATGTGTTTGAAGTTCTTACTTTACTGAACGATTTTGCTTCTTACAATTATATCTATAATGAACTTTGCCCATTAGTAACAGAGAACTATATTTGGTAAAAATTTACATAAATTTACCAAATTAATGAAAATTGTTAAAAATTGACTATAAAGGGCAATAACTCCTTAAGGGGTCAATTGACCATTTAGGTCATGTTGACTTATTTGTAGATCTTACTTTGCTGAACATTATTGCTGTTTACAGTTTATCGCTATCTATAATAGTATTCAAGATAACCAAAAACGGCAAAATTTCTTTAAAAATTACCAATTGGAGGGCAGCAACCCAACAACCAGTTGTCCAATTCATCTGAAAAATTCAGGGCAGATAGATATTGACTTGATTAACAATTTAACTTCTTGTCAGATTTGCTCTAGATGCTTTGGTTTCATAGTTATAAGCCAAAAACTGCATTTTACCCCTATGTTCTATTTTTAGCCGTGGCGGCCATCTTGGTTGAATGGCCAGGTCATCGGACACATTTTTCAAACTAGATACCCCAAAGATGATTGTGGCCTAGTAGTTTCAGTGGAGATTTTGTAAAAGATTACTTAGATTTATGAAAAATGGTTAAAGATTGACTATAAAGGGCAATAACTCCTAAAGGGGTCAACTGACCATTTTGGTCATGTTGACTTATTTGTAGATCTTACTTTGCTGAACATTATTGCTGTTTACAGTTTATCTCTATCTATAATAATATTCAAGATAATAACCAAAAACAGCAAAATTTCCTCAAAATTACCAATTCAGGGGCAGCAACCCAACAACCGATTGACCGATTCATCTGAAAATTTCAGGGCAGATAGATCTTGACCTGATAAACATTTTTATCCCGTGTCAGATTTCCTCAAAATGCTTTGGTTTTTGAGTTATAAGCCAAAAACTGCATTTTACCCTATGTTCTATTTTTAGCGGTGGCGGCCATCTTGGTTGGTTGACCAGGTCACGCCACACATTTTTTAAACTAGATACCCCAAAGATGATTGTGGCCAAGTTTGGATTAATTTGGCCCAGTAGTTTCAGAGGAGAAGATTTTTGTAAAAGATTACTTTAATTTACGAAAAATGGTTAAAAATTGACTATAAAGGGCAATAACTCCTAAACGGGTCAACTGACCATTTTGGTCATGTTGACTTATTTGTAGATCTTACTTTGTTGAACATTATTGCTGTTTACAGTTTATCTCTATCTATAATAATATTCAAGATAATAACCAAAAACAGCAAAATTTCCTCAAAATTACCAATTCAGGGGCAGCAACCCAACAACCGATTGACCGATTCATCTGAAAATTTCAGGGCAGATAGATCTTGACCTGATAAACATTTTTACTGCATTTTACCCCTATGTTCTATTTTTAGCCGTGGCGGCCATCTTGGTTGGTTGACCGGGTCACGCCACACATTTTTTAAACTAGATACCCCAATGATGATTGTGGCCAAGTTTGGTTTGATTTGGCCCAGTAGTTTCAGAGGAGAAGATTTTTGTAAAAGTTAACGACGACGGACGACGACGGACGACGACGACGACGGACGCCGGACGCCAAGTGATGAGAAAAGCTCACTTGGCCCTTCGGGCCAGGTGAGCTAAAAATGCTTATTTGGGCCTCTTTTTGGCCCCTTTTTCCTAAACTGTTTGGACCTCAACTCCCAAAATCAATCCCAATCTTCCTTTTGTGGTCATAGACCTTGTGTTTAAATTTCATTGATTTCTATTTACTTATACTAAAGTTATTGTGCGAAAACCAAAAATAATGGTTATTTTGGCCCTTTTTTGGCCCCTAATTCTTAAACTGTTGGAACCAAAACTCCCAAAATCAATCCCAACCTTTCTTTTGTGGTCATAAACCTTGTGTCAAAATTTCATAGATTTCTATTTACTTAAACTAAAGTTATAGTGCGAAAACCAAGAAAATGCTTATTTGGGCCCTTTTTGGCCCCTAATTCCTAAACTGTTGGGACCAAAACCTTCAAAATCAATCCCAACCTTGCTTTTGTGGTCATAAACCTTATGTTAAAATTTCATAGATTTCTATTCACTTTTACTAAAGTTAGAGTGCGAAAACTAAAAGTATTCGGACGACGACGACGACGACGACGACGATGACGCAGACGCCAACGTGATAGCAATATACGACGAAAAATTTTTCAAATTTTGCGGTCGTATAAAAACTAAACATATTGGGTATCCATCTTCAACACAAAATCAGTAAATAGACATACACATGCAAGCAATGGAAAAGCACTTTTATTACTGTTCTTCATCTTAAAGTCACAGTGACACCTCAGCACCTAGCAAACAAACTCTTAGCTCTCTGCAAATTTAAGACAGCCCCTAGCAACAGCTTAAGCGGAATTCTATGCAAAAATACTTTTGTTATAATGTTTATTATTATATAATAGTTAACTTACACAGGACCTAATCTTAAAGGTCCAAAAAATGCTCCTAGTGCACACATGGGCAGTCCTGTTTGAATAGCTTCCACCCATTTCACTGCTACTTCTCCTAACATATGAGGAGGCATTCCCAGTACAGAGTGAAATAAATCATGTGTCTGTCTATATCTTAACATAACATATTTCAATTCTGGATCATCTACAAAATGTACAGGAAGTCTTGCATCCGGGGAGAAACCCTAAAATAAAAATATTTCTTTTTATAGTTAGCATTTCAAGTTGGATTCTTAAATCTACCTTGATTAAGATATTAAAGAGACATGCAAAATGCTATCTTATGATAAAATCACTATTTTTTTTGTGTGTATTTTATATATTGCTTAACAAATTCATTAAGTCATCTTGAAATTAGATGTTACTTTTACAAAGACCTAGGCTCTCTATCCTAACAATAAACTTAGTACTCAAGAACAAAATCTGTGCTAGACACACCAAATCATGTATTTTTAAGCAGAGTCTTAGCACCATAATTGTACTCAAAATTTGTATTGACCCGAGGTCTAGTCGTAACTGTCTGCACAGAGATCAGAACATATTTCAGATAAAATAAGACATTCAGAACTAATTTTGACTGGGATTCATTTGAGAAATAGGATTTTAGGTCAAAATGTAAGATGTTGTTACTTACATTTTTACTGAGAAAATTCCAGTATTTTTTACCAAAAGTTTCCTCTGGTAAACTACCTAAGTAATCTATAGATAATGTTGACGTATTAATTTCTGGCTCTTCCCTGAAATATATTTGTATAAAAAGCAAATAAAATTCTAATAAAGTGATTACGGTCCTACTAAAAAGTGCCTGGAAGCGCCCGAGAACCCCTGTGAAAAGAAAAGCGCCCAGGGAAAAGAAAAAGCGCCCGGTGAAGGAAAAGTAGCGCCCGGGAGAATAAAATAATAATATTTTATAACAATTTTTGTTTCCTTAAAAAAAAAATAATCATTGCTTGTTTTTTCCTTAATATAAATGTGGATATGATGCCTGAAGTCTAACATTTTCACAACTGCATGGTGAAAACTTTTTTATGCAGATGCTGATATACATTTATTATATCTTTTTTATGAAACTAAAACTGTTTCAATGGCTATGCTTATCAGGGTTTTAATGCTTATTTTTAAAGTTAAAACAAACTCCTGCTTTTTACCCCCTTGTTTTAACTACGATACATGTATAGTACTGCTTTATTTGCTGATGTATTATGTGTAACTCTTTTAATTTTGATTAAATTAATATTAATCTGTGAAATTTAAGTCGTTTTTTTTTCCATTTTTCATTTTGATATCGTTTTTGAAAAACATGCCTTTTGATGTCTTACATTTTATAAATCTTCCGCATAATCTGTGATCCATTATAATCAGCCTTTCGAAATAGTATTCATAAATTATATTATTGTTAAAATTGAAACATTCATACTCGTTTTATTACAAATGTGTATTATCTGAATTTGAAAGATACTTGTCTAAAATTGAAAAAAAATAATGTGCATAACTTATTTCATCAACACAAAGTTGTATCATGCCAATAAAATATCTACATATTTTCCCCAGGCACTATTTTTTCTTCCCCGTGCGCTTTTTCTTTTCCCCGGGCGCTTTTTATTTACCCGGGCGCTCCAGGGCGCATTTAAGTAGGACCCAGTGATTAACATGTCTACCAATCTCTATATTTTGTGTTCATTCTTTTATTTATTATTTTTTTCCCTAGATTTTTTCATGTATATATCTCATATTGGTTTGCAAACTCTGATACATAATGGATGTGTAGTGGCAGTTGCATTCAACAACGCTTTCAAGTTTTCTGCTGAATATAAAAATAAGAAGTTGTGGTATGATAGCCAATGAAACAACACACCAAATGACATAAAATTTAACTGCTATAGTATAGGTCAAGATACAGCCATCAACAATGAGAAAAATTCAGTAAGCAGTTGACGGTTGATTAGGTCTCTCCAGGCACTCTGGCTTCCTCAACCAAAAAAAAAGTGGCCTCAGAATTTATCCAATATTTCTAAAAGTGGCATTTAACACAATCAATCAATCAATCAGATAACATGGCATATTTTTTGTTAAAATTATTGATATTTGTTAGACCCTTACTCAATAATTTGTCTGCCAACAGGATCTTCCAACATCTTCTGTTTCATTTTCTTCAGAGCAAAATATCCTGTGGTCTCCCCTAGAGTGGATATCATATCTGAAATGACAGTTAACATTAGTTTTAAAAATAACTACAGATTATATCATATCTGAAATGACATTTAACATTAGTTTTAAAAATAACTACAGATTATATCTATTTGATAATCTGCTGAGATCAATCTATTTGATGTTTTTGCACAAATCCCCTATTTTAAATAAGGTAACACCAGCATTAAATACAGTTCTTATCACAATAGATGAATTATAAATAAATTAACAAATAAATTAACAAATATATTAACAAATAAATTAACAAAAAAAAATAGATGTTTCATGTTCCAACAGCACTTTTAGTGTTTTGGTGAGCACGAAGAGAGCATTGCTGTCTTTCTCACATACATATTATTGCGAACCCTATGATAGTTTTCCATAGATTCACCTGCAAGTTACCTGTCGATTTAAACTTTTGTAAGTTATATTGTCCCATCTAACAAATACAACAGGTATTGTTCTCTGTATAGTTCATTCACCAGGACCTTTAAATTTCTTCTAGGAGAAATATATCACTCATTGATTAATTTACCTGACCAAAAAATTATCTGTTTTTTGATTGAAATACTTCTATAAACTCATATAAACTGTATGCAATATTGTATTTATTCAATATATCATTAATATATTTTCAATCTGTTCAATATAAAATCTGATTTAATAATAAAAAGTTTATTTTAGACACATTTTTTAGTATTTTCCAATGAATTTGCATGTTTTTTTTGTTGCTAATTTATAGACTATGTTTATGAAGACCTTAATTTGAAAATAATAATATTCAAATTTTTATTTATCAAACACACAAAAATATTTATTGAATATTTGATCAGAAATCAACTTTTAATTTTTAAATCATTATTAATATTGAACACATTAAAAACGAGTTTTTGGTATTGAATAAATACAACACCACATGCAGTTTTGTGAGTCCTATCTTAGTATTGGTATAAGTATTTTTTCATCATTGACAGTTCAATTTTTTGTTCAGGTATATTAATCAATGAGTGATAGATTTCTCTTAGAAGAAATTTAAAGGTCCTGGTGAATAAACTATACAGAGAACAATACCTGTTGTATTTGTTAGATGGGACAATAGAACTGCCAAAAGTTTAAATCGACAGGTAACTTGCAGGTGAATCTATGGAAAACTATCATAGGGTTTGCTATAACAATGAGGAGTTTAAAACAATTCTGAGTTTTTTCTCCCTTATAAGAGAGTTTTAGATATTACAGGTATGCTTTTGATAGAAAAGATTAAAATTTAAATTTTACTGAGTGATATGTTCATGATGTTGGTATGAGAACAAACTTAAATAAATCCTTAAAAATGTTATAGTTGGAGCTCAAACTTAAGGTAGGTTGGAAAATCTATGAGAAAATCATTCATCTTTTTGGGGTCTGGAGGGATAAAAACTATATATAGAATAAACTCATCATACATACCTGAGTATTAAATTTTGTATTTACGCCAGACGTGCATTTCGTCTAATAAGACTAATCAGTGACGCTCGAATCCAAAAAGGTTAAAACCAAATAAAATACAAAGTTGAAGAGCATTGAGGACCAAAATTCCTAAAAGTTAAACCAAAAACAGCTAAGGTAATCTATTCCTGAGGTAGAAAAACCTTAGTATTTCAAAAATTCAAAAGTTTTGTAAACAGTTAATTTATAGATATGACCATATCTGATTATCAATGATAATTCAAGTCAACGCAGAAGTGCTGACTACTGGGATGGTGAAAAGGCAGACTGAAATTTTGCTAGTTTTTGTTTAAAAACTAACCAATGGCACGTTTCTTACCATCTCTTCTCGGATCATATAAAGACATTGCTGCTGATCCAGCTGATAATAAAACTTTCTGGAATAATGTTGTAGGGATGTGTCCAGGATAAAGATCATCATACTGTAGGGCTCTTTCTTCATCAGGTTCTTGTTCCTCTTCTACAATTGACAAATGCCAAATGATAAAAGACTTAAAGTAGATACTGCTAATTTAAAAGAGTTATTTGACTGGAGCGGGCCCCCTCTTAGGCAGTCAGTAGGCCCCCACTTATGAAAAATTCTGGATCCGCCACTGGATGTTCCATTATTGTTTCAGGTAAGAGCGAAGGTGGGTGCCTATTAAAATGTTTAAACCCGCAGCATTTGTTTGCCACATCTTCTTAATATAAGTATAGGTCTTTCTAATAAAACTGTTAAAAACAAACTGTTCAGGTTTTATAATTTTAAGTACCTTGTTTCTGCTTCTGCCAAATAATAGCCACAATCAAGGAACTGATTATACTGCCATATGTGTTACTGAACATGACTCCCCTTCCTCCTAACTTTTTTAAAATTTAGTTCACTAGTTTAAACATATTTATTTATAGTGGACTGGGAAACAAGTTTTGCAACTTATATTAATCCCTTTCCACTTTGCAGGTGCCAGCGCTGCCTTGTAGAGGCATTAGCCGACTCTTTTTTCGAAATCTTCAATGTTGTCTTAATGTGGAAGAGATGTGGCTCTCTCTTAACACAGTCTAGCCATTTATCGCCCCCTTCCGACAGACTATCATTGTATCCTCAAGACCATACTCGCAAATGGTGTCAAGGGAGAGCCGAAAATTCAGTCCCTGAAATTTTCATCCCGGGGCCAGGAATCAAACTAATTTAGTTCAGCTTTGTCATCAAGGCTTTAAGGCCTTGACTGATGCTGCTGATACAACCCAAGGAGGAACAGCGTTCCAACCCTGAATGGTTCTTAGAAAAATGAGATTTTGAAATAATCGCAGGATGCTGATGACACTGATGGTATTAAGAAAATATTTATATAGAAATTTTTTATTTTTAGTTTATAGGCAAAACCAAAGGTCTCATCACAGGACGAGTTTGAAATCCTATCAATAAAGGGATAAAAATATAACAAACTCCACTATCACAGTAGAGCTTCATTCGAAGAGAGCGAGAGAAGCTCTACTGTGATAGTCGAGTTTGTTATATTTTTACCCCGTTATTGATAGGATTTCAAACTCCTGCGGTCTTATTCACATACTTAACAGTATGCATAGGAATACACATTACTACTTTTAATCTTTATAACCAAAATTTTCAGAAAAATTGTGAAAGAGAAAATATACAGCTTCAACTTATGCTTTGTTTACACTGAAGTAACCTTTAATTATTTTGGTTGAAAATCAATTTTCAGATTTTCACGTTTTTGTAATGAAAAGTAGTTTTAAAGTACCTGGCGCATGATTGCTCGATGTTCCAATACTACATGTCTGACTAACAAGTCGACAGCTTCGTTGTGTTAACTTCTGTAAAACCCTGCACCTTGTAAATGTCAAGCTAGATGTCATTTTTGTTCCCTTTTTCTACTTTCGCTTTGTGTCTGTACATTTCGCGCATGCTCACAGAACCGGATGTTGCATGTGTTTTTGGCTAAATATTAAAATGAAAGTACACTAATTATGAATCCTGTAAGAATATTCTTAAGAAATGCAGCTATTAAGGAGGCAAATCGGACAACTTATATGTGTAACAACAAATGCAACAGAATTTTAAGAACTTTTAGTTTGAAAAGTGGTATTCAAACAAGTTTGCAAGGTAGCAACACCTTCAAAAAACAATTGGTAGATGACAGATTTATTGGAAACTTTTCCCCTAAGGCTAAAAGGATATTGTGTTCACCGAGATATTACAGTAGTGAACAAGAGGATGAAGGACAAACACGATCAAATCAGACACTAGGAAAAATTAAAGGAACACTGCTCATGGCTTACAAATGTAAAGTTTGTGGAACAAAAAACCAAGAAACATTTTCTAAACAAGCTTATGAAAAGGGGGTTGTTATTGTCACTTGTAAAGAATGTAAAAGTAATCACTTGATTGCTGATCATCTTGGCTGGTTTCAAGATTTCAAAGGAAGGTAAAACATTTTTTTTTTTTTATTACTTTCAGTGAGGGTGGTAAAGGGTTATTTTCGTGCAACGTGATCGCCGTTTTTTATTTCACGTTCAACGTGTTTTTACGTTTTTATTTGACGTTCATTCGTGCAAGACGGGTGCCTCGTTCAACGTGTTTTGCTTATTTAATTTTACGTGCATCGTGATTTCCAAAGTCTTATTTTGCGTGCTCAGTATTTTTCAAATAAAAGTCGAACACTTGGCAGGGATTGTCAATAAATACTTTTTTAAAAGCCGTACACAAATTATATCATAAATGTGTATACTAAATCGGGAATATCATGTAAAACAAAGAGTTAATATATACAAGAAGACAGTGATTAGTCACAAAAGGTTCAAATAAAAGTATTTATTTTTCGTGCGACGTTCATTACAGAAATTATTTCACGTTCAACGTGAAATTATGTCTTATTTCACGTTTTTTTCGTGCAAGCACCCCCCCTTTACCACCCTCTTCAGTGCATGGCCCATTCTCAAAAGGGGTCTAAGTGTGAAGCAGGATTGGCCCATTTTTTTTTAAGCGTGATACTTGAATTAAGTCCAATAATTAAGCGTGAAAATGGGAAACGAAGTCTGACAGGACACTGGAAATCACATGCGCTATTACATGTATTATGGCACCAAGAATCGGGATACAGGATTCTCACTTAACAATAACAGTTCGGGATGAGACCCCCACAAAATAATAAAAAAAAATAAACATCAACATGAAATAAAGATTAAGACTACTCTTTATAAAAATACATACATGTATATGCCAGTGACGGATCCAGGGGGTCTGGGTGTTGGACCCCCCTTCTCTTTCTTTTAACTAGTAATGCATTTGAATGGGGACACATAGTTTACTTTAGTCAACCCTGATCCTTGCACATACATCCAAAAAGAAAGATATCTTATCTAATATACTGTAGTAACAGATTTTCTTTCAAATATAATGTTATGCATTTTCTGGTCTATTGCTTCAAGTCCCATTAACTGGCTGTCACCTAGCTGATATAAGCAATTAACTAAAATTGTGCTTTAATTCTTTTAAAGGACTATTGAAGAAATTTTGGCTGAAAAAGGAGAAACTGTGAAGAAAGTTGTGCTTGATGGTGGAATGGAACTGATTCCAAAAAACTGATAAAAACAATGATTCAGATCATTCTTAATTGTGTATGTTCGGAAATAAATAAAATTGTTTTTAAACAAATATGTTTTTATCAGTACATCTCTAAAATTGAGTATGGAAACAGCGAATGTGTCAAAGCTACAACAACCAACCAAAGAGAAGAAAACTGCTGGGTCATCAACACTAAAAAATCCGCACATGGAGACAGACTGTAATCCAAGAGTATCCCTGTGTATTATAATCATATTCCTAATCTATACACAAGTTTAATAAAAATGAAAATATATACTAAGAGGTTAAATATCTGCAACATGTACTAGGACAAGTAAAACTTGACTGTTTATCCCATTATGAATTTTCCATTTTTATGTATTAACATTCCTGCACCACATGCACACATATATATGGATTGTTTATCTCCAGGTATTGTCTTGCCTGAACGCAAGTCTGAGAATGGGACATAAGAATTCTAATTTGGTATTTGGCATTGCGGCTAGGCTAGTGAATAAAATATTATACAAAGCTTTAATAAAGTTTATATCTCAAAAAGGTAAAAGAGCTGAATGTTTCATATCTTGTAGAATGATACCATATATTTATGTTACAATGTTTCTGTCTGGCATATGTCCATTTTCTTTCACTTCTTTTTCAATTTTCAGTAGTTTTTTTATGATGGGCATTTCTCACTTTTATAAGTATAAATAGGTTATTTATTTTTGATATATGGTATCCTAGCAAGGTCTTTTTTGTCTGTAAACAGGGCTCATCTGACCTTGGCCTCAACTCAGATAAGTGATCAAGGTTAAGTTTTCATCTTTACAAATTGTGACTTGGATGAGAGAGTTGTCTCATTGGCATTCATACCACATCTTTTCATATCTATTTCGTCCTTAGTCTTAGATACTAAAAGTAGTAGGTCAACAATATTTGGATCAATTGTAAGATGTAAATGTCCGTCTCGCAGGGTTAGTCTGACCTTGAACTCATTTTCATAGTTCGAATGGTAAATGTCAAATTTTCTCAAGTGCTGTAGGATGAAGATGGTTAAATCTCTGCTTGGTCGAAACCACAACTTGCTGCCTCTCTAATTAGCAATGAGTTTAGTAGGAGGAGCAAAGACTGGTTGGCGCATTCAGAACTATGTAGATATATAAGAAGATGTGGTTTGAGTGCCAATGAGACATTTCTCCCCTCCAAGTCACAATTTGTAAAAGTACGGTCTTAAACAGGGAGCCTTGGATCACACCAAAAGCAGCAAGCTATAAAGGGCCTCAAAAATGTGCAAAATCATTCAAACAGGAAAACCAAAGGTTTAATCTTTACAAAAAACAAGAAACCAGAAACTATTATGAACCACACCACCAAAGACACCTACTGAACATCAGATCCTGACTTAAGACAAGTGCAAACAAATACAGCAGATTCAAATGTTTTGATAGGTACCAACCTTCGCCCTTATCTTATGTGTTCGGTATGATGACATTTCTTTCTTTGGACTTACTTTGGACATATTTATAAAGTATAGTATTAAGAAGGATTGTTCATATCATATGCACATATATTGTCCTGAAAATGTATGTAATATTTGCCACTTGACTTTGAATTTTCATCAAACAAGATTTTCAAATACCATCTCTGCTCTTATCTAGCTGACTATCTTTAAAATACAATATAAATATAAGAAGATGTGGTATGATAGCCAATGATACATCTCTCCACAAAAGACCAAATGACACAGAAATTAACTATAGTTCACAGTAAGGTCTTCAACAACGAGCAAATCCATAACACATATACAATAGATAAATAAAAAGACTTGATGAAATGAAAACACCATTTATTATCAAAACAAAAATAAATAAGTACATAGAGTAAATGATATAAGTATTTTTTATAAATCTTGTTTAAAAAAATGATCATATGTTCAATTTAATTTCATGTAATTAATAAATAAGTCTAAATAATACCTAAATAATAATGCCAAAATTTAAAAGGGAATTTAATACATGTACAACTCATGTATGTCCTTTTACATTTATTATAACTTTTAAACCTTTTTTACTACCTCAAGGTATCAGATATTTAAAGACTTACAGATAAAGTTTAATGAGATCTGGAAAAAAATATATATTGAACACATATCGAGATCATATATATTGCACCAAAATACTTTTAAAACCAGTGGGATCCACAAAATTTGTGAAAACAACAAGTATTATAAGTGAAAAGGAAAAATCAATCCTGTAAAACTACACCAAAATCCTTGACTGAAAAATGGGTTATTTTTTAATATGTCTTTGAATTAATTCAATATTCGAGCTCATCAAGTAATTTCTTTCCCTAGGATTTTTTCCTAATTGAATGAAATTTGTGTGGGGAAGATATACACCAAAGGCATTTACTATACTGGAAATTCTACAAACCAAAATAAATGTACTGTACGCTTACGCTAGCTAGCTTAAATCAAAACTTCAGACAATGTAGCAGTAAAAGAATCATAAGAATTCAACTTTTATTAGAAAGTAGGTTGGGTTTTTTTTTTATTTAAAAAAAAAAATGCTTATAGCTCATATTAAGTTTTTGCGAGAGATTTTTTAAGTTCCTTATTTAAATCTGTCAAAGTGAAGCATCAGAGGCTGCTTTGGCTCTAAAAATGTTTAAGCCAGAAAAAATCATCAGCTGCTATATATTTTGCCAGTTTGGTAAACTTGGAGCCACCTATAGAGGCAGATAGCATCTTTATTTCATTTTCCAAATTAAAACTTATAATTAAAATGTTCTGTTTAAGATTGTTTATGCACTGTACATCATTTAACTTAAAGTGATAATATGTCATGCAATGTTATGATGCCTTGTTATCCTATGTTGTTTCTTTCTTTCTGTAAAATAAAATACTAACAGCTAGCTAGATTAAAAAAAAACTGTTGTTTGAAGTTTTGTTTGCTAATTTTAAAAAAGATTGAGGCAAATTTTGAATATTTTTGCTTCCATAAAGTTTTGAAGAGTTTAACCATTTGCAGAACAGTGAATTGCAGTTGTTTGCCAACAAAATTATACAGCCCATTTATGAAATATGAAATAAGGGGTAAAACATGATTGGAGGTACAGGACTACTTGACGACTGTGGTTCTTATTAAATTAATTTTGGACACTGTTTATTTTTTAAGTATTGTGGAAAACTTTCATCTCTTGAGTATGGCAAAGCGTTACTTAAATGAATAGATCTTCAAATTAAATCAAAACAGTTTGTTGAAAATTAATTTACACCATTTTTCAGTCAAGGATAAAAGGTGGGGAAAATTTTTAAATTTAAGTAGATAAACAATTAATACATAGACAACAATAACATACATATATGATATCTGAAATACAAACATTTAAAAGACAAAGATGATGAAACAACACACACTTCCTGTTAAAGTTCATACAATAAGTATCCCATGATTCAAAGTATGATAACTCTCCAAAAGAATGCAGGATTATTCAGGATAAACTCCAAAAAGACAGGAATACAATAAATATAGAAAAATATTCTGTTCACAGAACAAAATTAATAGCAAAAGTAATAATAATGCGTCTAAATACTACAAATGAAACTGAATGCATAAACAATGCTTTGTTAGAGCAAATTAAGAGACAATAAAATTAAAGCATGTTTCAAACTGCTAGCTTAATCTGAAGAGGCCATGAGACTTCGGGAAATGCATTTTCTCATAATATTAAAACTTTCCTTTAAACAGTGAGTAAAAATGCAGAAAATGGGCTCCAGTAGGGTATTCCCCTTAGGTCACAGGGTCACGTTCCAACAAATAAAATGTTTAAATAAAAGTGTGACAGGATTACTATCCTTCATTAGTAGATACTTAATTATTCAACCATAAGCAGTTGATCTAAGAAAGTACTTATAAAGGGCAGCAATCCCTCACAAATGTACTAACAGGTCCTTCTAAATAAGACATCAAGGGGCAAGGTCTCCTTCTTTCTCACATAGGTCCCATCTGGGAGCCACATAAATAAAGGAAAATTACAGTTGTTCATAATGAACAAATTAGATGCCAATGATGTAATTTTTCTAAATTTTAACTTTGGATCAATATTATTCAAATAAAATTACGGAATCTTATAAGTCTCAGATTTAAAGCATGTAAAAAGCTGAAAAAGGAAATAAACTGACAAAAATTATAATTCAAAATAGAAAATATAGAAGAATTATTAAGAAAGCACTTCGGTTATATAGTACAGCAATTTAGTAAAATTACTTTTAAAAGAAAATATTAAGTCTCATTTTAAGTAAAGGTCCTGAAATAATCCTGTTTCCGTTATTTTGTACAAATATAACATTTATAATGGCTGATGCAATGAAAATGAAATAAATGATTTTTATGATTTTGATTTTGAAAAAATTTTGTATTCAGATCTTTAGCAGATCCTGTTCAAATGAAGCAACATCTAAACTGTCAATTGAATACCGGTAGGTTTTTGGTGACCTCAAATGCCCAAATTTTGGCATCTTAAAAAAAACCGTCTATACAGGACTGTCAACAAAATCATTGTCCCTGCTCAGTTTATGAGGGGGATGACGCGCTGGCATTCATTTGCCAACCACCCCTCCCCCTTTTTTTTCCCCAATTCCCACTACTTTTCCTTCTTTTTTAGAGATCAAACTTTTAACCGTCATTATATCTCATCCCTTAAGCATGTCATCCCCCTCATTTATGTCACAACATCCAATAAAGCTTAACTTTTTCTTTCTAAGAAATCTAATGTACACCTATTCTATCTTTCAATAATTACAATGCTGACGTCAGGTCATCTAAGATAAAAATTTCTTATCCTACATCCACCATTAGATATACTAATGTACATACACAATATAATATCCTACATCTGTACAATAAAACAAATACAGGCTTTGCACCGAATGAATATATGTAACCATAATTTCTATACAGAAAATGTATAAAATTTATATACCTTGCCATATCAATCTCCGATTTTAATGCCCAAACTTATTTTTTTTGATAAAATACTAATCAGTGGTTGATTAAAAAATATCAACAGAGTTGGGTCTCATTTGGGTAATGGAATGTTTTGGCCGTAAAAAGTTAACAAAAATATTCAAAATAATTGGCAATTAATCAAAACCTTTGCAATCAACTTAAAGTGGAATAAAAAAGAGATATTTTTTACAAGAATTACAATTTTTTCATGTTCCATGATAGAATCGTTAAAATTTAAAGTTAAATAATGTTAATCTTCATATCTGAATCATATGAGGAAGATGTTTGGGTTTTTTTTTCTAAAAAAGACTGCAAATGAATTCACATTTTCTTTTTGTAAAAAAATGGAAAAATAACTAATCAAAAATTATTTTTTTCTTTTGACTTTACAAATATTGATAGTTGCATTGTCAGCAAATTTTTGAATGAAAATTCAACTGTAGATAGAGGAGGAAGCATTATAGCAGACATGCCTTAAAATATTCTAAGATAATTCTAATATAATAATATTTAAAAAAAGACCAAAAGATCACAAGACACACACTTAGTTACAAATCTCTAAGCTATATTTATAATGTAGACAAATATCTTAACCCTATGATAAAAATATAATTTATTGAGTATTTTCATTTTCTCAAAATATCATTAGGAGTTAGCTACATGTACCGGTATATAAAATGTCAGTAAAACATGCAAGTCTGAAAAAGACAAGTTTAACAATATTTATTGGTTTTGAAAATGTATAGAGTGCAGTATAATTATTTTTCATAAATAATCTTATTAATCAGAATTCTGAATTTAACTGGTTTAATTTCACTTATAAATAGTATTCCTATTCAAATTTTATCTTCAACAACTTTTCAAGGGTCACACATATTTTAATGTATTAATATTTGTTTTACAAAATGGCCTCTTCAGACTTGCATTGCTTTAGAAGGAACTACCTACTTACTTTTATTTTGATTTGTTTGTAAAATTTATACAGTTTAAAAATTATTGCATGTTAAAATTACAAAAAAGACAATATAAACAAAGATTTCAAAAAATTATTGCACAAAAGAGAGCACTAAAAGTTAAACATACAGGTTAAGAAAAAATACATAAATTGTTTACTATTCCCCCAAAACATTTGGTAACTTTTTTGTAAATGTTATCTGATAAAAGTGACACTATAGATTTTAAATTTATAGTAAATCATAATGTTTCTTTTAAAAAAGATATCACAAAAAAATAAAAATAAAGATATTTTACAAACATGAAAGAGAGATTATCCAAGGTAAAATAAAATACCTTGTTAAAATCACATAAAAGTGACAAAATATGGCATCCATGTGTTCAGATGGAAAACAAAAACTTTGCATTATAAATAATTTTATCTATTGACCTCTATTTTTGGATGAGGGAAATTCTATTCAGATCTTTAGAGCGATTAAAAGACTCAGTTAAACTGGGATAAATAAAGACATTTGAATCATGCTGGTTGACTTGAGCAATATTTTCAGCTAGACAAAAGTAATTTTGCTTGAGACATCATTTTTACTCTTGAGATAATTTATGAAAAAAGCCGCTGAATTTTTTCAACAATATTATTTATAGTTCATATGGCAAAAAAATATAGAAATTTTTAAGGGTATAGTCATTGAACATGACCCCTTATGAGATGATTTTAGGTCTTAAACAATGCAACGTACAAATCTATCAGAGCAGAATGAAAGATCAGAATTGCTGTAAAATATACATGGAATTGGCCATACATGAATCAAATATGATCAACACAATAATAGTTTTGGTGACAAATCATTGCTTGTTACGTCTAATACAATCTAATTAAAATTAAATCTCTTACGCTGCGACCAAGCATTAAAAAATGAGCAAGTGAGAGATTTAATTTTAATTTAATCCCATATCCTGTGTTTTCTAATAAATAAGTATTTAGAAAAGTAAAAGAAATGTTGGAAGCTTCTGAAGTCAAGATTTAAATTCTTAAAACTTCTTGATATAGATTGAAAAATTTGAATAAATTAATTGAGAAATCATACAACAAGATTTAGTGATGAAACATTTGCTCTCTTTATTAAAATTGATTAATTATTCTACAAATGTTGTAATACCACATTCTGCGTGAACTAGACATAATGAAGCTCCATAAAATCTTTTTGTCCATAAATATGCGCACTATACATGGCCAAATACGGTAGTCTTTCATAAATGAGATTTAAAATGCCTTACATGATACAAGTTTTGTGATACATGATGTTGCAAATATAATTAATGGGTGTGATAATAATACACTAGATGGAATTGTGTTTTTTTTTTTATTTACATGTAAATGTGTTTTACACTTATAAGGCTAGCAAAGACATGAATTATTTTGTCAAATATGTATGATCAATGGGTCAAAAGAAGTTTTACATAAACAAGCTATCATACATGAAACCACTGAAGCAAAAAATAGTTTGGTTTCTTTGCAACATGGTACACTGGAGTTTTTATCATAAGATTTTGCTTTACTTATAAGATAAATATTTTTGTTCAGAATTTTTATTGATGCAAAATTCACATTTTGAAAACTATTCATACCACTCTATAAAAAAACAAAATATGAATTCTTATAGTAATTTCTTCTTGACCTAATCTTTAATGGAAAAATAAAAATATCTTTCAAATTCTGCAAAAGTTAAATTATGAATTTACATAACAAAATAATTGCTTTTCTCTCAAAATAGTCCCATTTAACTTCATTTCTAGTTGCATGTATGAAACCAATAATTATGTAAAAATTCTTTGACCTTTGACAGATAAATTAACATAGATGTAAACTTTTTTAATGTTCAATATGCAAGATTTTTATTGAAGATTTCTTACTGGGGAATAAAGTTTTTTGAAGTTAAACCATTGATGTTTAATAAATTCTTAGAATCAATGTTTAAACCAATTCCATCTTTAATGGATTAATTGCCAGAGTCAAGATATCAGGTATCATCTAGATCTATGTAGGCAGACGACAATACATGAACAATTACAGCACATGTCAACTAGCTGTAAATTTGGAAGAAATCCACTTCATAGAGGCTGATATTACCTCCCCTTAAGAGATTTTTCTTAGACAGTTTTCTTTTAATTTTCAAACAAGAATGTGTCCAAAGTACACGGATGCCCCACTCGCACTATCATTTTCCATGCTCAATGGACCGTGAAAATGGGTAAAAAATATAATTAGGCATTAAAATTAGAAAGATCATATCATAGGGAACATTTGTACTAAGTTTCAAGTTGATTGGACTTCAACTTCATCAAAAACTACCTTGACCAAAAACTTTAACCTGAAACTCGCACTTTCATTTTCTATGTTCAGTGGACCGTGAAATTGGTGTCAAAAGTTTAATTTGTCTTTAAAATTAGAAAGATCATATCATAAGGAACATATGTGCTAAGTTTAAAGTTGATTAGACTTCAGCTTCATCAAAAACTACCTTGACCAAAAACTTTAACCTGAAGCGGGACAGACGGATGAATGAACAGACGGAGGAACGAATGGACGGACGAACGGATGCACAGACCAGAAATCATAATGCCCCTCTACTATCGTAGGTGGGGCATAAAAATACTTGCAAAACCAAACACATGAATTTTGGAGAGTTTACACCTATGTATAAAGATGGAATATGCATATCATGAATGAAGTAATATGTATGTTACATTATAGCTAATTTCTAATGCTTGTAGTTTAAAGGTTTGTGTGGCTTGCTTGCTTTGTTTGTATAAATGTTTGCTATTAAGATGACATCTACAATCAATACATGGGGGGGGGGGGGTCATTATACTTAAATATTATTGGATGTTTATGCTTTAAGTTAAGTGTTATGACTTTTTATGTATACAAGTTGAGTCCCGCCTATCTATTGATTTAAAATATCTTAATTACAATGCTTGAGGAAACAAAGCACGCCAACCAAACCTTTAGTCTACAAGCTTTATGAACTTAGCTCTAAACTGTTGACAATTAATGTACAAAGCTACACAGTTGTCCATTCTGAATGGAACTTGGATGACATTGTTATTTGACATAAAGCACACATATTTAATTACATGGTACATTCAACAATGTTTTATAGTACAGTAACTTTGTTACATATTTCGCTTTAAGCTGGTTTTATTTCCACTTTTTGGCATGTATTTAGTGGAATGTCATGATCGTATATCATAAAAATAATGCAAAGTTGCTAAAAATACATTTTTTTATTTTTATGTGGCATATTTTTATTGTATAACTCTTTCAACTATTTCAAAAATAACTGACTATACCTCCAATGAGTTGTATGTAATTGTCTTTGAGACAGTGTACCAACATAGAAAAGTTACATATATCAGCTATTTCATTCCAAACAAAAAAGATTTTTACTCAAAAGGCACTTGATTGTTGAAAATATTAACATAATTATCATAGAATTATGAAAAATTCATAATACATCAATTCAAAATTTTAAATCTTTGAGATCGAATACATCAATTCAAAATTTTAAATCTTTGAGATCAAATACATCAATTCCAAATTTTAAATCTTTGAGATCAAAATGCCTAAAAATCTATTTTTAACAACTTTGCATGTAAATAGTTTGTCTATGACATTAACAACACACATATGGTGACAATTTTCACTATGTTGGTATGTTGGTGGTATAATTCTACTCCATTCAATAAAATGCTCTCAGAAAATATAAAAACACAATAAAATTCTTGTAAAAGTTTCCATTTAGAGTCTGTATTGACTTGTGCTGCTGTTTGTGTTTAAACACAAAAAATATATAAAATCCAATTGCTAATTTTCCATATTTTATATGGTTTAAACAAGTCACTGACTTTAGAATTATCATTCAAATCATAAAACTGAAAATGATTGTTGTTTTAGAAACAGCCCCATATGAAACTAAGTTATATTAATATTTTACTTTTAATTTAATTTATCTGTCTAATATGAGTGCTCCTAGACAGGAGGGACAGAAGAAGAAAATTGGTAATTTTGAATGAGAATTAGAAATCTAAATGTTAATAAAAGTTTGCAATTTGTGACATTAGGTCATAGTGACCTGTTTTTATATAAAAATTTGAAGCGTTGAACATAAATGCAACAATACACAAGTTGAATGATTGTATTGGTTAAGTCAGTATTAGTAAAAATTATAAAGTAAACCAAGTCAATCATTATATTTTTGCTGATCTAGTTTTGCCTCTAAATTTAAAACATTAAAAAAAATCTTGAGCAAAAACAGTTAATTAAGATTTGAGTGATAATTCCAAAATCAATCAGACATAATATTTTAAAAGCAACAACGTGATATTATATGCCAACATTCAAAATTGATAAAATTTCTTAATTTGCTTCATAAAGTAGTCAGACAAATGTGCATTAATTTTAGTGTTTCATAGAAATTTAGCTCTTTAATAGTCTATTTGACACTTTCTGTAATTGACCCAGGCCTGTAGTTAATGAGTCATTTCTTAGTTGTCTCCCTTGGGAGGATTTAATGAGATCCATTTCTTAGTTATCTCCCTTGGGAGGAACCATAAATTTTCATGGACAATGGAGTGGAAAGAGAAAATTTGAATGTACATTATATGTGTAACCTTTAAATTTTACAAATCTGTTAATTCAAGTTTATTTTTTGATAAGCTGAAAACTTTTGATACCTTTAGTTATTTCCCCTAAAAATTTAATAAAACATTGATACATCATATTTACATTTAAATTATCATTCATTGCTTTGGTAGAAGCCAATTTTGTCCAATATAGAACCAGTCTACAATTGACATAGGAAACCGTAACAATTTGAGTTAAAAGTGCGTAATAAAAGAATCAAATCAGTAGTTGGCAAACAGACTATCGAAGATAAATTTCTCTTTTGAATTTGCATTTCAAAATCTGATGCATTTTAAGTAATATTTTGAAAAGTGTACTCCAAAATTTTGTGATTGGTTTAAAACATTCTTAATAATGAAAATTCAACCAATAACATAACATTGTCTTCATTTTGGTGTACGAACAATGAAATTTCCAATGTGCTTTAAATTCTGAAATGCTGAAATTGAAAAAAGAGAAAATTACAATTTTCAATGTTGGTAAGGTTGCTGCCTCTAAGAAAAAAAAATAGATTTAACATGTCCAAGGCTAAATGTATTTCTTGACAATGGCTGCCGTTCATGAATGTAACATTAAAATTTATACAAAAATCAAGATCTTGGTTCAAATTGTGGCCTTTTCAAAATTTTACTTCTGACAACAAATACTGACCACTTGTTAGTTTATAGGTGTGAATAAACAACATGAATAAATAAACAGGAAATATTTTCTTTAAAATTATTTGCAGTTAATTTCATATTATTTATTTATTTATCAATTACCACAAAATTTCTCTATTTATAATAAATTATGAAATCAAAAATTTATCTTTCTTTACATCTCACTCATGGTTTTAAACTGCAGTTCCATAGAATTTTGTGTTATTATACAAGAATTATACATAATAAGGACTTAGAACATAGTTAACATTTTGAAAAGTAAAAAATGCAAATAAAATAAAATACAAAACACTTAAACAATAAGTGTATTTTTCTATTAGGTAATAACTTATAAGCTTACAAATGCAAAGTATAGAATTATTAAATGTCTGAAACAGTCATCATCTCATTACCAGTTCAAATATTAGCTTTTCAAAAAGCTTTTTAATTTGTGAAGTCCAATACCATTTCTGAAACTTATTTAGTTTAAACATTATTCATAATTGAAAAATTATTGAAATAAAATAGTACAATTTTACATAGCACTCAAATATGGGATACTGAAATAAGTTTGGAGAAACTTTTAATAAATCATCTAGTTGACAAATGGATTGGTAGACATGTTACAGACTAAACAATATCTAAGAATAGGCTTGTAAATGCTTTTTCAACCATGTTTTTCTGGAAATATATAAATTACAGAATAACACATTAATGTTCAATTTTAACCACAAATTAATACATATAAAATTTACAATTTCTAAATAAATAATAAATATTGCACCTTTTGAATTTACATTTAAAGCTTTCATATCATATCTCTGCTTTAATTAAAGTCATTTCTTGTGATGTTTAGCACATACATATCATTTATTACAACTTTGTCTGCTTTGAGTAAAATCTGATTGAAATAAATTCTGAAAAAGCATAAAAGCAAAGCTTTGAAAACCAGATGTTCCGCAGGACGCAGCTTTATACGACCGCAGAGTTCGAACCCTGAACAGTTGGGGCAAGTATGGACACAACATTTAAGCTTGATACAGTTCTGAATTTGGATTGTGATTAAATAGTTGACACAACATAGGTTTCTGACAAAGAATGAATGTGGTCTAAGAACTGAAACTTAAAAACTTAAAAATTTTAAATTGGACATTTACCTATTATGGTCCAATATCAAAAAATCTAAATACATGGTTAGATTCAGCATATATCAAAGAACCCCATATATTCAATTTTTGTTGAAATCAAACAAAGTTTAATTTTGGACCCCGATTTGGACCAACTTGAAAACTGGCCCCATAAGCAAAAATCTTAATACATTTTTAGATTCAGCATATCAAAGAACCCCAAGGATTCAATTTTTGTTGAAATCTAACAAAGTTTAATTTTGGACCCCGATTTGGACCAACTTGAAAACTGGGCTCATAAGCAAAAATCTAAGTACATGTTTAGATTCAGCATATCAAAGGATCCCAAGAATTCAATTTTTGTTGAATTCAAACAAAGTTTAATTTTGGACCCTGATTTGGACCAACTTGAAAACTGGGCCCATAATCAAAAATCTAAGTACATGTTTAGATTCAGCATATCAAACAACCCTAAGAATTAAATTTTTGTTAAAATCAAACTAAGTTTAATTTTGGACCCTTTGGACCTTCATGTTGACCAATTTGAAAACAGGACCAAAAATTAAGAATCTACATACACAGTTAGATTCGGCATATCAAAGAACCCCAATTATTCAATTTTTGATGAAATCAAACGAAGTTTAATTTTGGACCGTTTGGGCCCCTAATTCCTAAACTGTTGGGATTAAAACTCCCAAAATCAATCCCAACCTTCCTTTTGTGGTCATAAACCTTGTGTTTAAATTTCATAGATTTCTATTTCCTTAAAATAAGTTATAGTGCGAAAACCAATGTGTCTTCGGACGACGACGACAACGTCATACCAATATACGTCTTATAAAAAAATCTTAAGCATTTTATTTTTGTATTTATTGGACTAATACACATTCTTTAAAAATCATAAAAGTTCAAACTCCGCTAAATTAAATGATTGCATGAGATCGTCATTTTAAAATAATTCTTACAAATACTGATGAAAAAGAACACAATTTTTTAAACTCTCGCCAAATGTTGATATATTTGAATGTAATGAGCCTTGATGATTTAGGTGAATTGGAAGACATTTTCAACCTCTTCTCCAAAAAATTCTGTCCTTTGATATTTTCTTTTGACTATTCTGGTGAGTTAGTATCTCTATCCCATAGACTTTTCTGTTGAGCTTGAAGAATCTATAAAAATAAACATAATCATCTCAATAGTGAAAATTCAGAAATTAATGCGTACATTTATTACTTTGATTTTGTCATTATAGTCTAAATTTTAAGCAATTTATTTTTTGCGCTATTGAAAAAAATCCTGTTTGATTCATAGAAAAATCAAAACGCAACTTTAAATTATTGCGATTATTACCCTGTCGCATTTTTCGCAATAATAAAAACATAGCAATAATTTCTGAATTTACAGTAGTTGATTATGATGAGGTTATAATCAATGAATTATAAAGTGTAAATTCAGAAATTATTATAAGTTTTTTTTTTAATCGACTGAGTGTGTATCTGAATCATTATAACTCGCATTCAGAATCTGACCCATGTTTTTGAGCATAGTATTCTGAAATAACAATATCGAATCTTGCGTTTCGATCTATTCTTCGAAGAAAAAAAAATTCTGAATTTAAAGTATTCCTTTTATATGTAATGTATTGAAAATCTACAAGCTTTAGGTTAAAAGCTTGATATATTGTATGGACATACATGTTTTGGGAAGACTATATGAGGGGGGATAGGACCTTTATCAGGACTCCGGGATCGGATGTTTTTAAGCTCGGGATTTCGGGATTGACCCTTTCAGGATCCGGGAATTCTTTTTTCCAATTTCGGGATGTCGGGATTTAAATTTATTTAATATCGGGACCTCAGGATTCCTAATATTTAAGCCCGGGATTTCGGGATCAGGACCCCTCCTACCCTCCCCCCCATATGCTGCCCTTTAGATGACTTTTATCTATTTTCTTCTGTGGGTTTCTGTCTCATTGACAGATATACCACATCTTCTTTTATTCACATTTTAAAATACATATTAGCAAAAAAATAAAAATAAAAGACACATCAATCAAAGTGTATTCCAATATTTATGTCTTTCTTTATAAACATCAAAAGATTGTAAAGGAGGTATTTTTCTTAACTTACTCTGGATTCCTCTACAAATAAAAATCTCAATTGAAAGTAAAAAGTATAATGCTGCATATAAATTAAAATATACCCTTATTTTCTTCTTCCATTGATAAACTTCTTGATAAAGTTCTTTTTCTAGAACTACCACTGCCTGTACTTGATGATCCCTGAAAAAAGGATAAACTTTAATTAATTAAGGTACCTAAAAAAATCTTTGACTGAAAATAACACATGAAGTTAGTGTGGTTCGGTATTTTTGTGATTTTTTCTTTTTGTTGAACTGTCAAATATATTTGTTACCTCCTATTGTTCTTTTTTTTTAAAGTATTATCAGTACATTTAATTTAATGTTGATGGTACATTTATAAAAACAATATTTAAATATGAATATTTGATTGAAAAAGATAGATGAAACAATAGGAAAACAAAGTGCGATAGGTTCTACCTTAAATCTCCTTCGAGAATATTTTCTCCATAAGGCGATCTCAACCCTTGGATGTTTTAAAAGTTGAAATTTTTAAATATCTATATTTATTTTAATATTTAATAAAATACAAATATGTTATCAATACCTCTTCCTTTCTTTCTAACAAAGGCATAACAACACTTGCTGCTGATCCTTCGCTAGCTGCCCCCTCACTGGTAGCCCCTTCACTAGCACCTCCCTCACTGATGGCCTCTTCACTACTTCCTGAAGAAGGCCCTGCCACCATTGTGTCGTCAAACACTGGTTCTGGAGGTGGTAAAACCTCATGTGGTCTTGGAATGCTTATCAGTGGATTTGAAGGAGTTATCGATTCCTGAGTCTCATTCATAATGGAATTAGCATCGAGTGTACTGAGAGGATCAAATGAGATCTGCTCCCTGTCTCGATAACAGCACACTCAACTGGTACCTGTATTACATCATTGCCTTCTGCTCTTCCTATGCTCGTATGAACTTCTTCATTACTTTGTGAGGTATATGTTATTGCATTTTGCCTCTGGGACAAATGGACGGATGGGTGTATGATATTATGACCTTCATCCTTAGGTCTTGCACCAGTTTCAAGACCGTGCAGTGCAAGCTGTTGCCAATATGTAACATTTCCATTCTCCAAATCTTCCTGACTTTCCTGAGAAATGATCGGCAAGGACCTTACTCTACCGTTACTATCTTTCCCATTGTCTAAGTCACCTTCAACAATGAATACATTTGGCGGCAAAGTAGCTCTGTTATTCCTTCTCTGTTGCTGGTGTTGTTGGGAAGCATTTAATGGGTCCGCAATGATACCCTCTTCGTCACAGCTATAAAATCCAGTGCTATCACTGAATAAAGGATGTGACATTCCAGCACTATCGCTGAATAACGGATGTGACATTCCAACGCTGTCACTGAACATAGGATGTGACAGTCCAGTGCTATCACTGAACATAGGATGAGACATTCCGATGCTGTCACTAAACATTGGAAAGGAAATTCCTGACGGAACTGTTCTGAAGCTATCATCAGCACCTGCAGACGCCATTTCATTTCCACTTTCTAGTTGTGAGTTACGAGGTGAACTCCTTCTTGAAAATGGTTCAACTATTAATAGATAAATGTAAATAGTTTTCTAAAAGGAATATATGATTACTTATATAGTTTATACTTATATAGTGAGTATTGCTAAGTCTTATTTTTTACATTTTATTTTCTTTTATTCTTTTTGCCATGGAATTGTTATTTTCCCTTTACTTTTGAGTGTTGAATGTCCCCTAGAATGTATGGTTACTCATTATTTATACTTAAATAGTGAGTATTTCTCAATCTTCATTTTTTTTTATGTACTGGTAGTTTTGGACTTTATCTTTTTGCCATGGAGTTGTCATTTGACCTTGAACTTTTGAGTTCTGAATGTCCTCTTGGTATCTATCACCTCTTTGTTTTGTACAATAACTTGCTTATGAAGATGGTTTTCAATTTTATTTTTGTTTGTTTATCAATGTTCATTATGTTGTTGTTGACTGATTAGACAACAAATTTATAAATAATTCAAAGTGAAAATTATCATTTTCTATCAATTTTTGCAATAACCAATCTTAATTTTTATCCAATCTTCAAAAATTGCAATAATAAATGCATGAAATTATTTCTGAATTAATAGTAGTTTAGCTCATTATTTATAGAAAGCTGGATTAAAAAAATAAAATAAAAATAACCTCTAGTGAATACTTGTCTCATTGGCATTCATTCCTCATCTCCTTATTTGTATACTTATTGAAGCAAGTTTAAATATCTACATTTTTTACAAGTAAGGAAGATCTATTTTACCTTTCAAAGTTGGTCTATCAGACTCTTTAGACGTAGCACCAAACAAATTTGATTTTTTAGGAGTAGTTGGCAAGCTAAAACTTGTCTCTTGTGTATTTTTCTTCCTGAATTTAAGCCAATTCAGATCCACTGAGTACCCTTTTTTAGATTTATCTAGATATCCTCTCATTTTGTGGTAGCTCTTTGGTGTTCTACTTCCACTTCTAGCTCTTCTTTCATTTTCATTCATCCTCTTCACTTTGGTTATACTCAAATCTTTATCATCTGCAGGTAAATGTTTCTTCACTTTAGTTATGCTGTCAATAGCATCGTCGCTGGGAGTTGCACTCATTAGCAGATCTTCACAAGACAATTGCTTTACATCTGTCAATTCTGAATCAAGTTCACCTTTACCTTGACCTTTGTCTTGACCTTGACCTTTGTCAGGATCTTTTTCATCATATCTTGCTTTTAAACTGGTTGAATCTAAATCTGCTGCTTGATTTGTTTGTCCAGCATCTAGATCATCAGAGAGAGATTTGACCACTGTTTCTTCATCCCCTTTTGGTTCCAAAGCTAATGTCTTGACACCAGTCTCATTTTCGTCCATTTCAACAATAACTTCCGTAATTCTATATTTAGCACATGTGGCTTCATGATCCTTAGATGAATTTGAGCTCGACTTGCTACTGTCCAAACTTGAGTCAATGTTTGTTATACTTGTAAGTTCGTGATCTTCTTCACGAGAATTACGAGTAACAGATTGTCCTCTATCACTACCATTCTCAACTGGAGGGACAGGGGTATAGCGTCTACCAACTGAAAGTTTAAAATACTTAAAATTATTTGGTAAATATATAAAATTGAAACAAAACTATTTTTTTAACTATAGTTCCTTTTATTTTTGTGAATACATGTATCACTTCCTTTGTTTGAGAAATAGTTTCTGTTTGAAGAATAGCTAATCTCTTATGTTTTGTAAATTTCCAATCAACATAAAATTCTAAGATTTGTTTATACATACTCTGTATCTAAAAAGTAAATTTATTAATTAAAATAGTTTTCACTTATTTTGCTTTCATCACATATAAAAAATGTTTAAAACTATGTTTCTCAGGGGCAGATCCAGCCATTTTAAAAAGGGGGGGTCCCAACCCCCGGAACCACCCCCCCCCCCCCCTAAATCCGCCAATGTTTCTACATGGTACATTGAAATGATACTTCAAAAAAAAGTTTGATATAATATGTGTGCAAAACTATTCAGACCTCCACATTACAATACATGCTGCAAAAGTTTTCGTTCTACATATACAATATTCGTACAGTGTAGGAAAATATAAAATTTACTTGACAAGCTTTAGAAACAGAGTTCTCCTGTTCCTTAGCAAGTACAAATATATTTTGTATTTTCCTACACTATGAATATAATATTGTTTTTTTCTGCAATTTAACATTGAACTCAAACACAATATTTTTTTAACCTTTAAACATGGATGTCTTTTACTAACCTTTAGACATTGACCCATTTTACTAATATTTAAACATGGATGTCTTTTTTTAACCATTAGACATTGATGTATTTTACTAATCTTTAAACATTGACATATTTTACTAACCTTTATTTAGACATGGACTTATAATTTACTAATCTTTAAACATGGATGTCTTTTACTAATCTTTAGACATAGGACCTAAATCAGGACTCAGGGATTGGGTGTTTTTAAGCTCGGGATTTCGGGATTGACCCTTTCTGGATCTGGAAATTCTTTTTTCCAATTCGGGACCTCAGGATTTCGTGTTTTTAAGGCCTGGATTTTGTGTTTTTAAGCCTGAGATTTTGGGATCAGGACCCTCCCTAATGGATGTATTTTACTTATCGTTAAACAATGACATATTTCACTAACCTTTATTTAGACATTGGACTTATAATTTACTAATCTTTATACATGGATGTATTTTACTAACCTTTAGACATGGACATATTTTACTAACCTGTAAACATAGATGTCTTTTACTAACCTTTAAACATTTTAATAAAAGTAGCACAGCACCATTTCTTTCTGAACACATAAATCAATATGGCCGACACAGACAAGATAAGCAGTGAAGAGAGTATTACACCTATCAACCTAAAATCAAAACATGTACAAATGTATTACATCATATTCAGAATTTTTTATTTGGTATATACAACTACAATTACAAAAATCTTGTATGTTTTTAATTTAAGTTCATTTATATGTTTTGGAGTTATGTTTGACGTCCATTTTCACTGAACTAGTACACAGTTTTATATATATGCCAGCTGAGGACCACCTCCGGGTGCAGGATTTTCTCGCTGCGTTGAAGACCCATCAGTGGCCCTCTGCTGTTGTCTGTTCTTTGGTCAGGTTGTTGCCTCTTTGACATATTTCCCAATACCATTCTCAATTTTAAAGATTGCAGGACACAGTTCTGCTTTTAACAATGAGTCACACCCAAAATCTTTTGTAAACAGTCAGGTTGACAACCTTTAATAAAGTACTATTATATTAACTTAATATATGGAAAATATACAAAACTAGAGGCTCTAAAGAGCCTGTGTCGCTCACCTTGGTCTATTAAATATTAAACAAAGGACACATGACAAAATTGTGTTTTGGTGATGGTGATGTGTTTGTAGATCTTGCTTTGTTTGTCTGTTCGTTTATTCGTCCGTTCATCCATTCGTCCCGCTTCAGGTTAAAGTGTTTGGTCGAGGTAGTTTTTGATGAAGTTGGAAGTCCAATCAACTTGAAACTTAGTAAACATGTTCCCTATGATATGATCTTTCTAATTCTTATGCCAAATTAGAGATTTTATCCCATTTTCACGGTCCACTGAACATAGAAAATGATAGTGTGGATGGGGCATCTGTGTACTTGGGACACATTCTTGTTTTTTATTAGTTTATCCTGACTTTTTTTTACATAAATTGTCATACTGCATTTTTTTTTTGCTCATCCTGTCTTTGCTTTTAAAACTCAAAACTCCTGTCCTGCCTTTTTTCATAAATTTCATCCTAGCCCCCTTCTACTACCCACCATAAAAATCAAATACAAAAATGTAGTAGTTTCCTTACCAGATATACATATGGTGTAACCCATCACCATCTCCCCCTAGTCTGGTACCATTGGCTCCTGTAATATATAAGTAATATGGTATTAACTCAACAAACATTGAACAAGAGGCTGTCACAACGACAGCAAACCGGATTTATTTACATTTATTTGTGTCCTGGCAATATCACAAGAACCATTACTGATGAATGGTGAAAGTGAAAATCATCAATATCAAATTTGACCTCCATTTTGTCATCAGTATCAACATTTTGAAATAATAATATTTGAAAAGCTTAGATTGAATGGTTCATGAGTAAATGCAACAACGTGAATGGAAACGCCATTTTACAATCTTTCAAGAACCATAACTCCTGAACAGTAAAAGTCAAAATCGTCATTATGGAACTTGACCTCTATTTTGTCATCAGTAACAACATATTAAGATTTCGGAAGCTTTGGTAGAACAGTTCATGCATAAATGCACGGACACGACTGGAAACTCTATTTTTCAATCTTTCAAGAACCATAACTCCTGAACGGTAAAAGTCAAAATCGTCATTATTGAACTTGACCTCCATTCTGTCATCAGTAACAACATATTAAAATTTGGGAAGCTTTGGTAGAACAGTTCATGAGTAAATGCACGGACACGACTGAAAACTCCATTTTTCAATCTTTCAAGAACCATAACTCCTGAACGGTAAAAGACAAAATCACCATTATTTAACTTGACCTCCATATAGTTGTCAGTAATAACATATTAAAATTGTAAAAGCTTTGGTTGAACGGTTCATGAGTTAATGCACGGACAACATTTGATTGCCGCCTTTCAAGAACCATAACTCCTGAACGGTAAAAGTCAAAATCGCCATTATTGAACTTGACCTTCGTATAGTTGTCAGTAATAACATATTAAAATTTTAAAAGCTTTGGTTGAACGGTTCATGAGTTAATGCACGGACAACATTTGATTGCCGCCCGCCCGCCCGCCCGGCCGCCCGCCGTACATCCCCAAATCAATAACCGACATTTTTGTCACAAAAATCCGGTTAAAAATCAGACTTGGCATCAAACTTTATATGTCTACATTCAAGATTGCTGTCAATTCAGAAGTTTAATGCTCTTTTTAAAAATAACAATACTCCTATCAATTACGGATCCCATTTATTGATTTTCAATAGTCAATGATATTTTCTAGCTAAGAGAGTGTGATGAAAAAAAAACTACTTGTCAGTGATTAATTAACCTAAAACAATTATTTTCTATTTTTTTTTTCCTTGTTTGAGAATTTACATGTATTGTCTTTGACTATATTGTGAAGGCATTTCAGTGATCTTTCTTTATCCAGTAGGGAGATTTTCCTTACCATGATCAGTCTGATCTGTGGTGGGTGGGGGAGTGGGAGGAGGGCCATCCTTTGCTGTTCTAGGACGACACTTCCTATCTGCCTTTGATGATCCTGGATGAGCCTCTACTTGATGACGTGTACACCTAAAGTTAAAAAGCAGAAATTAGTTATACTTTTTTATTTTTTTTAACCCATTCAAACAGTTGTCAAATTCAAGATTCAAACACTGGTTCAAAAAAATACAATATTTCTCCACAAAAGAAACTGAAAATTAAAATTTCTAATTATCAGGCTTGTTTTAAGTATCTCAACTATTTAAAATTATATTGTTGAAATTTTTTTTAAATATTTAAAATTTAATTGTTGAGAGTTGATAAATATTGGTGGTGGATTCTGTTTCTCTATTGATTTTTAAATAATATGCCGACAAATTAGATCCTCCCTTTCAAATGATCTGCAATCAAATATTTCTCTTTTATGTGACATCATAAGGCAAAGTCACCTTTTTATTTGCCTTCACAATAGGTAATTCAAGGGAAAGCAAGACAATTTGACCAATGAAGAACTGTTTGCAAGCTGTATGAAGTTATATTAGTTCAGTAAATCAGAAATTATTGCGATGTTTTATTACATTGTGTTTTGCTAAAATACGACAGGGCTATAATTGCAATAATTAAAAGTTCTTGCATTTTAGTCTAAAATGACATAATCACAATAAGGCTACACCAATTTGATTTATAGTTCTTTGGACAAAAGCTCCAAAAATTATGGGGCGAGCGAGCGAAATTTTTTTGATTGTAAAAAATTCTTGAAAATGAGTTTTGTTGAGGCGGGTGCTCTACAAGTTGAGCGAGCGGTATATTTTTTTTTCAAATTGTGTACATGTTAAAACTGGGTAACTTCAAAGAAAAAGGAGGAGAAACATGCTCTTATGCATATAATTCGATGTATTTGTGCCTGTAGTACAGTCTATACCATACCCAACTTTCTGGTTTGCTTTGGTTTAGTATCATTTTGATTATTTTTCGTCAAATAAACTTTAACTGTGTGAATTTTTATTTAAATATTTTATTTGATACAGTTGTTTTCATATATAGAAGTGATTGTTTATTGGCTGCTTGGCATCTAGTTGGAACTATTTATCTATAAAAGGATCAACATAATTAGTGAGGTGAATATTTCAACAACATGTTGAGTAAAATAGTTACACATGTATTGCTATGCATGTTGATCTCAGTGTAATGGAACATTCCCTTAAAATACATTATGTCCTTAAATCACATTCACATGCATTATTCTGATTTGGCAAAATACATTTTCCTTTTGCCCCTGAAACCGAAATGTATCTTAAACTGGAAGTGGTTGCACCAATAATACATGCACTATTATTATTTACAGGCCATTACAAAAGAGTTCTGAGTGCATGTCAATAGACTAACAAGGGGATATGGGTTTTCATCAATTTGAAAATAAGATTAATATGTCATTTTTTTTAATCATGTAAATTTAATATCAATTTCATCCAAGACAGATAGCTCTATCTATGATCTGTTGTAGTCCGAGATAACTTTGACGTCCAACGGCTGTTTTGCCTGACAATCTGGAGCCGTTGAACAACCCTATATCTAGTCTGGCTAAACAGCCATTGTACGTCAGATTACTCTCAGACTTTGTCTATTGAAACAATGATTGGGAATGACAATGGTTGTAATGAGTACTGTTGTGATCATGGTCGTCTAACGAAAGATTTTTTTATTTTGACTTCAAGAACAAGTCTTCATAGGTAAAACCAGAGACATATATACACATGTATATATATGTCTCTGATAAAACGAAATCCATTTCAAATAACTGTGTGTTTAATAAATATTTGTCCTATGCATGGATCTGACACAACTTCATGTTGGCATCCCGATTTTTGACCTTTTATTAACAAATTGATTTATCACACGTGCGTTTGAATCGATTGGAGCAATATATGCACAAGAAAAAACGTCTACAAGAAAAAAAATGTCAAGGATAAACTAATTTTTTTACATACAAAAATTTGCGGAAGCGGTAATTATCATTTTTTATTGCAATTTCTCCAAAACAGGAGCGGGAAAATCCAAAGAACTATCAATCAAATTGGTGTGGCCTAATAAATGCACACAATTATATCTGAATTTACAGTGTATATATATATATCAGATGATCTTCCCTATAAACCAAAATCACTCAACACTTTTTTAAGTTATGAATATTATGTTAGTTTAGTACAATGTAATATCTTTAAGTTTAGAAATAAATCTGATGTAATTTCGTATATAAACAGAGGAAAATAGTTGTATTAAGGCAAGCCATAACAGGTTATTTTAGAATATATATGAGTTATCTCCCCTATAAGCCCAACTCGTGCAACACTTGTTAAAGTTAGGTTATATGTTAGTTAATAACCTTGGTATTATTTCATATATTGGCAAAAGAAACTAATTGTATCCAAGTTGTAAAAGGTTATTTTAGTGTATATATGATTTATCTCCCCTGTAAACCAAATATTTGTTAAAGTTAGTAATATGTTAGTTAATAAGATTGGAGTTATACCCCATTTTGGTAGAAGAAACTAATGTTAGCAAGCTGTATAAGGTTATATTAGAGTATATATGAGTTATCTCCCCTATAAACACAACTTACCAACAGTTTAACCCATTTTATCTACTAACTGAAAAGACAGGTTAAACAGAAATAAAATAATAATTCAGAAGAAAAAGTCTCAATATATAATAAAATTATTTAAATTTATCATCAGTGATTATTCCTTTGAATAAAATCCATCCTTGAAATATAGCCTGTGCCTACACCATGAAAAAAATTCAAGTGCAAGTTTTTTCTCTTGACATATTTTTTTTGGGGATGTATTTGTATAGCAATTTCACCTTTAAAAAAAGAAAATATAATATTAATAATGTGATTTGTATTTTCATTTAAAGTCAAAATAAAGCTTTAAAATTTCAAAATGTTACTCTTAATTAACTTACCGAGTTTTTACACGACACACTCCATATCCGTCATTTTCTGGTTTATAATATTCTTTTTCACATTCAACACAATTACCTGTAAATTTTAATAAATATTTAGAATTAATAGCTATTGTGTACTTTAAAATTTTAGTACCTTACATTTCAGAAACATGGCATGGTCAGTTGTTTTTTAATTGTGCATCAAATTTGTGAATTTTTTTATGGTGTTGCTTTCTAGGAAATAAAATAATACCATTATAAAATTAAGTATTTCTGCACTTAATGTGAAACTGTTTGTATTATTTCCACTCAATAAAATCAAAATGGCTGCTTTTTGAATGTTTTTGAATGTGTCTTATAGGTCCTCTTCAAAGTATAAAAGTTCTGAAGTTCTAGCATTGTATTTGTCAACATTTAACACCTTGCTAATACTCTTTGTGAAGATTTTAATAACTACCATTGTTGTTATTTTATGAAATTTTCCTATGAATATTACTGACTGACAATTTCCTTTCTCAGCACTGTAGAGTGATATGAAAATTTATCGCTAGAAACTAAGGCAGGCTCTGAGCACTTGCTGTTGTCAATGAAATTAACAACATTGTCATAGGTAAAATAGAGATAAACAGATATCATTGGTCATCTCAACTAGATTGCTTTACTCACTTTCGCCGTACCTGAAGCAAGAAAATCAATCTCGTTTAGATGACCAATGATAATCTATAATTCTTATCAATAAACAAAAACAGACTGAAATAAATTTACCATCATTATCCAGTTCATAACCAGCCTCCTTGCAATGTTTTGTGTCAAGCTGGCAGTTGTTAATGTCATTCCCATAGTAACCATTGAACTTGTTACACAAACATTCTCCGTTAATCCAGGTGGTGTCAACTACAAAAAATAGTAATTGTTCAGAGGTAAAGAGGTATGCATTAATTTCACTAAATTAAATTAAATAATTTATCAAATCCCTATATAATATACATAATATCAGGATCAATAGACCACTTCAAGTTTGTTGCATTTCCGCCAAAAACTTAAGTAAACATCAAATGTGCGTTTAGGGGCATCATCCCTTCCTCCCCATGTTGAGTGAGAGGTTAAAAAAATATGATGCTATATTGCACTAATTATTTGTCTAACTAAATTCTTTTAATAGATTGCATTTCCGTCAAAAAACTTGCTGAAAAAGTGCAGAAAACTCTTACATTTAATAGTTATTTTCTATTTTTCCGAATGTTTTATTAATTGAAATCATAATGGAATAGGTGATAAAGAAGAATAACATCTAGGAAAAATTCAATACTTTGAAATCCCCGACAGCCTAAGGTATGATTGAAAACCACCTCTGACTAAATCAAATAAACTGGAAATCTTATTATTCGGTGGAATCTTTTAGTCATGAACTTATTCAAGTGTAAGAATCTACAGAATATTTTTTATAAGAATTGAAATCTGATATACTTCAGAATTATTCCAAACTTACTTTCAGCACAGGTTGGCTTGGTAACACAGATATCAATATGTTCAAACCACTCTGATGTTTTTATTGTATCTTTGGTGTACTTCCCAGATGGACAATTCTTACAAGTATCATATCCATCATTGTATGTGCAAAATACAAACTGCTTACCTAAAAACAGAAAAAAAGTTTCAAATATTTTTAACTAATAAAAATCGGGGGTCATCATTCTGTCATTATTTCTACTGGTTCAGGTTTATAGCTTTATTTTTACCGTCAATTAATAATATATCAAAATGCTATTATATCACCATTTTGGACAATAAAAATTGTATTGATTTTGTATTTGCCCCAACATAACCTGGATGGCTCAACTAATAAAAAAATACTTATTTAAAGATCTTAAATATTTTTCAGGTCATTTTCTAGTTAATAATTTCACTATATCTGTAACACTTTTCAAGATAATAACCAATTTAGAACTGAGAAATATGCAAAAACATTACATTTTAAGAGAATAACAGCTTGTCCTGTGTTTTAGAAAAATTCACAGCTGATAGACCTTGACCAGCTGATCATGTTTCATTTTTTTGTGGTTTTACCTATTTGAGATAAGATTTACTTTCACTGATTTAGTTAATGAGATATAAGCTAAAAACTGAATTCTATCCTTTTGATCTATTTTTATGTTGGTCAATGGATTAAATCTCCAGATCCATTCTTAAATTTTGATGCCCACATGGAAAATTCGGCCCTATAGATTCAGAGAAAAGAATATTTTTTTAGTTTACAAAAAAAACCCAGACATGACAGACAGAGGATTGACAATGGATGACATCACAGACCAACTTTATTTTTGGCTAGATTATGTACATAACTACATGTACATGTATAATAAAGTTTCTCTAAAATATTTCATGGCTTTGAGCAATATTTCATCAAAGGAAATGGATAGAAAACTGCAAAAAATAAACATTTTTCATGAGTTTCTTAAAATTCTAATTTTTTTCTCAAAAACTTTATTATCTAGAGTCAAAACAGCTATGTATACCCTTTATTTATGAATCACAGACTTCCATATTTCAATAATTCTGTTACTTGTTTGCTTAAATAATTGAATGAAATTTGAGTATGGAAATGGGGAATATGTCAAAGAGACAACAGCCCGACCAAACAGCAGATAACAGCTGAAAGGTCACCAATGGGTCTTCAACCTGCAAGAAAATCCCATACCCCTGAGGTGGTCCTCAGCTGGCCCCTAAATAAAAATGTGTACTAGATTCCATTTTCACGTCATACTTAACTCCAAAACATATAAATGAACCATTTATGCATGACTAACAAAGGCCAGAGGCTCTTGATTTTGGGGAGAGATCCGTATGCGCCAAAAATGCGTCCTTTTGCGCCACAACTTTTTTCTCCAATGCTACGTTTGCGCCACCTGTTTTAAAATTACATGGTATCATTTGCGCCAAAAAGAAATCATACGATTGTGCCAATTAGAAGAAAAATGACTTCCCTCCACCTTTATTCGGACTTGGAAACGGCAGTTTACACGGCAAATGTTTCCTTTTTTGAAACATACTTTCTTCTTACTGATGCTGCATGGGTACTTCCGAATTTAATGCATGTAGTAGCTTGTAACTTCAGTTCATTGTCCAAAAAGACAAACATTAAAGGATGAAATACATAAAACAGTTCATAATAATTCCCCGTGGATTGCTTCTGCTCCCCCGTGGAATGCTTCTGCTCCATTACTATAGTACGTCTTGCGGTAGATAGAGTTTCCGCCCATCATCGAATGGTGGGAGCAAAGCAAAACATAATCAGCAAAAGCTTATATTTTCTTCTCTTTTGGCATATCTTATATTAAATATTCAGCAAAGCAATACGTTTTCTTCACTCTCTGTACATGGACTGTCTACTGCATTTCAAATAATTTCTCTCCAGATCCTCATCTTCATGGTTAAATATCTCCGATCATGCATATGATACTTTTTAAGCCAAAAATAAGAACAACTATTTTAATCATTAATTTATTTATGATTGATATGTGTCCAGGTAAATTGGTGCAAATGAGTTCCGATTATTGGCGCAAATGATACATTTTGAAAATAAATTTTGGTGCAAATGATACCCCTGAAAAACAGTTATTGGCGCAAAAGGACTGCTGCCGATTTTGGACAGGAGCAAAAATGTGGCGGAGTTAAACATGTTTTGTGAGATCTCAACCCTCCCCCTATAACTCTAGCCAGTGTAGAATAAAGAAACACACAGTAATACAAACAGTAAAATTCGGTTTAAAAGAAGTCTGAGTTCAATGTCAGAATAGGTAACAAAAAGAAACTAAGCATAATGAAAACGATGCTTACTCTCTGCACAAACAGTTGTGTAACAACAGATTTTATTGCCAGTATTATTTATTCTCTGTACTTGACCGTCTTTACAAGGAATTCCATCAACTCTAACAACAAAAAGCTGAAAGAAAAAGTGCAATATTACATTTAATTAAAAATTATACATGAATTGTGAAAATATTATCAATGCTTAATAGTCTATTTGATATTTATTGATTTAATTCTGATATTGCACACTTTTAATACTGGTTGTATCCCTTTGCAAATTGTACACTGGTGGTATATTACCATACAATATGGGCTTTGCTATCAATCTGTCCATTCAGAGCATGATAAATTGAAAGTGAAATATTTTAACTAATTTTATTAAAAACAACTATTGATATTAAAAGTTTTTAACTTTATACAAAAGATCTGAAAAACATACAGATCATACGATACATATATCGCACAGATAAATTTGGTATTTCTGCTAGTTCCTCATTGTCATAGAAAATGTATCCCTCCATTCAATTATTGTTTCATCCAGCAATTTAATACAGATTCTATAAATGCTTAGTTATTGTACCTTGATATACCAACTCTCTTATTGAGGAAGCTGGATTCCATTTATTTTCTCTATCAAATTGTACAATTATATTTGTGAGACACCTGATCATACAAAATTTAAATTTTACTATTAAGATTACCATTAAAATCAAAGCTACTGCTGTTGTGATATTCCTGGCCATTGTTTCTTTTTTTTCTCATAACTGTCCTATATATTCTGTCGATCAAAGCAATCCCTATTAACAAAATTAGATAAATAGTTTGATGATGAGCTGTTTAAAAAATGATCACATGTTTTTTAACAAAATTTACTTACAGAACCAAAGTTATTCTGAAGCAAGCTGTTGTATTTCACCAGAGTTAATCATATTTCAATTTGTATATCATTCTATTCTACTATTCTAATGATGGAGCAGTGCAAGTGCATTGTGAACACTCTTCCGTAATAATTTGTTTTTCTAACAGATTGTATTTTCCCGCGTTTGTTGCAAACATTCTTGAGAAATTCTTCCACATGTATTAACACAAATTTTGTGTATTCTTGATTTTTTATTGAAAAATATATATTTCACATGAAAAAAACATTTTTATAGCATTTATATATGTTCTTAAAAATTATTTTCATGAATATTTATTGATAAAAGTACAAGCGATAAGTTATAGTTATTGACAAATCAGGTTGGTATATCCTTCACCAGTATGAGCACAATGAAATATATACATGTATATATGACGCCCGACAAGCAAAATCGACCCTTATGGCAAAAATTATGTATTATCAGATTTTATATTACCTCAACAGAAAATACTAATGCCAATCCAATGTAAAAAATTTGACAACGATCGTTTGAAAACTAGTTGAGAAATTTTAATTTTAATAACATATACAAATTTGTTCTAACGTAAATAAAAATCAGTATAACGTTGGAATAATGTACTTGACGTCGATTTAAGTTTGTTGACATTCAAAAGTTTACTCTTCTCCTGGTGCTTGACAAAATGCAGCCTGATATTCCTTCCTAGCATATGGACGGACTTTTGAATATAGATATTCATGCCTAGTACGTGAAAGTCCGGCTGCAGGAATAACTTCAGGACGATCCAACGGGTCGAACTCTTCTAAGGGACGGCGAAGAATGTTTATTTCTTTTTCAATCCCATCGCATTTTTCTTTAACGATAACAATACCCGGTTTGTCATGACGGAAGACGAAATGATGATACTTTCTGATACCTGGAACAGGTTTAAACAACGCAGATAAAAAAGATTTCCAATCTCTCCATTGCCAGGTTATTTCATTGTTTTCTTGGTTATACTGAACAACTTCATTTGATGATGATGATTTTCGGAATATGTCCGCTAAATGAGATACAGTATCACAGTTTGATCGGCGGAACAGTTTTTTAGCTTGACCAAATCCAGCGTCTACCAAACATTTTGTATGACCTGGAAACTGCATCATTAGGCTTATTTTCTGATGTTGTCCGGTTAGCACACGCCAAGCAAGATAACCAGTCATATATCGATTTTTGTTTTCTCCTACAATAAAACAACAAGTATTAAATGTAAAATATATTTACGCTTCATTAAATTGGTAGTTTTATTTTCAATTTAATTCCTCTAAATTGCTCAGTTTTATCTTAATTAGAACAAATGTATTGAATAGCATGAACACCTAATACTCCCATAGCACTTTCGGTTTTTCATGAGGTTCGTGTTGCTCAATATTCAAAATTTAAATTGCAAGACGAAGAATTTCTTTTTTTTTTAAATGGAAAATATTAATTTTCTTAGTTGTGTTGTTTTATATTCTTTGTATCGGGGTCTTTTATAGCCGACTGTGCGGTATGGAGTTTTCTCATTGTTGAAGTACGTGTGTTGTCCTATAAATTCTTACATCCACTTTATTTGAACTCCAATGGATAGTTGTCTTATTTACATTCATACCACATCTTCTAATTATACGACCGCAAACAATTTTGAGGTCGAATATTGTTAATTGGTATTATTTTTATATTGGTTAAGAGTTTAGAAATAAAAAAAATCAATGTACTGAAATATAAGTGAAAGTAACGTACCTGGACAATTATCACAATGGATTCCACATTCAGACTCATTCAGACCATAACACTCAACAGCATGGTCAAACATGGAAATTGTTGCGTTTGGACCCTTTGTATCGGCACAATCTTTTAAAATTCCCTCATCTTCATCAACCAAATAGTTATACTGTTTCCGTTTTCCTTCAATGCATACCCCAAAAACTTTAACCTTTCTACCGGATAAAAAATACAGTTGACCGACTTGATCGGTATGATGTGGCAAACTAATACTTTGAGCAAAATCAATTGTATAGTGAACATTCTTTAAAACCTGTCCTTGATTATAGTTACTAAACTCGTCGCGCGATTTTGACAACCATCCGTTGTACAGCTCTCGTTCTCTCCTTGCAGCTTCAATATGGGATATGTAATTTTGGGATGTTTCAATTTTGTCCTCCTCGGTTTGTGCTAGAGTGACAGATTCTCGTAACCTTTTACAAGTATTACACACATCAGAATGTAAAGACGCGAATCGTATGTGCGGACAGCAAGACGACCAGACATTTTTGAATGTTGTTAAGTGGACACTTCTAGTTCCATCTGCCTGACATGCTGATATATATGTGTCAAACACAGACTGTTTTGATTCACACGTAGGTAACAAAACATGAGGTTCTGAGTCATGTCTGTTAGGTGGGGCAGCTTGTGGTAAACCATGCAGACGAGCATAATTTTTCAAGTATTGTACTATATTTGAAATTTCCTCAAATGAAAATGCATTTTTCGGACGTCTATTGCAATTTCCATGTTTTCGTGGAGCAATACCATTAGTATTCATGTTTTGAGCAAAGACTTTAAATAGGACTCTCCAATATCATGAGTAAGAAGAAATACATCGCGACAAACCTCTCTGTCGTCAAAAGTATAAGCATATCTAGTTCGCTTTCGCTCTCCATATCTTGAACGGGATTTATCGACTCCTTTTGATTTCAATTTACCCATTAAGTACATGTCTTTACCTTCTTTTGGTAGTTCACGCATAGAAAGTATAGGAGTTTTTATTTCATCATGTTCAAATTGGTTTATACATTTTGCAAGACAACCACAATCTCCAGTTATTTTGGCCATATTCAAATCTTCATTGTTTATACATATATTATCTCCATTTTGATGTTGAACGAAAGCTGCAGCTGCTTGTGCAATTTCATCAGTCTCGGATATATGTTCGACAGGTTCTGTGTCTTCAAGTTCACTGTTTTCGTTATCATTAATATTATCATTGTTTTCATCATTGAAGTTATTTGTTGGTACATGTAGATATTCCCGATAAATTTCATCTAAATCCTGCAATAAACATTTATTCGTTTTAAAAGTGTTTACCAAACAAACAAAAATGTAAGCTAAATTAAATTATTATATACGAAAAATAACAGATGAGCACTTTTTTCTCTAACTAAGAACAATGCCAATGTATCTCTTGTGCAAATTCTCAATCTGTTCATGTTCGTCATCAATATCGACTACTTGTATGGATTATAATAAAAAGTTTCGCCTAGATATCCCTTATAAGAACATTTGTAAATCTGAATAACAACAAAATTATTTGATGTGGCCTGACTTTACATTTGTTAAGCTTCACTGGTTTCAATTATTTTTTGCCCCGTCTTTAAAGATTATTTTATTATTTCCAGCATCATATTGATCAAAATCAAAATACGACATTATATTTTGTTAGTTTCTGTTTTTACATAGCGTAAACAAATACCATTGAAAGTGTATGATATGATTGTTAACCCGATCTTATCGGGCGCATTTTATAAAAGCCAATATTTGTTTTAATGCCGTACGGTTATCTATGTTAGCTTTCGTCCTCTTCATTTGAACTTTGGTGGATAGTTGTCTCATTTGCAATCAAACCACCTCTTCGTATTTGTATATAGAGGAAATAAATCTGTAATTTTTTATGACCACGCATATGTTATCCAGTGTACACGAGTTCATTCGAGCCTTTGCTTACACGTCTTGTGATACAAACAAAATGTTTGGTTTTGATCCAGTGTGTATACTGCTTTATTTCAGCTTTTATTCTCTCGTTATATAGTAACAGAACTGAGTCTGTGTTTTAACATTATTAGGAAAAGTCTCTTCTTATAAATGAATCAGTAAATAGTGCTTGTATTATGGTTACGATGACTGATTTTACTGGGAGGAATATTTTTAATATGCAGTAAAAAAAAAAAAAGTGTTTTAAAGTTATCATTAAAAGTCTCTTTCGAATGAAACTATTTTTAAACAGTTTACTCGTATTTTGTCGAAAATAAAATGTTTTCTTTTAGCGCAAATGTAAGATTATTTGGGCGCCAAAGCAAAGCGCCTGGTCTTACAAATAGTTTTAAAGAGCTTTACTACGGGTGTTACATTTAATGACTTTGATTCGTTTAAAACACTATGGCGTTCATTATCACTGAACTAGTATATATTTGTTTAGGGGCCAGTTGAAGGACGCCTCCGGGTGCGGGAATTTCTCGCTACATTGAAGACCTGTTGATGACCTTCTGCTGTTGTTTTTTTCTATGGTCGGGTTGTTGTCTCTTTGGCACATTCCCCATTTCCATTCTCAATTTTAACTTCAATTAAAAATGTGTCTGTTTAGTAGTCGTGGTATCACCTTTTGCACTTTATAGACCAGAGTATTTATTTTAAACAAAATTAAATAATTGTTAGTCAAAATATATCCCTAATCTCTTTTATTCATAATCAATAAAACGTTTTTGAACTGTGATTTATGACTGCTATATATAAAACATATATTTGACAACATTGTAACAGTGATCAACCAGCTAAAATAGTCTCGTGTATAAATCCAGAATTGTTCTTCAAACAATTTTCGAATCGGCACAAGCCTCTATCATTACGTAATTCTAATAACGTGTGTTCTGATGGTTTGTCTTCCTTTCTTTGTTGGTTTGATTATGAAGGGCCTATATAGAACACAGACTGTTCATCGTATGTAGGGGAATCACTCACTGGGTAGTGCATTACTCAAAGTATTACTTGAAGAATAAAGGAATTAGTGACCGAAAGAAACGATTCGAAAAATTAAAGTTTGCATACTTGCAGAAAAAGTAAAGGAAAAACATAAATAGCAACAACACTTATTCTTTTAGTTTATTGACATTTTTTTTATTTCATTTTTTTCATGTGTCCCGATACATCATTGCAGCCCCTTATCACTTTGATAATGAGTGACCGGCCCTCTTGGTGATTCGACTTCAAAAAGGGTAAAACATTATGAACTGATATTTATTTGTGCACATTTTATATACTAACAGTTTAAGATGCACTGCAAACCTTGTGATATTATAAAATACTTGCAGAATGTTTTCATGAAATCGATTTATTCTTTTATGTGCAGAAGTAAATGATTATTATCATCCGATAACGGATTTTGCAGATAATACATACCTCAATTTCCATTATTGTAAAGTACAATACATGTAGTTCTTTCTTTTAGAGCGTGGTTAAAAAGACGAAAACATTCAGACAGGTCTTCTTCTCTGCCATATTGGATTTCTTTAAGCAAACGCTCTCGTGAAATTAGCCATGCACAAATTCCCGCCATAGCATGCATTATATCCCGCCATATGTTAAATCATTTTTTGTGTTCATACAACAATTTGGACGTATCAAAAATAGAATAGTAATCTAGCTTTGGAAAATAACTAATAGTGTTTTTTCGTAAATATTTCAGATTTGTCATTGGTTATATATAGTATAGAAGAAAATACATTTAATGTATTGCAACATTTAGATATCGTGATACTATGAGACAAACTTTGTGTTTTTTTTCTTTTGTTTATTTGGTATTTTTTTTTTTTAATATTTGTACTTTTAAAAAACAAAAAAGACATATACATTGGACACACAAACAAGAAGATGAAAGGTTTTAAATGAAGTTTATCACAAAATTCAAATCATTCTGTTTAAATTTCGGATCGTAAATAATACGGTATTTTTACAGAAAGAATGTACCATAAGACACACGCATTAGAACGTCAAGTAAACAATATCTCAATTTCAACGTGAAATTTATCGGTTTGTCGTACGTTACCTTCTAGCGTTGACTACCGATAACGACGTCAAATGCGATAAGGGTTGTTTTTGCTTGACGGGCGTCATATATATATACTTAGTAAACAAGAAATTAATGTAATTGATTTTATCCACAAAAAAACAATACTTAATCATGCACATCTTAATCATGTTAATTGGTTTTAATTAAGCTTGAAAACCTACTAACTCCATCGTTCGGGTTTATAAGGGTCACCTGAGCCTTGCAGATTAAAGTATATAACTATGCGTAAGACTTATTTTAGTATTGGTATTGTCATCTGATAAAGTCATGCCGATTATAAGATACACAGTTTTCTCTGCTTTCAAATCTTTCTGTTTGAACCCGTGGACCTGGAACTTATCAATTAATTATTTGGAAAACGAAAGGTCCTAGAATGGAGTATTTTTTTAATCAACAGCATTGTCCTACAATAGGGAAAAATTCGACAATGATTGAATTTAGTAGTGTCAACCCTGTGATAATGACATGGTATATAGCAAAATCCTAAATACACTGTTTGGTGATGCATCTGTTAGATGCGGAACGTACATATAAGGTAATAGGTAACAGGTGAATATACTATTGGTATCGTATAGGATTCAACGGCGGAACTTGTTAATTATTGGCAATATTAATTATGCGGAAAACAAAAGGGTCTGAAGTGGTGTAATTTTTAATCTTCACCATTGTCCTATATAAGCTATATATAAAGTTGAATCCTTTTTACCCCATGACCGCTGACAATTTGGACCTCGTTATTTTAGTATTAAAGATAAGACTTAATATGTAAGAGTTTGAAAATGACCTAGTCCAAATAATTATGAGGTCTGGCAAGGCTATTTTATTTTTTTTCTGGGATGCCTTCTTGCCAGACGTCATAATTATTTGGACTAAAAATGACCCAGATCTACATGAGACACTATAACTGCTATGGCATTTGGTCATTTGATAACTTTTTATGTTCTTTTACATTAAACAATCTTTAATAAAATGCATGTTTATAAACCAAGTCAACATAGCTTTATAAAAATGGTTGCAAGGATAAAAACTATAACTTGTGAGCTGTATTGTGCAGCCAATTTCTAACCATCTTTTAGACAAATCAAACTATAAATATAAATGTATGCACTCTATCCTTTCCATTAACACTTACCTTGGCGTTCATAAAAAATGCTATCTAAAATCTTTATGTTAGGTGTACTAGTCTAGGCAATTTGCAGAAATATTTATTGTTTACATAATGTATGCAGGATGTGTTTTAAGAATATGTGCTAAATATAGTATCAAGGTGCTTTCCTGGGGTGATTTTTCTTTGTGGAAAGCCCACATTTTCCTAAATGTCATGGCCAAATCAATAAATATTGGATGTATTTCTCTCAAACATTTATATCAGTCAAATTTTAACCTGTCAGATTTTGAAATCAAAAGATTCTTTTGTTTACTTCGGTTGGAAAAATTTCCCGGGAAAATCAATATTGAGTACTTGAACGATTATCTCCCTTTTTCAGATAATCGTGATAAATCGTATTTATTCGGTCATTGTCGTTTCTCAGACGGTACATGGCGTTAATAGCCGAGTAGCTGCTAAACCAAAATCCCCTTTGCTATTAATAGAACTTTGTCACACTCACGTGACTTCGTCCATTTTCCGTTCTGTTGTTTCTGCCTTTCGGTGAAAAATAAGACCCTAGAGGCCGTTACTACTGACCTGCTTGGCCAACAAAAGTTACTGATCAGTGAGATATCATTTTGCGCTTCAGTACGACAGTAGTCAAGTAGAAATATGAATACTGTCAAAACTTGAAAACCACAAATTTGCACTGGAACATTTATATACTGATTTATAGCATAAGCATGGATAAAACTTTTGGGTTTTCTCTCGTCGCTTCTTTTGAAGTGACATTGCTGTTATAATCTCATCAAAAGGTTTGTATTTAAAAAATATTTTTGTATTTCCAAAATTCTTAGTTTCTGTTTATACCAACAATTAAATAATATTTTATAGGATAGGTTCTGTTAATCATGGGACTGTTTACAGTCAATGTAGACCGAATGAATCCATCTATCTCTATTGTTGCAGGAGCAATTCTGCTAGAGATTTGGGGATGCAGATCACAGCTTGTTTTAGTTTGTGAGCTTATTAAACGGAATGATGAACAAAATGATGGATGCCAATGTAAAAGCACTATCTAAATACATAAGCACTTGTCTCAGAATTTTTATTTCTTATAGACCTTAATATAACATATTTACGGGACATAGTATGGTATACCGTTGTCTGTGTGTCCGTCTGTCTGTCAATATTGTCAACATGTCGGACATTAACTCAATAATGCTTCAACCAATTTGCATAAAACTTTGGTGAATTGTTTAAATCTATTGATGTACGTGAGCTCCCTTTAGGTTTTTTATAAATTTCAGATTTTACCTTTCCGAGTTATCAGGATTTTCCAGTTTTCAGCCAACGGAAAGCCTTTTTGTAAGAAGAAAACTAATGACAACGCTAGAGTATGTACATCCCATGATCTTAACCTTTCCATTTCTAGAATTCCTAATAAACTCTTAATCAAAAAAAATCTCTGTTATATGTGGTTTTACAATAAGAGACCTGAATAGCTCACATTACATCTTATTCTTGTTTTTTTGTTTATTACAGATACAAATGTCCAATATGATTCCAAACTCAAAGAATGTTCGAAAAAAGAATAAAGGGTATTGCATGTGTTGTTTATTGTGTGGTAAGATTGTTAAAAAATTGATTAAACATAGATCAATATTTTCTGTCTATAATGTACATGTATGCATGTGACCATTTTTACTATGCTATAACTTACCAAGACCATTGTTACCTATTTCACCCCTAAGGGCCTACTGTGTTAAAATGGCTCATCTTTGCAGTTTACAGATCCTTCCTATTGCAAATCAAAATTGGTCTAAATTTGAAATAACAAATTATTATAAATCTACCAAATAACATTCTCCAGATGTTCATAAGACATAAGTTAGTGGGGAATTTTTTTTTCTTTAAAATTTACGATTTTTTTTTTGGGGGGGGGGATATAGTTATGCCCCTTTTTATATGGAAAAATTGCTGAAGTTTTTGTTTCTGTTGTCTAACTCAACTTTGCCTCTACCAAATTTTATGAAAAATTTGCACAATGCTTATTACAACAAAACAAATTTAGATAGCATGACTTTTACAGTTCTAACAGTTGTGTCCCTTTATAACATTATAATTTATAAACAAACGTGGACATCCTCTGTCCTAGGGAGACTTTCCCCATTTATTTCACAATGTAACTGTAATTTTATTTATCAACTCTGTGTGTGCATATGATAAAATGGCGATACAATCAATTAAATTTAGACATGTCTCTGTATTGGAAATAAACTGTTTATACTTTCAGTTTCTGTTACTTCATCAATGTGCAAGTTCCAGTGTTGCACTTCATTTTAAACTGGATTGTAAAACAGACCAAGTGAAAAGATGGACTATAAAAGGGTCATATGTTTGTTGTTATACTGTTAAATGTATACCAGGTCAGTAAAACAAATATGTTGTATTTTATAGAAAATCTAGTAACATAGTTGTTTTTAATATTTTTTAGAAATTTGGAAACTCTTTGTGGAAAAAAAAGTAGGGATCAACTGTGTCCATCAGTCTGTGCCAAACTGATTAGGGTTTGTCTGACAGAAAGAGAAATTTGGACTTTTCCACTATATATTCAACCAAAATATTTTAAAATTTCTGTCTGTCCCAATAATTTTTTGTCTGACATTTTGTCGGTCAGACAGAGTTTGGGATACACTGTGTCCATTTATATATGTGTTGAAAGTACGATTCCTTAAAATCTGCTGATATCAGCTGCCAACACATCTGATACTAAGTTTAATAAATTTTTACCCAGGTAACTTAATCATAATGGAAATAACAAGGCAGAAAGTGTAGAAATCTTCAGATCATTACTCGTTGGAAGTACATGTATTGCCAAATTTTTGGGAAGGGGGATGTAAAATTATCATTTCCAACTAAGTTAAATGACTGAAAAACAAATCAGCTTAGTGATTATGTAACATTCTCATGAAGAAAATCACAGTTAAATGATATCTCAAACAGACACCCAGTTTCCTGTTTTGATCCTTTTTGATGTAAAATCTGAGAACAGATTTAATAGCTGTTGTATTTATTTCGAAAGTTTTAAAGTTCTAGGAGATACATTCAGCGAAAATCTTTTAATAACCCCAATGAATGATACAACTCTCCTAGAACCACACTTATATCATCTGTCCCTTTGCCTATATCACTCTGTTATGATTCTCTACTCATGGCTTTGAGATGTGAGCAGACATTATAAGTGACATTACAATGTCTTAGTAGAATTTATCAGCAATGTCACAATGTTTAGGAATGCTTACTTTAGTCAAGAGAAAAACTGTTTAAACGAGGCAAGAAAGACCAGTAATAGAACATTAAACAGATAATCTGGTTTTCTACTTATTGTAAAATATAAGCTTCTGGAGACAATGTGGTTCACATTATAGATTAAAGCTGATACTTAAGATATCAATGTGTAGGGAAGACGATAATCTATACATATTTGTAGCATAGCATGATCAGTTTAACACTTTGTCAGAAGATTTGTTCACCAAATTGTACTATAGTAAAGTCAAATGATATTTCTATCTTTACCTCTTTTTTAGGTCAAAAGTTTGCCTTCTGTGGAGGACATAATGGACATGATACATGTCAGAACTGTCCTGAAGGTTATAGCCATAAGGATTTTATAAACACTGCTGACTTTAAATATAAAATAGATCCATGTGTAAAGGAAGAGGAATGCTCTGATTATTGTAAGTTTATATTTTTGGAAATTTGAAAACTGTATTTAAATACTTTGAAGAGCTTATTTGCCTTGTAATTTCAACAAAATAAATCAAAATCCATTTTAAATTCCATTAAGTTAGATGATTAAAAAATAAACATCCTTGTTTGTTAGTCAATAGACGGTTAATTGAACCATAATACATAAAAGGTAAAATTCTAACTCTAAATTTTTCAGTTCTTTGACCACATTCATTCTGTGTCAGAAACCTAGATACTATGTCAAATATTTAATCACAATCAAAATTCAGAGCTGTATCAAGCTTGAATGTATTGCCCATACTAGCCAGAACTATTCAGGTTCGACATCTGTGGTTGTTTAAAGAGGCAATCAGCAGAGCATTTTATTCTTGGATGCATTCTTATTTAAGTTTTTTTCACGGTTGGACTGTATGAGTATACTCGTATGGTCTAGTACAAGCTGGACAATACATGCATGCATTTGGACCATATAGGTTGATTTAAGACAAATATTTTTCTAGATCTTTTAATGAGTTTTACAAATATTATTACAATTAGATGAATAAAGTGAACAATCAAACATTCAAGCAATTAAATATTTTATTGATATTAACATCGATTTCAGTGAGCATGATTTAATTTCATGTATTACTGACATGCTAAATATAGGCAGAGACATATATACACATATGTGTATATAGACATATATACACATATGTGTATATATGTCTCTGATATAGGAGATAAACAAAATAAATTAATTTTAAAATAGTTAAGATATTAAGTTTTTATTTCAATAACAATTAAACTTTTATATAAAATTGTAATTTCAGTTATGTTGATCTGTAATATACATTTGTATCTAAAAAAAACTTGACTAAATTATTAAAATTACGCATACGGTCCATATGCGTATTTCGTAAAAGTACGCATACCGTCTAGTCAGTATGTGTACAGTACAGTCCAAATACTCATATGGTCTGGAACATATATATATGATGCAATAACGATTAATTTCCTTAATGTGTATATATAATTTTGCTTTCTTTGTTCTATTTAAGCCTCAAGGTCATAAAAATGTCAAACAGTTAAATTGTTTTGTTCAACATTGTTTTCTGTTGTAGCGGATCTTATAAAACAAAATGGAGAGTGTGTATGTGATAGAACAAGAGGTTACTATGGAAGAGACAAAAATCGCTGCGCTGCTGATAATCGGAGCTGCAAGAAAGCAGGACATGAACTGAATCAAGATGGTACATATTGTGACTTAATCCTTATTTTTGCATGCAAAAAATAACAAGATTAGGAAATCCCATACAAAAGTTAAATATTACAGGCGTGAAGCATAAGCCAATATTTGAATTCAAGTATAAATCTCATTTTTATACGAACGCAAAATAAATTTGGGATTGTATAATGCGTCATCATCGTTTTTCGAAGACACATTGGTTTCCAGACAATGACTTTAGTTTAAGTGAATAGATCTTTATGAAATTTTTTCCAAAGGTTAAATAACACAAAAGGAAGGTTAGGATTGATTTTGGGGATAATAGTCCCAACTGTTAGGAATTAGGGGCCCAAAACAAGCATTTTTCTAGTTTCAGGATAATAACTTGTGTATAAATATTTTGATAGCTCTGAAATTGTACCACAATGTCCAATACCACAAGTAGAAGGTTGGGATTCATTTAAGGGGTTATGGGGCACAAGTGTTTAGGAATTAAGGGCCCAAAAACAAGCATTTTCTAGTTTCCAGACAATAACTGGTGTGTAAGTGTATGGATCTCTCTGAAATTGTACCACAATGTTCCATATAACAAAAAAAAGGCTGGGATTGAGTTTGGGGTTAATTGCCCTAAACATGTTGGAATTAGGGGCCAAAAAAGGACCAAAAGAAGCATTTTTGGTAACTTGTGTTTTAGTGTATTGATCTCTTTGAAATTGTACTACAAGGTTCCATACTACAAAGGAAAGGCTGGGATTGAGTTTTGGGTTTATTGCTCCAAGGGGGGTTTCAATAAGTTGGGCAGGGGGGGGGGGGATTTTTTGTTCAAAATTTTTGAAAAGTTTCAAGATGAAATCTTCAACTGCACACTTACAGTATTGCCAATAGATTTTTAAGATCTTAGACCACATTTATTTTGTGTCAGAAACTTGATCACAATCCAAATTCAGAGAGGATCAAGCTTAAATATTGTGTCCAAATTTGCCCCACTTGTTCAGGGTTCCACCTCTGTGGTCGTATCAGGCTGCACTCAACGATCATTTTATTGCAAGGTTTGGAAACAGGAAGAGTTCAAGAGTGTTTTCTTTTTTGAGACAATGTGGATGTACAGACACTTTACACTGTAAATCTTAAACATAATAAAGCTGTTTCAAATAAAATATTTTGTAGAAAACAACAACTTTTAAAAGCTGATGAAGTAAAAATTTAACTAACAAGAATATTTCACTCTGTCATAGATTAAACTCTACCGAAACACATAAACAACTGTGGAGAAATATCTTTATACCATCAATGCATTAAAACTGCTTGAAGAGCAGAGTTAGAGCAAATAAACTGTAAGTGCTAAAAATTTGTCTACACAACAAATGATGCAATAAAAGAGAATTTAAGGCCTGTTAAGACCCCTTTTTGCCCCAAAATAGAGCATTTTTACCAATTTGTCAAATTTGTAAACTTGTAGCAATTTTTAGGTAAGTATAATACTTTTTTTAAATAAATACAGGCTGTTACCACAAAACACAGATCAATATAGTTTAAATTTTTCATTTCCGTTCTCTAACTTAGTTTGCATCAACCAAATGTTATAAAACTTAGGCACAATGCTTATTACCACAAAACACAGATCAAGTTTGAATTTTGGTAGCATCACTCTAACCGTTCTAGAGCAATGCCCCTTTGATTTCCATTCTCTTACTTAAGTTTACCTCAACCAAATGTTATGACTTTTATACACAATGCTTATTTCCACAAAACAAAGATCAAGTTTGAATTTCTGTGGCGTCACTTTTACCGTTCTTCAGTTCATAATGTCCCTTTAAAGCTTTATATATGATATGTAAGCGATGACATCATCTGTGTCCCATGAGACATTCCCAATTTATTTTTCTTAAATTAACCCTCAAGTTATCATGAATTTGAAGAAAAGAAACATAATTGTTAAGAAGAACTCTAGAAGTGGTGGCTAAATTGTTAAGCACACACAGTCTGCACCAAACCTTTTCCAAATACTTATCTCAAGACCAATATTCCTATATTTTTCTCATGTGTCTAAACAAAATTTTGCAAATACTAGTCTGAATAAAGTTTTACTACTCAGGTGCATTGGACTAGTGGCTAACTATGCAGGTTGAAAGCACTCTTCAGATTTGTCAGATACCTACTTCAATAAACTTTGTCAGATACCTAAAATATGTATGCTAAACATGACAACACTTGCATTCTTGTTGTAAATTGAGACATCATTATTGATAAAACATATTTTACAAACATACATGTATTTACACAGCATATATGCACCTTTTCGCTATTTATTCCAATTCAGATAAGTTCTGAAATTACACAACTTATGCTTCTAGTTGAAGCTATTTGGACCTGTTTAAACAATAATTATCATGCATACAACTTTTCAAAGTGACCTTTTTTAACCATCATAAACACTTCAAACAAAGCATTTTTAAAATTTTGATTTGTGTTTTAAATAAAAATGATCGAAAGTTTTGAAATGAAGACTTACTAAACTTTTTCTTCCCTTATCTCTTTACTTATGACCTTTTTTTGCGACATTTGACCAGAAGAAGAAGTTGTTTTTAAGCGACTGTTTTCCCGGGTTTGGACTAAATAGCGATAAGGTGTACTGAACAATCTTTAATAACTTTATTTATTATTACATATGTGTCAATTTATGCAAATAGGAGGATGTGAAATCTGTGGTCAGGAACATTTCAAGGCTGCAGAGGATTACAGCTTATGCATTAAGAAGACAAGGTTTGTTGCTCTTTTATGCTTTATCTTCACAAGGAAAGCTGAATGCGAAGGGATGTACAAGTTTTTGAAAACCTGACAAAATTTATGACCAAAAAAGGTCTTCAATAGAAACTTGTTGAATAAATGATGATCTTTTTGGTAATATAACCTTATAAGTAGTAATTTAAGAAGAATGAAAATGAACAGACACATTAGACACAAGAGGTCATAAAATATCTAGAAGTCTTTAACAGTAGACAGATGTCTTTACGATAAGTTTCAAATCCATTTCAATCAGTTTGAAAAGATCGTGAATTAATTAAACAGAAATCAATTTTACTCAGTGTCAGATGCAATATTATGATTCTGCTTTTTAGTAACAAAGTTTAAACATTTACTGACACTTTTACAGTTGTACAAATGATCAAGAAGTTGACTTTAAAGGCTCTCACACAGCAGACAGAACATGCAGAAGGAGAATAATACCAAAACGAGACATTCCAGCCCCAGTAAAACCTACCATCAAAGCAACCAACAAGACACATTATGATAAGAAAAATGACATGGGTGATGGAGATATGAGTCAAAGCATGGAAGAAAAAAATGGAACTGTTGGTAAGAAAAACATTTCTTATCATGTTCGTTTTATAATTAAGGTATTTTGAATAATAAAATTGATCAGTCCTACCTTTTCCATTAAAAGAGGTATATAAAAGGTTTTTTTTCCAGTTTATTTCTGTGTTGAGCAAAATTTATAATATTTTCACTCCCTTTTGTAAACATATTATTCACATAGCCTTTTACTATTTTTATCTTATTTTTAGCTCACCTGGCCCTGTGCTCATTACTTGGCGTCTGTTGTCCGTCGTTGTCGTCGTCCGTCGTCTTCGGTTAACTTTTACAAAAATCTTCTCTTCTGAAACTACTGGGCCAAATTTAACCAAACTTGTGTTATTGGGGTATCTAGTTTAAAAAATGTGTCCGGTGACCCAGCCAACCAACCAAGATGGCCACCATGGCTAAAAATAAAACATAGAGGTAAAATGTAGATTTTGGCTTTTTTCTCTAAAACCAAAGCATTTAAAGAAAATCTGACATGGAATAAAGTTGTTTGTCAGGTCAAGATCTGTTTGCTCTGAAATTTTCAGATGAATCGGACAACCAGTTGTTGGGTTGCTGTCCCTGAATTGGTAATTTTAAGGAAATTATGCAGCTTTTAGTTATTATTTTGAATATTATTATAGATAGATATTTAACTGTAAACATCAATAATGTACAGCAAAGTAAGACCTACAAATAAGTTAACATGATCAGAATGGTCAATTGACCCCTTAAGGATTTATTGCCCTTAATAGTCAATTTTTAGCAATTTTCATAAATTTTGTAAATTTTGTAGATTTTTACAAAATATTTTCCACTGTAACTACTGGGCCAAGTTCATTATAGATAGAGATAATTGTAAGCAGAAAGAATGTTCAGTAAAGTAAGATCTAGAAACACATCACCATCATTTTAAAAGCACAATTTTATCATGAATCCATCTGTGTCCTTTGTTCAATATGCACATAGACCAAGGTGGGCTACACAGGCTCTTTAGAGCCTCTTGTTTGCAATTGGAAAAAAGAATAGGACATGAAAAAAAAATTGATAGATCTTTTGAAAAGACTATTTATTAAGATTTGAAATTATAGCTATATCGTATATGTTGTATAATTTAAATGTATGTTGTATAATTTAAATGTATGTTGTATAATTTAAATGTATGTTGTAGATAATACAGATTTGAATAGACCTACCAAGGAGAATAATTCTGAACAAAATTCTGGAAGCCAGACAATGTAGGTTTATGAAATATAAACCTTCATTTATAAAATTTGCTAAATTAGAGGTACCGGTAATGAGGCATGTGATGAGGCAACTTTCTTTTCAACTGCAAAATATTTGCAGACATATAATAATGGTATGGTGATATCTTAACCCTTTCAACGCTATACACGGCATATACCACGATGACATACGCCGTCCGCTACTGCTATTCGCGGCATATGCCGCGATGACAACAGATTTTTCATAAGGACTCTTAAACCATTTGGTTTTCATTTGGGTCCTCTCTAATTTTTCCTTGTATGAATCGAGGATGTACAAGGTCTCATTTGCGCTTGAAATCCCGGCAATTTTTATTCTAAAATCATGCAGTAGAAGGAAAATTGAAGGTAAAGAAAAACAAATATTTTGACAAATGCAAATGGCGGAAATCGGAAACAAAGCTGTAAATATGGAAATATTTCAGCATTTCTATGACGAAACTGACAACAGGATTATTTAAAAGGTTTCTTGTTATCTCAATGTGTTTATTTCATTCAATTTGTGTGGGAAATATGATTTGATCGATCATTTCGAGACGTAGAAAAAGGTGGAAAACGGACGTTGACTGAAAATTTTGAGGACGGAGCCACTTATTTGTGCCACGATTACATAATACGTTGTGTATGGTGCAATATGCTACGGAATCGAGCAACTGGTGTCTTCTTTATTATATGGCAGATAAAACAACAAAATAGATGGAGACTAAAAGTAGATTTTATTCCAAATTTAACACAAATGTAATAAATTACACCTTTTACCTGTTAATTACCTAAAAATGGAGGTAACCTGATAAAAATTTTACTGAAATAACTGCCCAACATTACAGTTCATACTCTCCTGAACATTTTTCATGCAATAACTTTCTCTGTATCTCTTATAATATAAAAGATACAGCAGTCTGAAAAGGAATATACTGTTCTAATGAATGAACACAAAAAAAATGCAGTAGCAGCAGCCATTTTTCTATTTTTTTGTGTAGCGTTGAAAGGGTTAATTATGTTGAAAAAACAATTGGTTTCCAGACAATAATTTGAGTATAAGTGTATGGTACTTTGTTTAAACTGCTCATTTCTTGCCAAAATTCAATGGGTTTTAATTCAAAGACATTAATTCAAATTGATGAATTTTTTCGTTACTGTTCACATATTAAGTTTGCATCAAACAAATGTTATGAAACTAATAAACAAAGCTTATTTATACCAAAAACAAATTGGGATAGCCTCACTTTTCCCATTCATGAGTTGTGTTCCCTTTATAACATGGTATGCAAGCAGGGGCATCAGCTGTGTCAATCTGTTACCCATGACACATTCCCCTTTTATATATATTAAAGAGAGAATGTCCTTTTTAGCTCACCTGGCCCAAAGGGCCAAGTGAGCTTTTCTCATCACTTTGCGTACGGCGTCGTCCTTCATTGGCTTTTACAAAAATTTTCTCCTCTGAAACTACTAGGCCAAATTAAACAAAACTTGGCCACAATCATCATTGGGGTATCTAGTTTTAAAAATGTGTGGCGTGACCCTGCCAACCAACCAAGATGGCCGTCATGGCTAAAAATAGAACATAGGAGTAAAATGTAGATTTTGGCTTATAACTCTGAAACCAAAGCATTTAGAGCAAATCTTGACAGGAATAAAATTGTTTATCAGGTAAAGATCTATCTGTCCTGAAATTTTCAGACGAATCGGACAACCAATTGTTGGGTTGTTGCCCCTGAATTGGCAATTTTAAGGAAATTATACCATTTTTTTGCTATTATCTTGAATATTAGCCAAAAAATGGTAAAATTTCCTTAAAATTGCCAAGAGAGATAAACTGTAAACAGCAATAATGTTCAGCAAAGTAAGATCTACAAATAAGTTAACATGACTAAAATGGTCAGTTGACCCCTTAAGGAGTTATTGCCTTTATAGTCATTTTGCGTCCGTCGTCGTTAACTTTTACAAAAATCTTCTCTGAAACTACTGGGCCAAATTAAACCAAACTTGGCAACAATCATCATTGGGGTAAAATGCAGTTTTTGGCTTATAACTCAAAAACCAAAGATTTACAGCAAATCTGACATGGGGTAAAATTGTTTATCAGTTAAAGATCTATCTGCCCTGAAATTTTCAGATGAATCGGACAACCTGTTGTTGGGTTGCTGCCCCTGAATTGGTAATTTTAAGGAAATTTTGCTGTTTTTGGTTATTATCGTGAATGTTATTATAGATAGAGATAAACTGTAAACAACTACCGAGACATTTTTTCCTCCGGATCAAATTTCACCCGATATAATTTTGCTTTACACAATCACAGGCTAAACATAGGGTTCCACAGAACTCTTGAAAAAAAATAATACATTTCTTGTGTCATAAATGATTCAGAAAACAAAACAGAGAGGTAATGTTTAATCTATTTTGATGGAATGTAGTCAGAGTCCTCCTTAAGTGGTGGTGCAAAGATCTGGACCACAAACATTTTGCAAAGGAAAGACACAATTTAGGTATTTGCAAAAGATATAATAGCTCGGACCTCCAGGGATTTTTTTTTTAGAACCCTGTGTAGTCTCATTGATGATCCACAAAAAAACATATTTTGCACTGGTGTTTATCAACATAATTTTAATTTTGACTCTATTTGTATCTTCATTTTAAAAACTGTACTGTTAATATTAAACTGTTTTGAGTATTTTATTTCATGCTGCGCTTTATTGTTACTAATATCTATAAATTATATCTTTACAGAGTCATTGTAGCACTGATGGTGATAAGTATTTTTCTTCTAGTTTGTTTTGTGATGATTATCGTCATCTACTTTAAAAAGGGTAAGAATGATGAAGGTATGAGAATTAATCTGCCATCAATTCTAGTTTCCAATCTGATAAAAAATAATTAGGTTATGACTTTTGTTGCCACTGAAAAGTTCCTAACTTTTAACATGTATACATGAAAGTGTTAAAATTCCTCTGGTTAATTTTATATTTAATTTACAATTTCTAGAAAATTGGTTAAATTAAAAACAAGAAGATGTGGTATGCTTGCCAAGAGTGAGCTATCCGCCAGATTTCAAATCATAAAGATAAAAGTAATTATAGGCTACCATACTGGTCCATAAAGCTTTAAACCATGAGAAAAAATCCATACCGTATAACCAGCTATAAAAGCCCCCACCATGATGAAAATGTGAAACAATTCAAATTTCAAATTAGAAAACTATATCATAATTAGCTTTTTAGCTCACGTGGCCCGAAGGGCCAAAGTGAGCTTATGCCATCACTTGGCGTCCATCGTCGTCCGTCGTCTGTAGTCGTAAACTATTTCAAGAATCTTCTCCTCTGAAACTACTAGGCCAAATACTTCCAAACTTTAACTGAATGTTCCTTAGGGTATCTAGTTTATAATTTTTATCCGAAGTTTTGATCTATCAACAAACATGGTCGCCATTGCTAAAAATAGAACATAGGGGTCAAATGCAGTTTTTGGCTTATAACTCAAAAACCGAAGCATTTAGAGCAAATCTGACGGAGTACAATTGATTATCAGGTCAAGATCTATCTGCCCTGAAATTTTCAGATGAATCAAACAACCTATTGTTGGGTTGCTGCCACTTAATTGGTAATTTTAAGGAAATTTTGCAGTTTTTGGTCATTATCTTGAATATTATTATAGATAAAGATAAACTGTAAACAGCAAAAATGATCAGCAAAGTAAGATCTACAAATAAGTTAATATGACCAAAATTGTCAATTGACCCCTTAAGGGGTTATTGTCCTTTAATGCCAATTTTTCACAATTTGTTCATCATATTTGCTTACTTTAAAAAATCTTCTCCTCTAAAACTACTCAACCAAATTCAACCAAACTTCATTTGAATGTTCAGTAGGGTGTATAAAATAAAGTTAGTGTTTTATTTTCTATTTCATCAAAAAACATGGCCGAAGGCATTGTTTACCAGGTGAGCGATTCAGGCTCTTGAGAGCCTCTTGTATGATGAAGCTTTTTCCCTAAAATAGAATGATTTCTCAGTAGATTACAAAATAATTATTTAAGGATTGTATGAGTATAGAAAACGTGACAGGATGAAAATATGAATGACTTGCATTAAACAAAAAGCAACCAAATTAATATTATGAAAAAAATGCATTGTTGTTATTTTTGAAAGATTAATAAAAACTACATGTATTTATTACAAAATACTTATTGCACTAAGTTTCTTGTAAGATTATTACCCACAAAAACTTAAATCTCAGAAAAGTATGTATAAAAATGTGATAGCACTATGTATATGCATTAAATAAAATTGCAGTGAACAAAATCTGAAAGTCATGTTGACTGTCGAGAATATATTAACTAGTAATGATAATCATTTTAATAGGTCAACACCGGAACCTTTTTTGCTGCTTCCAGAATGTAGTTAATCACCATAATCACCATATGAATTTTGATGCTGAAAATGTTATTGTTGGAGATAATAATAAAATGTTATACAAAGAAGGTGAGTGTCAATAAACATAGTATTTATAATGTGGGCTAATGTTTGTCAGAGGGGGATTAAGAAGAGGGCCAGGGGGCCTGTGCCCCCCTTTTTGGGAAAAAAATTGGTCGCTTTATAGGGAATCACTGAAGCGTGACTGGAGTGGGCCCACCATATGAAAAATTCTGGAACCGTAACTGTTTGTTGCTCTTTATTTGTTATGAAGTTACATGTTGTTTTTATCATCTAATGTTTGAAGTATTTTTGATCTAATATTAACCCTAGTACTGCCAGCTATAAATAGATTATCAGTTCACTGCAGTGCCATGATGCTAATTAGCCTCTGCATCTCACTGTGCCGAGTTGTTTTCCAGAAATGTATCACTTTTACACCATGTTATTGTTTTGTTAATTTTCTTTAATTTCTGAACATTTTAGAAAATAACATTGAATGTATTTGTTTTGCAGAATTGAATGCAAAATTTTATAGTGTAAAATAAGTGACAGTGGATTATGAAATTATTTAGTTAAATCAAATAATAGTAGAAAAATTATGTTTTTATTTATTTCATCATTAAACATATATGTTTATCTTATTTAATTAGCACTTAAATGTCAAATAGCTGTTTCAATATTATATTTTCATTATTTCGTGAAACATGACTTCATGTCAACCCTGGTAATTTGAAAATGAACCACAAGTGTGGTTTCAATGTTATTGTCCTTTCCGACGAAAAAAAGTTATAGTGTATCGGTTTGTTTCTTCAACTAATTTATTTATGAAATTTTAATCAATAATTAAACTAAAGAAATCTATCATCGAATCACTGGATTTTGTCCAACGGCAGAGTTTTAACTTCTTTACAGCATCAAAAGCGAGACCACGTGTATCCAGGTTTCCACCTGTTAAATGTCGCTATTTTTTCATCATTTTCTAGATCATCCTCATCAAAACATAAAAATCCTTTATTACACATCATCAAGAATAATTTCTTCAACACAATCACGATTTTCAGGGTCTACTTGCTATAAAACGCATCTCTGTCTGCTACTTCTCTGACAACTTCCATTGTTTCAAACTCGAAGGTAAACAAACTACGGGGTCAATTTTGTCATTAAAATGATTTTAGAATGGAATGCTGGAAGCAACCAATGAAAACATCTTTCTACGGGGAAATCCTTCTTCTGACGTAATATTGACTAAAAATAAGAATAGCTGCGTGATTTGATTGGCTAGAAGTCGAAACCTTTACCTTGTATAGAAAGTCAATAGCGACGACTGGCAATGAATGAAACTACCGGAAGTTATCAATATATCGACGACCGGCAGTAGAGTAAAGTTATACAGGTCGTCACTATATCGACGTCCTGCAGTACTAGGGTTAATGATATAATGCAGTATAAAATTGATTTAGTATTGATGCTTAAATAAATAAAAAGATGTAGTGAGTGCCAATGAAAAAACTCTCCATCCAAGTCACTATGAATAAAAAGTTAACAATTATAGGTCAAAGTACTGCCTTTCACACTGAGCCTTGGCTCACACCGAACAGCAAGCTTTAATGAGTTCCAAAATGACTAGTGTAAAATAAATCAACCAGGAAAAACAATGGTTTAATCTATATTAAAAAGGTCCAGGGGGTTTGAACATTTTAACAGATGCCAACCTTTACCTTCAGGGCACACGATACAGTTACAGGGGAGGTAATGATGTTGCTAACGTAAATTGTTATTTTTGTGACGTCAAACTATGACTTATCAGGAAAAAATTCAGTTTTCAACTGATCTTTATCTTTCAAACTTATTTAACTTGAAAACAAGTTCATGGACAACTCTTTTTTAAAATGCCATTTGGTTTGATTATGTATAAAGATTATGTGTGCCAATTTTCATGAAAACGTAAATAGTGCAGTTTTTAAAAAAGAAAAAAAAAATTGATAAATATACAGGAAAAAATGATTTGATAACATTTGATTAATATATAATAAGTTATTTGAAAAAACAAATTGCACAAATTTAAAGAGCGTTTATATAACACAGAATTTACAAATAATGTAACAAAAAACAGCTTGTGTTTATCTTTTAAAACAAAAAAGTTATGTATTTTTGTGAAATGAAAAATTTGTCCACAAATCTGAGTTTTCAGCAAACATATGAAATTTCAACCTCATTTTACTCAAAAAGTAGCTCATAAAAGTATATTTTTAATTCATATTTAATTTAATAAGCAAAAAATAGCCTATATGCAAATTTTCAGCAAAATTTTAATATGGGATCAAAACTATTGTATGCCCTTAACCTGAGACAGAAGTGTAACATTAAAACATAAAAAGACACACTATAAAATATCAATATGCCTGTTTGTTAGAGTTTTGTATTAATTTATTATTTTTTTAGAGGCTTCAGAAGTTAGTGAAGATACAGATTTGAAGAAGGATGTGGATAATGACTATGATTAAATTCAAGAAGAAAAATCCACTGAAGTTGTACACATTATGGATCTCATTGACACCGTAAAGTTTGCTAAAATTTGTGAAAATGAATGTTGACTTTGATAAATGTTTAAAGAGTAAACTGTATGAATATATGCTGTAACTTAAAGTTTTAGCAGAACAATCATAGTTTTTTAAAAAGTAATTGTCAAGTTTGTAAGTCCCAGGATAGATTTTTCATTTGTAAATTTTACATTTTCATAGTTGTGAACAAATTATTTTTCGGACCATTAAATCATCACAGTTTGCTTTTATTTGACAACAAAACTTGTACTTATTTTAGTTATATATGTTTATTTTATTATACATGTGTAACTGTTGATTCTTTAATTGTCTTGGGAACCAATTTTTATACGCCCGGGACGGGACGTATTATGGTATACCGTTGTCCGTCCGTCCGTCCGTCTGTCCGTCCGTCCGTCCGTCCGTCCGTCGTCCACACTTCGGACAATAACTCAAAAACACCTACACCAATTTCCATGAAACTTAAGTGAATTGTTTATATCTATTGACGTAAGCTCCCTTTCGTTTTTTTTTAATTTCAGATTTTAAGTTTTGGATTTATGGGGCTTTATTCATAAAAAAGGGGGGATTTTCAACACTTCGGACAATAACTCAAAAGAGCTTTCACCAATGTCCATGAAACTTTGGTGAATTGTTTATATCTATTGATGTAAGCTCCCTTCCGTTTTTTTTTAATTTCAGATTTTAAGTTTTGGATTTATGGGGCTTTATTCATAAAAAAGGGGGGATTTTCAACACTTCGGACAATAACTCAAAAAGGCTTTCACCATTGTCCATGAAACTTTGGTGAATTGTTTATATCTATTGATGTAAGCTCCCTTCTGGTTTTTTTTAATTTCAGATTTTAAGTTATGGATTTATGGGGCTTTATTCATAAAAAAAGGGGGATTTTTAACACTTCGGACAATAACTCAAAAAGGATTTCACCAATGTCCATGAAACTTTGGTGAATTGTTTATATCTATTGATGTAAGCTCCCTTTCAATTTTTATAAATTTCAGATTTTAAGTTTTGGATTTATGGGGCTTTATTCATAAAAAAATGGGTGATTTTTAACACTTCGGACAATAACTCAAAAAGGCTTTCACCAATGTCCATGAAACTTTGGTGAATTGTTTATATCTATTGATGTAAGCTCCCTTTCAATTTTTATAAATTTCAGATTTTACATTTCCGTGTTATGAATTTTTATGCTTAAAAAAGGGGGGATTTTTCCAATTTTGGGACAATAACTAACACTTTCACAAAATTTTATGTATGGATGAAAAATTAGCGACAACAAACTTAGTTAAATTTGAGGTACTGGTAGCCTTAATAGTGCCAATTTTTTTGTGCATTTTTATTTATTATTTGGGGGGGGGGGGTATTTGACAGGGCTCACACTATTTCTAGTTGATCATATAAATTCATTTCAAGCATAAAAGACAAGTTAAAAGAGCAACGTGCGTATCATGCGCTAAAGCGCAGCACTTTATTGTTATTATTTTAATTATTTTGTTACCAATTGTTTTACCAAAGTCTACATTCAACCCTTTAAAAAATTGTAATTCTTGTACCGGTAACATTTAAATTTGTGATTTACCTGTTTCAAAAAATCCATGAAAATCGGTTCCCAAGTGTAATGATGAATCCACTGTATTTGTGTTTTTATGGCAGAATGTTGGTGCATAAAATTATAATTATGAAACTTTAATTTAAAATTGTAAGTAGGACATTTCTAATTTCCCTTTAAAACCTGTCTCATTTCATTTTGCACTCAGAAATGTTAAATCTTGTATTTCTTAATGGGTGAATACTGACAATTTTTATAGTACAAATGTACAATGAATGCTTTTTTTTCTTTTTTTTTCCTATTGTTTCTGTTTATAAAATGATTTCAATAATTTCTACATTACTATTAGTTTTGAATGTAGTTCTTTGTTTTTTTCCAAAGTTTTTTAAACCATGTTTCCAAGTCAGGATGGCATTCACAAATTTAATGTATGATTAAAGTGGGTCTCATTGGGGTCTAAGCGTGACACAGGATTGCCGATTTTTTGTAAACGTGACACTTTAAAGTCAAATTATTGTGCCATGAAAACAGGAAATGATGTCTAGTGGAACATGGGAAATTAGAAAAAAATGAGAATTGCTTACATACATAGTGTAAGCGGGATACGAGAATCTGACAAAACAATAAGCGGGATACGAGAATCTGACAAAACAATAAGCGGGATCCGGGATCAGAACCCCCCAATGAGACCTCCATTTAAGTTTTACATGTAAATAATATTTTATCATTAAGGTTTTAGATGTATTATCCTTTGTGTCTGAATCGTTATAAGCAGCCGTTATTTGTATATACATTGTACTCATTTCGAAAGAGTTAAACTTTGCATGTGATGAAAAATTAAATTTATGCATAATGATTCCACATGGAAATAAAACAATGAAGGAGTTTTAGGTATATTTATTCATTTACTTTATATATTATTTATATAAGTTATGAACATTCGTTGCAGCACGTATGCATAATATCTAACAGAAATATCATAATGAATTTTCGATTGTTTATGAAAAATTTCTCACAAAACATTTAAATTGCTTTAAGTTTACTTCATTTATATTGGCAACTGAAGTTATTTATTAAATTTATTAAATATTGTTCTCAAAGATGGGGGATTCATTATGGCAGCTATTTGTACACAAAATATATTAAGAAAAATGCTAGAGTCATTATCATTCATTATATCATTGTAGCATATGATCAATATTAGTTTTATTTGTTATAAATAAACAACTAAAGAAGGTCAATGGCTGAAACGTCTTGAAAAATTGGTTTATTTATACAAATATAAAAAGTATGTTCCCTATTAGAATTTTGAAAACAAGGATATAAAAAGACCCTCAATTCTTCAATCTTTAAAATTACATTTGCTGATATAAGTCCCACCCCACTGCCTTATTTCTGTGGTTGTAGATAGTTTTAAATCATTGTTACCAATTCATTGTAAGTTTATTAGAGTCACAATGCTTTAATGATAAGAAAGTATACTACTGTGGATTCTTCTTTATTAGTGGGAAACCAATTTTCTTGAATACAGGGGAATTATAAATTTTAAAAATGTTTAAAGAATTGCAAATTTTCTATTAGATTAATGCAGGCTTCGGCCAAAACCTTAAAATGTAATATTCACGAAAAATGCAAGATTTCTTAAATCCACCAAAAATTGGAACACACAAAAATAAATGAGTCCACATTATTTGATTTAGAGTAGGCCAAATTTCAGTGATGATCTTGCCAAAAGTGTATTGCTTACGTCAGCTTTATATTTAGTGAGTTATTATTTGATTCATTATATCAAAGATATATAATAATGTGTATTCAGTTATATGATTTTAATTTGCAGCCTTCGCTTGGTAGAAGGATGTTGACACACAGTTATGTAGTTCTAAATGTTTTGGTCATCAAACTTGTATATTAACATTGGATATTGTATTCATTGGATATTGTATTCATTTTTAGATTAAATTCCTATAGGGCTAATCCATTTGAATGTTTGTGGGAGGGTAGGAAGGGAAGTTTAATTACTGAATGTGGGTCATGGTGTTTTTTTTTCAGTATGCATGATCTACCTCCATTAGGCAAAATTATCTAAAAAATGGTTCTTGGTTGTTAGGAAATTTTAAAATTGCCTTCCTATTCGCCATCTTACATTTTAATGGAATAGCCCTAAGGCCCCTTGGCACATTGCCATTTTTACTTGCATATCAGATATGTATTTAAATATGAATGATGAAATACTGTAAGATCAGAAATTAATGCATGCATTTATTATTGTAAATCACTAATTACTGGTTAAGTATAAATGCATTTGCAAACTATTTTTACGGAAAATCTCTTCTGAAATTATGAATAAGAGTCTCTTTTGTTGCAATTCTGATACTGTTGATTTTTTTATTGATAAAACATTGTAATACATGTAATGTAAAAATTAAAATACATAAAATATATTTTGATTCAGAATTTTCAGTTACCTAATAAATTGTACTTAATTAAGGCTAAGGTTATAGCTCCCTCACGTTAAAATTCTTTTATATTGGATGTAATGTTAAAGGTCCACATTTTATTTTTACAAAATTTAACTATAAGTCTTCTACTCTCCTCAATTATTTTTGTCTAGAGCATATTGGATAAATGTTATTATAGAAAAAATTGTGTTTCGCTCACTGAATAGTGTTTGGTGGTTTTGTCTAGTCTTGATGTTTTTTTGATGATTTTTTTTTATATAGATATATTAAAAGATATATATTGATAGATAAATGAACATGTGATAAAATCTAAACTAAGCATGTGATAAATTCAGATTTTTATTTTCTTAACTCGATATATAATATATAATTTATTCCTTTAATTATGTATTGATTCTGAAAACAGTGGTATTTTATTCAAATCAAATGAAGTTTATATAGGGGTTTCAAATGAGTAAAACAAATTGAAAATGATTTTTATTACTGTTATAATTGACTCCATAATTTACCATGCAATAAAAAAGTCAAAACATATCAGAAGTCACCAAAGGCAACATTTTTAGTCATTAAGTTTTAGAAGTCAAAATTTGAAACTGTTCTTGTTATTCCATTTCAGGAGTCATATAATATGGAATTGTTTTTGGTATTTTATTTAAGAAGTAAAAACTGGCAATTGTTTTTTGTTAAAAAATCAATAATGGCGATTGTTTTTGTTATTCTGTTTTAGCATTCAATAACGATAGGCAATTGTTTTTGTTATTCTGTTTTACCATTCAAGAACTAAAGGGGAGAGATCCGTTTGCGCCAAAAATGCGTCCTTTTGCGCCACAACTTTTTTTCTCAAATGCTACGTTTGCGCCACATGTTTTAAAATTAGATGGTTTCATTTGCGCCAAAAATAAAACATACGATTGCGCCAGTTAAAAGAAAATTACTTCCTTACTCCTTTATTTGGACTTGGAACCGGCAGTGTAACACGGCACATGTTTCCTTTTCTGAAACATATGTTTTTATTACTGCTGCTGCATGGGTACTTCCCAATTTAATGTATGTAGTAGCTTTTAACTTCTTTTTATTGTCCAAAAACACAAACATTGAAGGATGAAATCCATAAAATAGTTAATAAATAATAGTTCATAATAATAATAAAGCCCATACACATGGTGGGAACAAAGCTCTGTGTCATCAACATTTGTGGCTTAAACATAAAGAGCAAAAACTTCTATTTTCTATATTGGCATATCTTTGTTAAGCAAAGCAATAAGTTTTATTCTCTCTCTGTACATTGACTGTCTAATGCTGCTTAAGTCATTTAATTCTCTTCAGAAACTCGTCTTTATGGTGAAATATCTCCTAACATGTGCTACCTTTTGGGGCAAAAATAAGAATACATATATAGTAATCATTAATATTTATGATAGATATATGTACAGGTAAATTGGCGCAAATGAGTTCCGAATATTGCCGCAATTGATACATTTCGAAAATAAAATTTGGCACAAATGATACCCCTGGAAAACAGTAATTGGCGCAAAAGGACTGCTGCCAACTAAAGGTAGTTGTTTTTGTTATTCCATTTCAAAAATCAATAATGGCAATTGTTTTTGTTATTCCATTTCAAAAATCAATAATGACAATTGTTTTTGTTATTCCATTTCAAAAGTCAATAATGGCTATTGTTTTTGTTATTCCATTTCAAAAGTCAATAATGACAATTGTTTTTGTTATTCTGTTTCAGAAGTCAATAACGGCATTTGTTATTCCTTTTTACAGACATGAAAGATTTTTATTTTGATATTAAGAAACTAATGATATTGATGGCTTTCAAAACCAGAATTCTCAGAACATTGTTATACCTTTTGCAAGAACCCAATCAAGTTATCTCTTTTTTGAGCTATGGCAAAACTCTAATCAAAAACTTTTTTTCTTATGATTTATTTCTTCTATAAATATTATGGAAACCAAAAAAAAAAATTTTCAGAATAGATGATATATATCTTAATATTCTTTTAGACAGAAGAAATTCATATTTTGATTTACAGTTAAATGTATGTGGGACAGTGAGAATACTGGAACATAGATTTTTCAGATAAATAATACCTTGTTGAGATTGCTACTGATAAAAGATCTTTTGAAGCATTTTTGAATGATAAGTGGTTGTATTCTTCTCATGTTATCAAAACTTTGTATTTTTCATTATCATATATTGCTCATAATAAACAAAGTTTAAAAGAAACCCTGTTTCTTGTTTGATATATAAAAAAAAGGGAGGCAAACTTGTACAGGTGGAAACCCGGTTGAAACAGAACAAAAGAATCAAAGCTCTTTGTTAGAGAAGGCGATAAATGCTTACTGTAATGTTTATTATAGTAACAAAAAAACAAGAATGTGTCCTCAGTACACGAATGCCCCACTCACACTATCATTTTCTATGTTCAGTGGACCGTGAAATTGGGGTAAAATCTCTAATTTGGCATTAAAATTAGAAAGATCATATCATAGGGAACATGTGTACCAAGTTTGAAGTCGATTGGACTTCAACTTCATCAAAAACTACCTCGACCAAAAACTTTAACCTGAAGCGGGACAGACGGACGAACGGACGAACGGACGCACAGACCAGAAAACATAATGCCCCTCTACTATCGTAGGTGGGGCATAAAAAGTTAATAGAAACAAATAAAATGACAATTTTCTTCCCAATTATGAAGTGTTCTATTTTAAAAACATCATTTGCATAAGATTTCAATTTATCTATTACATTTTTACATAGTTAAGCAGAACAATTAGATATCAAGTCGACGACATGGGTATCTATCAAGTTGGATGTAGAAAATGCATAACCTCCGATTTTTTTGAAAAAATTATCACAGGCGGAGAACATATTAATCTATAAGTTCAGTAATTTTCGTGTCTGCCCTTCCATTATGTGACTCAAGAAAAAATTCTAAAAAATGGGTATTCAAAAGAGAAAATTGAGTGCACCTTTTTATGTTAGAGCGTGTTTGAGTTGAATATTTATTGTCTTAAAAACGTACAAAGCAAGAATATTTGATACATCATCTCGCTGCAAATTCTATCATTTTTATATATACACTCCGCCATAAGTTAAGCACCACCCAATTTAATTTCGAAATAATTATTTTCTTAATTATTTTTTTTATAAAAGAAATACTATACATTTAACCTGTAAACAATAGGTAACTTTTGGATACAAGTAAAATGTCAATCGATTACATTTTGATTGTTCAAAACCAGTTTTAACCACCTGTGTTTTTCGTGTCACTGTTTTTGACTTAACACAAATGATTTTAGTATGTGCATTTCGCACTTGAATTAGCCATTGATATCAAACTTTTAAGATGGCAAGACGAAAACTGGGTATTGCGGAACGCTGGCAAGTTGTAGGTATGGCAAATACAGGTCTAAGTTGCTGTAGAATAGAGGTCCATTTTGATGTTAACCACACTGTGATTATCAGGCTCGTGCAGAGATACCGACAGACAGGGTCAGTTGAAGACAAAGGTACCGGGATGACATCCTGAACACTATTGTATCGCCTCATTTTGACAATCATGCATTAGCTGATAGATCGGTCTTTCAAGATGACAATGCGAGACCTCATCGTGCACGAATTGTTAACGCATACATGACGTCGGAATCAATAGACACTTTACCTTGGCCGGCCATGTCACCTGACATGAACCCAATTGAACATGTATGGGACTTTATCGGCCGTAAACTTAACCAGAGACAACCAAAATGTGCAACAATACCAGAATTGAGGGTCACTTTGGTACAGGAATGGCAGAGATTTCCACAGTATAGGCTACGACGACTTGTGTGAAAGGAATGAGGAGACGTGTATTGAATCTCTACCGGAAGCGCATAAGCTATACACGATATTGACTTTATGAACCTTAATTGACAGTAAATGTATGCTTGATTGTTTTCCAAAAAGTTCAAAACTGTATCATTATTTGAAATTAATGAAAATGATCAACAAATTAAAACATTTTATAGGGATTTTAACTTGTTGTTTTTAACGTAAAATTGAAAGTTCCCTTCACACAGCAGAAAGCATAAAAAACCCTAACTTTTTTTTTTTTATACTGCACAATATTTACATTTTATTTAACCAATGTCAACACGATTAACTCTTATTCAAAAATATTGAATTTTTGGATTTGAAAATTTCTTATTGATAAAAATATGGGTGGTGCTTAACTTATGGCGGAGTGTATATTAAAGCTACATGTTGACTTTATAACAAAACAAAATCAAAGTACTAAACGATGAAATATATGGGTCAAGCGAAATACCTATCAAATGAATCATAAAAACAGAGTAGGTGTGTTCGAATAGCTATTTTTTACTAAAAGTACTTGACGACAGTCTTTCAAGTTGGATGATGAAAATGCATATCTTAGGGAAAGAAAAATTCTGTGTATGATAACTAAGGTTAATACTAGTAGTCTTCAACCACTAAAAAAATCTAGTCTGCCCTTCCACGAAATATTTAATTAGAATTTTTGGAAAGATTGGAACTTTTTCTAAATTTTTCCTTAGGCACCGGCCTCCCTAACAAAACGACAGGTTAGCTACTAAATTTATGTATTCACACTGAAATATAGTTCCCTTTAGTTCTCATGTATGTGCACATAATACACATATAGACCGAAAAAATGGGTTTATTTATGGAGCAGTTTATTCAAGAATGTATCTCATTAAGATATGTAGATGTGCAGGCTTTTTTAATTAGTTTGATTAAGTAATTGAGTATTGATACAATACTAGTATGATTGACAACCGTCATTATCACAGAACAATCAGATACCAGGTGGACCTTCAATTACAGTGCCCCAACTCCTAAACTGCCAATCAAATTGACCACATTACCTATCAACCTCAGTCTTACATAATTATAGAAGACCATTCAATATACATCTAATTTTTAATACAGATTCAGATTCAATAGTTTATTAATAGATTCCACAAACAGAGGAAGGTCAAAATATACATAGTGATATAACGGAATTAAATGAACCGATCACTAGAGAGGAAGTTATAACGGCCGTAACCAGAGCAAAGGTCCGAAAAGCTACAGGTATCGATGATATTCCTGCGGAAGTACTTAAAATGACACAGCAATAGAACTTCTGTACCAAATAATAAGTGGATGTTTTCAGCTCGGGAAAGTTCCATTAGAATGGACAAGAGGAATAATTAACCCAATACTGAAACCGAACGCAAACGATGAACGTATACCACTTAACTATCGTGGAATAACATTGATATCAGTGCCATGCAAAATATACTGTATTATTCTTAATCAACGTCTTAGTAAGTGGTTAGAAGATAACGATCATTTATGCGAGGAACAAAATGGCTTCCGCAAGGGTAGGAGTTGTGAAGAACACATCCAAGCGTTATACCTGACTTTGAACGATAGAAAAATATCTCGACTGTCCACACATGTATGCTTTATCGATATGCGAAAGGCGTTTGATACCGTAAATAGAACACTACTATGGCATAAACTACGAGCCTTGGGAATACATGGAAGCTTTCTTACAGCGATACAGTCACTTTACACTGACGTCAAATGCACTGTCCGACTGAATAATGACTTAACCCCTTGGTTTAACGTAGCGAACGGCGTAAAACAAGGATGTATTCTGTCACCAACTCTTTTTTTCCGTTTATATAAACGACTTAGCAGAACATATCAACGCGCTGAACTGTGGTGTACGTATAGATGATACTATGTTGAGCATTTTACTATATGCTGATGATATAGCATTGATAGCACCGGATGAAAATAGTCTGCAGCAAATGTTGAACGTTGTTACGGAATGGTGTGAAACATGGAAACTCTCCGTTAACGCAGATAAAACAAAAGTTGTTCATTTTCGTCCTCAATCAATAGCAATCTCAGAGTTTAGTTTTGAATGTAGTGGACACAACATAATGAAAATAGATTCATACAAGTATCTTGGAATATGGCTAGACGAACATCTAACATTTCGGAAGAACGCGAGAGAACTGTCAAAATCAGCCAGTAGAGCATTAGGTGCATTGTGCGGTAAAGTTGTGGCTGCTGGTGGAATGACCCATGGCGTTTATACGAAGCTTTATACAACAGTTGTTGAGCCAATACTTATGTATGGAAGTGGAATATGGGGAACAAAGGCATTCAGTGAAATAACATCTGTTCAGAACCGTGCGTGTAAATACTTTCTAACCGTCGGTAAAAACACTTCAAATTTATCCTCTCGAGGGGATATGGGTTGGACATCTTGTGAAACCAAACAGAGGAAGTCCTGCACACGTCTTTTGTGCAAGTTATATAGACTTGATGATACAAGAGTGTTGAGCAAAATTTGGAAATATTCGGCCCGTCGACGCAAAGGATGGACGTTCATGGTAAACAAACTGATAGAGAAGATTGATATGGACTTATTGGTACAAGACACTACGATATCTACAAAATTGTTGATGAAAATTGCAAATGAAAAACTCTCAGAATTGGACAATCAAGAGTGGCAAAAAGATATATTCAATGACAAAGCCAACGAGATAAACGGCAATAAACTGCGCACATACAGACTTTACAAAAACAATGTATCTGTGGAACCATATGTTCGGCAAAATTTAACTAGTTCGCAAAGAAGACTTATGGCTATGTTCCGCGCGGGTTCGTTACCGTTAGCGCTTGAAACAGGACGTTACTCCAGGCCGCCAGTACCGGTTCAAAACAGACTTTGTCAATTCTGTAATTTAAGCGAAGTTGAAACCGAAAAACATTTTCTAATAACATGTGACTTGTACAGTGATTTAAGATTTGAAATTTTTTATGAAGCTTCAAAACATATTGCTAACTTTCAAAATATTAGTATGGACGAAAAATTTATTGAAATTATGAATTGTGATACGATCCAACAACTATTATGTAAACAACTGCATAAATTTTTCACTCGAAGGAAACTGTATCTAGATATCTGATCTAAAACTTTTGTAAACAACCTTTTATCAAAGAATTAATATTTAAAAGTAAACAGCATATTTTTAATAAATAATTTATCTTGTTTAGTATTTTAAATGACAAGTCTATAAATTTTAATTATGGAAATGCTCTGTCAATCACATGATTTTTAATATTTCTTTTCTTTTTTTAAATTTTTATTTTAAACCTGCAAATTTGATTTTTTTAGCCAGTATTTTAAAAAGAATATTGATGATACATTTCAATGCAATTTTTAAATGGTTATTAGTATACATGTTTATAACTTTGTAATATATTTTTACAGTGTCTCATAAGTCAATTTGTTTGGCTGGGTGTTGATTATTTTTAATATTGTATATGTTTTACTGTATATTGTTCAGCTGTTAATCAATACGTGACACTTTAATAAAATAATTTATTATTATTATTATTATTATTAAAGTCTCACCACATACAACATGATTAAAACAAGATACAATTATAAAATTAATTATACAGTAAACATAGTTAAAACAATTAAATACATGTATGTGCCATTCTTAAAAGAATTATGAGAGACTATTAAAATACAAATAATACTTATTCGTTTTATAAAATACTACAAATACAGTAGTTAATGATATAAAATACTGTTTCTCCTTGTTAAAATGTTATTGCAGGTTTTGGCAACAATATTACAAATATTGGTATTTTTAAACATATATATAAATTTTTCTTCATCAGACAAGTTTAAAAACATATCATTATGACACAATATATCAATAAAAAGTGCATGTCTTAGATCTTCATACAAGGGACAATTTAAAAGTACATGTTTTTCATCCTCTAAAATATTACAGTTAAAACAGACTCTTTCGTCTAGATTTTTTCTTTCATATCGACCAGTTTCAATTTTTAATGGTGCTACACCACATCTAAACTTTGAAAAAGCACTACGATGGCGCTGTGGCATTTTCTGTAGCAAATATTGCTCAGTGTTATAAGTATGTTTTAAAGTTTATATGTTCTCAATTTACAACCGGTACTATATGAAAAAATTCTTGTACACCAGTCTTTTTTATATTTATCAAACATTTTCTCTTCTAACTGAGATATACTATAACTATCAAGAAAATTTTCATTTATTTTACAATATCTTTCAAAATCAATTTATTTCAACATCTCCATAACTTTGTAGCACCAATTTTTTAATTTACAACTACCTTTCATCACTGACCATTTAAAAACTTTATAATTAATTCTATTATTGTCCATTTTTGTACATTTGGACCAGTGTCTAAAAATATTTATCCACTGTTTAACACATGGTGGTTTCCAGCCCATGTCACCTGACACAGCATCGTTTGGGGTATATTTACCCACACCCATGTAGAAACGCATGGCGCGATTCTGTACTGCAGTGATGCACGAGAAATCTCTCGTGCCCCAAATAGACGAGCCATAATTTATGACTGACCAAATCATCGTGTCAAATAGCTTTGTGTAGATATTGTGCTGAAAACCACCATGTGCTTTACATTTAACAATAAGTAAACCCAATGCCCTACTTGCTGACCTGGCTACAGCTTTTGCCATTAATTGGTAGTCTAAAAACTCTGTTAACAATAAACCTAAGTATTGGTAATTTGAAGCATACTCAATATTTTCATCATTTAAACTAAAATGAAAATCTGATCTGGCTACAGAAGGATTTCTAAAATGTATAACATTTGATTTTCTTAAATTTACTTTTAAACTATTATGATTACATCATACATTTAAAACATCTAATAATTTTTGTAAATCCTCAGCATTTTCTGCTAATAAAACTATGTCATCGGCATACAGCAAGATAGATAATTTTTCACCATCAATATTAATACCATTGTCTAACAACTTTATATCATCAATTAAATCATTAATAAATATGTTAAACATTACTGTTGACAATACACAGCCTTGTTTTAAACCAGTATTTACATTGAACCATTCAGTCATGTTACCATTTAATCTGACACTGCATTCTACATTAGAATAAATAGCCTTTAAAGCATACATAAATTTTGTACTAACACCCAGTTTTCCTAATTTATTAAATAACAAAACTCTATCAATAGAATCATAAGCTTTCTTAAAATCAATGAAAGATGCAAAAGTTGACAGCTTACATTTTTTTCTAGTTTCAATAACAGATGTTAATGTACTGATATGATCTATTGTACTTCTACCTTTAATAAACCCATTTTGTTCATCATTTATTATATCACTTTTGTCTAACCACTCAGTTAACCTTTTATTTAAAACGCCACAATAAAGCTTATATGCACAAGGTGCTAAGGTAATACCTCTATATGATAATGGATCTCTAGGATCCGTAGTTGAACATTTAGGTATAGGAGTAATAATACCTTTGTTCAACATATTTGGAACTTTGCCAAATTTAAAACAAATATTAAACAATTTAGTTAAAGTAAAAATAACTGCATAATTTTTGCATAATTCTGCTTGAATACAATCTACACCTGGGCTTTTCCCATTTTTGGCTGCCATTGCTACCTTATAAACTTCATCAAAAGATATATAATCATCTAAATCATTACAAACAATATCATTCTTTACAATTAAATTTTCAACACCAAAATTCTTGTTATCTGGATCGGATTCAACAAACCATGAAAACTGTCTTTCCATTTTTGTAAAACATCGTCCATGTTATTTGTAACGGATCCATCACTTCGCAACACTTCATTTGGAATTTTCGATTGTCTGTCATTACCAATACCAATATTGCCTATTTTACGCCAAAATTGTCTTGGATCAGTTTTGTTTAAATTTACAAGTTCCTCTTGACAAATGTGCCAATATTGTCGTTTACTTTGTTGAGCTAGTTTATCAAATTCTTTTCGCTTACTAACATAAATTTGTCGTAAATATGCGTTACTGTTAACTTTGGTACAATGTAAATACTGTTTTTCTGCTAGGCATACCTGATTCCATTTTACAGTTAGTTCATCGGTCCACCATCGTTTTTTAAAGCGGCGCCTTTTGTTATTTACACTGTTCATAATTTTTATCTTTTTGTCTAATTTATCATTCATCTCATTATGTATAACATTAATAAATTCATTATATATATTATCTAACTCAACTTGAATTCCATTACAACTTTCTATATTTGCAATACATGAATTAAATAAATAAGATTAATACTATTTTCATCATTCATCCAAGTATCAGGAATATTTTTCACATTATAAACAATATGATTACTTCTATTATCATGACTATTTAAACTTTGCTTATTAGTATTTTCACATACTGCACTTTCAAATCCCCAGCATAACACTGAATGATCCGGAATATATTTTGGCTCTATTGATCCTGTTGTTAAACTTTTATTTGCCAAGTCACTTGCACGAATGACTTCAAATTTTTTAAAACTATTTATATTTTCAAATGGGGTAATACAAAAATCAACTACTGAAGATCCTCTTGTAGATACATATGTGTAATCGTTATTTAAATGATTACGACCATTCAAAACACAACAGTTAACATTTGATAAAAATTCACAGAAAATTTCTCCGTAGCTATTTGCCTTAAAATCAATTACTTCACGTTCAGGCAAATTATCTACCCCTGGAATATAATCCTCCATATCTCCAATCCTGCTATTAAAATCCCCATAAATATAAAACGGACATCCATACACAAGTATTTTACCTCATAATTGAACACACAAATGTGTATATTAGATGTTTGATATATAAGGAGGATTTATCCATTGCCTGTTTCTTTTGATCTATACTACATAAAGTGATTCTATAAATTATGTCTGTCAGATAAATGATTAATTAAGTATTAACAAGATCTTTGAAAAAATATAAAATAAATATGAATATTTAAAAGGTCTTTAAGTAAGGCCTATGCTTTACATGATACATTTCCAATAATCATCTGTAATTAATCAAAACATTAGGTTAGTTCACTTATTTGTTTTATCAGTAATTGGCTTGAAACAGATAGTAAAATTTTAAAACTTTTAAATATAACAAACCTTTTTTTTAGTTTATTTCCAATCAAACATTTTTTTTGACAAATATCTATTCACAATTTTAAGCAATTGAACATTTTTATACGACCGCAAAAATTTTAATTTTTTGGTCGTATATTGCTATCACGTTGGCGTCGTCGTCTGCGTCGTCATCGTCGTCGTCGTCGTCGTCGTCGTCGTCCGAATACTTTTAGTTTTCGCACTCTAACTTTAGTAAAAGTGAGTAGAAATCAATGAAATTTTAACACAAGGTTTATGACCACAAAAGGAAGGTTGGGATCAGGGGCGGATCCAGCCATTTTAAAAAGGGGGGGTTCCTAACCCAGGACAAAAGGGGGGGGGGGTTCCAATTACATGTCCCCATTCAAATGCATTGATCGTCCAAAAAAAAGGGGGGGGGTTCCAACCCCAGGAACCCCCCCTCTGGATCCGCGCCTGGGGATTGATTTTGGGAGTTTTGGTCCCAACATTTTAGGAATTAGGGGCCAAAAAGGGCCCAAATAAGCATTTTCTTGGTTTTCGCACTATAACTTTAGTATAAGTAAATAGAAATCAATGAAATTTTAACACAAGGTTTATGACTACAAAAGGAAGGTTGGGATTGATGTTTGGAGTTGAGGTCACAACAGTTTATGAATTAGGGGCCAAAAAGAGGCCCAAATAAGCATTATTTTTGGTTTTTGCACCATAACTTTAGTATAAGTAAATAGAAATCTATGAAATTTAAACACAAGGTTTATGACCATAAAAGGAAGGTTGGGTTTGATTTTGGGAGTTTTGGTCCTAACAGTTTAGGAATAAGGGGCCCAAAGGGTCCAAAATTGAACTTTGTGTGATTTCATCAAAAATTGAATAATTGGGGTTCTTTGATATGCCGAATCTAACTATGTATGTAGATTCTTAATTTTTTGTCCCATTTTCAAATTGGTCTACATTAAGGTCCAAAGGGTCCAAAATTAAACTTAGTTTGATTTTAACAAAAATTGAATCCGTGGGGTTCTTTGATATGCTGAATTTAAAAATGTACTTAGATTTTTAATTATTGGCCTAGTTTTCAAGTTGGTCCAAAATTAAACTTTGTTTGATTTCATCAAAAATTGAATAAATGGGTTCTTTGATATGCCAAATCTAACTGTGTATGTAGATTCTTAATTTTTGGTCCAGTTTTCAAATTAGTCTACATTAAGGTCCAAAGGGTCCAAAATTAAACTAAGTTTGATTTTAACAAAAATTGAATTCTTGGGCTTATTTGATATGCTTTATCTAAATATGTACTTTGATTTTTGATTATGGGCCCAGTTTTCAAGTTGGTCCAAATCAGGATTCCATATCAAGTATTGTGCAATAGCAAGAAATTTTCAATTGCACAGTATTGCACAATAGCAAGAAATATCTTATTGCACAATATTGTGCAATAGCAATTAATTTTCAATTGGAGTTATCTTTCTTTGTATAGAATAGTAGTTGATAATATATGTTGGAAATTTGCCAGACATGACTATGATGTCATTTTCTATTTTTATTTGCCAATAACTTTATGTAAATAACTTCATTGGAAATTTGCCAATATAAAATGTTGCTGATGAAGCTTTTTTTCCTTATCTTATCTAAAATGTTTTTAGATAATGTATGTTGGACATTTGCCAGACATGACTATGATGTCATTTTCTATTTTTATTTGCCAATAACTTTATGTAAATAACTTCATTGGAAATTTGCCAATATAAAATGTTGCTGATGAAGTTTTTTTTATTGTTTTATACAATAAACAATGTATATTCACTTTTACTACCAACCAATCTTTACCATTCAGTGATAACAAGCACTTTATTTTACATTTTAATATTTTATGATGTATTTAAAAGAGTAGTTATTGTTGCAAACTCCATTAGAAATTTGAATTGATATCGGGGATGTGAAAAAAAAGGGGGGGGGGTTAAATTTTTCTCATTTCAGATTTCATAAATAAAAAGAAAATAGAGGATTAATATTATACAGCATAGTGAATTGCTCAAAGGCAAAAAAAAACTTTTAAGTTCATTAGACCACATTCATTCTGTGTCAGAAACCTATGCTGTGTCAACTATTTAATTTTAGATTTAAAAAGTTTGAAGAAGAAATCTTTAATTGATTTGTAAAATCTTGACATTTGTTTTGTGTAAAAAAAAAACATGTAATGTCAAAAATTTGATCACAATCCAAATTCAGAGCTGTATCACGCTTGAATGTTTTGTCCATACTTGCCCCAACTGTTCAGGGTTTGACCTCTGCGGTCGTATAAAGCTGCGCCCTGTGGAGCACCTGGTTAAAGAGTGTCGTCCTAAGACATTTGGTTTTCGCACTCTAACTTTAGTAAAAGTAAATAGAAATCTATGAAATTTAAACACAAGGTTTATGACCATAAAAGGAAGGTTGGGATTGATTTTGGGTGTTTTGGTCCCAACAGTTTAGGAATAAGGGGCCAAAAAGGGACCAAATAAGCATTTTTTTTTGGTTTTTGCACAATTACTTAGTATAAGTCAATAGAAATCTATGAAATTTTAACATAAGGTCTATGACCACAAAAGGAAGATTGGGATTGATTTTGGGAGTTTTAGTCCCAACAGCTTAGGAATTAGGGGCAAAAACAGGTCCCAAGTAAGCATTTTTCTTGGTTTTTGCACAATAACTACAGTATTAGTTTATAGAAAACTTTAAATTTTACAACAAGGTTTATGACCACTAAAGGAAGGTTGGGATTGATTTTGGGAGTTTTGGTCCCAACATTTTAGGAAAAAGGGGTCAAAAAGGGCCCAAATAAGCATTTGCTTGGTTTTCGCACTATAACTTTAGTTTAAGTAAATAGAAATCTATGAAATTTTGACACAAGGTTTATGACCACAAAAGGAAGGTTGGGATTGATTTTGGGAGTTTTGGTTCAAACAGTTTAGGAATTAGGGGCCAAAAAAGGGCACAAATAAGCATTATTCTTGGTTTTCGCACAATAACTTTAGTATAAGTAAATAGAAATCAATGAAATTTAAACACAAGGTTTATGACCATAAAAGGAAGGTTGGGATTGATCTTGGGAGTTTTGGTCCCAACAGTTTAGGAATAAGGGGCCCAAAGGGTCCAAAATTGAACTTTGTGTGATTTCTTAAAAAAATGAATAATTGGGGTTCTTTGATATGCCGAATCTAACTGTGTATGTAGATTCTTAATTTTTGGTCCCGTTTTCAAATTGGTCTACATTAAGGTCAAAGGGTCCATAATTAAACTTAGTTTGATTTTAACAAAAATTGAATCCTTGGGGTTCTTTGATATACTGAATCTTAACATGTACTTAGATTTTTGATTATGGGCCCAGTTTTCAAATTGGTTCAAATCAGGATCCAAAATTATTATATTTTAAAAAAGTATTGTGCAATAGCAAGAAATTTTCAATTGCACAGTATTCAGCAATAGCAAGAAATCTTCAATTGCACAGTATTGTGCAATAGCAAATATTTTCAATTGCGCAGTATTGCACAATAGCAAGAAATATCTAATTGCACAATATTTTGCAATAGCAAGAAATTTTCAATTGGAGTTATCTTTCTTTGTCCAGAATAGTAGTTGAATCAACTTAAATCATTGTTTTATACAAGAGGGTTTGGATGGGGTTAAATGATTAAGAAATAATGCCCTTATAAAATGAAGATTAGAGAATAACGGGCAAAAAAATGAAGATTAGAGAAAAAAGGGGTTAATATTTTGAAAATTAGAGAAAATGGGTTAATTTCTTAAAGATTAGAGAAAAAAGGGGTGAAAATTAAATGTTTACAGAATAACAGACCCCTCCATCCAGACCCTCATACAATATACGATGTATATTCACTTTTACTACCAACTGATAAATTAAAACAATCTTTACCATTCTGTGATTACAAGCACTTTTTTTACATTTTAATATTTGGGAAAGCGGGATGTGAAAAAAAAAACTGGGGGGGGGGGGTTCAACTTTTCAAAACTCCATTATAAATTTGAATTGAGATCAGTTTTGGAAAAAGGGGGGGGTTCAACTTTTCAAAACTCCATTAGAAATTTGAATTGAGATCAGTTTTGGAAAAAGGGGGGTTCAACTTTTCAAACTCTGAGAATTGAGAGATCAGTTGGAAAAAGAAAGGGAATGTGAAAAAAATGGGGGGGGGTTAAATTTTTCTCATTTCAGATTTCATAAATAAAAAGAAAATTTCTTCAAACATTTTTTTGAGAGGATTAATATTCAACAGCATAGTGAATTGCTCAAAGGCAAACAAAATATTTTAAGTCTCATTAGACCACATTCATTCTGTCTCAGAAACCTATGCTGTGTCAACTATTTAATCACAATCCAAATTTAGAGCTGTATCAAGCTTGAATGTTGTGTCCATACTTGCCCCAACTGTTCAAGGTTCGACCTCTGGGGTCGTATAAAGCTGTGCCCTGTGATTGTGATTAAATAGTTTACACAGCAAAGGTGTCTGACACAAAATGAATGTGGTCTAATGAATTTTTAAAAAAAATTTGCTTTTGAGCAATACACTTTGCTGTTGACTATAAATCCCCTCAAAAAAAAAATTGAAAAAAATTCTTATTAATTTCTGAAATCTGAAATGAGAAAAATTTTACCCCCACCTTCCCAATTTTTTTCACCTCCCCCAATCCCTTATTCCAAAAAAAATTTCAATTCAAATTTCTAATTAAGTTGGCAACAATAACTACTCATTCAAATACATCATAAAGAATTAAAATATAAATAACTTAGTCATGGTTAAAATTAATATTAATTAACAGTAACTTCTAAAAATAATTTTACAGCTTCACATCTCAATATCAGAAAGAAACCTTGAAGTATAATTTCAGAGAGATCCATACACTTAAACACAAGTAATTGTCTGTAAACTAGAACCAGGTGCTCCGCAGGGCGCAGCTTTATACGACCGCAGAGGTCGATCCCTGAACAGTTGGGGCAGGTATGGACAAAACATTTAAGCGTGATACAGCTCTGAATTTGTATTGTGATCAAATTTTTGACATTATATGGTTTTTTTTTACACAAAACAAATGTCAAGCCACTCCATCATCATCATCATCTCAATTCAAATTTTAAATGGACTTTGCAACCATAAACACTCATTTAAATACATCAGAAAATTATAAAAAAGAAAATGACATGATAGTCATGTCTGGCAAATTTTCAACATACATTATCTAAAAACATTTTAGAAAAGATAAGGAAAAAAAGCTTCATCAGCAACATTTTATATTGGCAAATTTCCAATGAAGTTATTTACATAAAGTTATCTTTCTTTGTCCAGAATAGTAGTTGAATCAACTTAAATCATTGTTTTATACAAGAGGGTTTGGATGGGGTTAAATGATTAAGAAATAATGCCCTTATAAAATGAAGATTAGAGAATAACGGGCAAAAAAATGAAGATTAGAGAAAAAAGGGGTTAATATTTTGAAAATTAGAGAAAATGGGTTAATTTCTTAAAGATTAGAGAAAAAAGGGGTGAAAATTAAATGTTTACAGAATAACAGACCCTCCATCCAGACCCTCATACAATATACGATGTATATTCACTTTTACTACCAACTGATAAATTAAAACAATCTTTACCATTCTGTGATTACAAGCACTTTTTTTACATTTTAATATTTGGGGAAAGCGGGATGTGAAAAAAAAACTGGGGGGGGGGGTTCAACTTTTCAAAACTCCATTATAAATTTGAATTGAGATCAGTTTTGGAAAAAGGGGGGGGGTTCAACTTTTCAAAACTCCATTAGAAATTTGAATTGAGATCAGTTTTGGAAAAAGGGAAAGGGGGAAATGTGAAAAAAAAATGGGGGGGGGGGGTTAAATTTTTCTCATTTCAGATTTCATAAATAAAAAGAAAATTTCTTCAAACATTTTTTTGAGAGGATTAATATTCAACAGCATAGTGAATTGCTCAAAGGCAAACAAAATATTTTAAGTCTCATTAGACCACATTCATTCTGTCTCAGAAACCTATGCTGTGTCAACTATTTAATCACAATCCAAATTTAGAGCTGTATCAAGCTTGAATGTTGTGTCCATACTTGCCCCAACTGTTCAAGGTTCGACCTCTGGGGTCGTATAAAGCTGTGCCCTGTGATTGTGATTAAATAGTTTACACAGCAAAGGTGTCTGACACAAAATGAATGTGGTCTAATGAATTTTTAAAAAAAATTTGCTTTTGAGCAATACACTTTGCTGTTGACTATAAATCCCCTCAAAAAAAAAATTGAAAAAAATTCTTATTAATTTCTGAAATCTGAAATGAGAAAAATTTTACCCCCACCTTCCCAATTTTTTTCACCTCCCCCAATCCCTTATTCCAAAAAAAATTTCAATTCAAATTTCTAATTAAGTTGGCAACAATAACTACTCATTCAAATACATCATAAAGAATTAAAATATAAATAACTTAGTCATGGTTAAAATTAATATTAATTAACAGTAACTTCTAAAAATAATTTTACAGCTTCACATCTCAATATCAGAAAGAAACCTTGAAGTATAATTTCAGAGAGATCCATACACTTAAACACAAGTAATTGTCTGTAAACTAGAACCAGGTGCTCCGCAGGGCGCAGCTTTATACGACCGCAGAGGTCGATCCCTGAACAGTTGGGGCAGGTATGGACAAAACATTTAAGCGTGATACAGCTCTGAATTTGTATTGTGATCAAATTTTTGACATTATATGTTTTTTTTTACACAAAACAAATGTCAAGCCACTCCATCATCATCATCATCTCAATTCAAATTTTAAATGGACTTTGCAACCATAAACACTCATTTAAATACATCAGAAAATTATAAAAAAGAAAATGACATGATAGTCATGTCTGGCAAATTTTCAACATACATTATCTAAAAACATTTTAGAAAAGATAAGGAAAAAAAGCTTCATCAGCAACATTTTATATTGGCAAATTTCCAATGAAGTTATTTACATAAAGTTATTGGCAAATAAAAATAGAAAATGACATCATAGTCATGTCTGGTTAATTTCCAACATATATTATCAACTACTATTCTATACAAAGAAAGATAACTCCAATTGAAAATTAATTGCTATTGCACAATATTGTGCAATTAGATATTTCTTGCTATTGTGCAATACTGTGCAATTGAAAATTTCTTGCTATTGCACAATACTTGATATGGAATCCTGATTTGGACCAACTTGAAAACTGGACCCATAATCAAAAATCAAAGTACATGTTTAGATAAAGCATATCAAATAGGCCCAAGAATTTAATTTTTGTTAAAATCAAAACCCTTTGGACCTTAATGTAGACCAATTTGAAAACTGGACCAAAAATTAAGAATCTACATACACAGTTAGATTTGGCATATCAAAGAACCCATTTATTCAATTTTTGATGAAATCAAACAAAGTTTAATTTGGACCAACTTGAAAACTAGGCCAATAATTAAAAATCTAAGTACATTTTTAAATTCAGCATATCAAAGAACCCCAAGGATTCAATTTTTGTTAAAATCAAACTAAGTTTAGTTTTGGACCCTTTGGACCTTAATGTAGACCAATTTGAAAACGGGACCAAAAATTAAGAATCTACATATATAGTTAGATTTGGCATATCAAAGAACCCATTTATTCAATTTTTGATGAAATCAAACAAAGTTTAATTTGGACCAACTTGAAAACTAGGCCAATAATTAAAAATCTAAGTACATTTTTAAATTCAGCATATCAAAGAACCCCAAGGATTCAATTTTTGTTAAAATCAAACTAAGTTTAGTTTTGGACCCTTTGGACCTTAATGTAGACCAATTTGAAAACGGGACCAAAAATTAAGAATCTACATATATAGATGAAATCACACAAAGTTCAATTTTGGACCCTTTGGGCCCCTTATTCCTAAACTGTTGGGACCAAAACTCCCAAAATCAAACCCAACCTTCCTTTTATGGCCATAAACCTTGTGTTTAAATTTCATAGATTTCTATTTACTTATACTAAAGTTATGGTGCGAAAACCAAGAATGCTTATTTGGGCCCTTTTTTGGCCCTTAATTCCTAAACTGTTGGAACCAAAACTCCCAAAATCAATCCCAACCTTCCTTTTGTGGTCATAAACCTTGTGTTAAAATTTCATTGATTTTTATTCACTTTTACTAAAGTTAGAGTGCGAAAACTAAAAGTATTCGGACGACGACGACAACGTGATAGCAATATACGACCAAAAAATTAAAATTTTTGCGGTCCTATAAAAATGCTTCTTTTTCAATTTGGCCCCTTATTCCAAAATGTTCAGGGATATTAACCCCAAATTGGCACCAAGCCTTCCCTTCATTATATGGAACCTTGTGGTACAATATCAGAGAGATCCATACAGTTCAACATAAAGTTAATGTCCAGAAACTTAAAAAAATGCTTGTTTTTGGCCCTTAATTCCTAGACTGTTTGCCCACAACCCTTAAAATAAATCCCAACCTTCTACTTAAAGTCATATGAAACGAGTGAGTGGTGAAAAATAATGTTTATCCAATAGTTGAACCAATGCATGTATACATTATAAACTTAGTCCTTTGTGCACGATTTTTATCATTTTTTACGCAAATTTATCGTATAATCGTTAATTTTTTTTCTCTCTGTATGTTACGATTATAACAAATATGGCTGCTCATTAAATGCCGTGTTTTGAAGTCGTAGTTTACTGATTGTCACCATATAGTAAACAAATGTAAAAAGCATGGGTATTGAGCACATGTTTAACATGTACAAACATAATTGTTTATTTTAATGACAGATCCATGCTTATTGTGATCACCAGATTTTAACAAGGAGGGTTACGCTCAGGTCACTATGCATACGGAAAATATGTCCGTGAACTTGAAGCAAGCAATTAAAAATAAGTAAACTCCTTCTAAATGTGGACAAATTAAAGAATTTTCCTCAGAAAAAAGTAGATGTACACAAGTTGTATAATGAAAACTTTCCATATAGTCATAAAAAACATATGCATAATTTTTTTTAATTTGAGGTTTCTTATGACTTTAATGGTATGAACATTGTGGTACAATTTCAGAGTAATTGAAATACTTATTGTCCTGAAACTAGATAAATGTATGTTTTGAGCCCCTTATTCCTAAACCAATTGGACCATAACCTCAAAATCAATCCCAACCTTCCTTTAGTGAATATAATCATTGTGTTAAAATTTTATTGATTTCTATTCACTTAAGAGTAAAGTTATTATCTGGAAACCATCCATCTTCGGACGACGACAACGACTTGATACCAATATACTACCACAATTTTTTTTGCAGTCGTATAAAAACAGACAAAAACACTCAACTTAAGTATAACCACTGAACCATGAAAATGAGGTCAATGTCAGATGACACGTGCCAGTTGAACATGTACACATTATGTCGCTTCCATACACCAATATACAAGACCTATTGCTTATAGTATCGGAGATATGGACTTGACCACCAAAACTCAACCTGGTCCACTGATCCATGAAATGAGGTCAAGGTCAAATGAAAACTGTCTGACGGGCATGAGGACCTTGCAAAGTATGCACATACCAAATATAGTTATCCTATTACATATATATAAGGGAGAATTTGACATCACAAGAAATCTTAACTTTTTTTTCAAGTAGTCACTAAACCATGAAAATGAGGTCAAGGACATTGGACATGTGACTGATGGAAACTTCGTAACATGAGGCATCCATATACAAAGTATGAAGCATCCAAGTCTTCCACCTTCTAAACTATAAAGCTTTTAAGAAGTTAGCTAATGCCGCTGGATCACTATCCCTATGTCGAGCTTTCAGTGACAAAAGTCGCAGGCTCGACAAAAATAAAAATATTAAAAATATTTTTTTAAGTTGTCACTGAACCAACAAAATGATAACAAGTACAATGAACATATGACAGACAAAAACTTAATAAAATATGGCATCTATAAACAAAGTATGAAAGATCCAGGTCTTCTACTGTATGAATTATTCAGCATTAGTTTTTGTTGTCGTATAATTAATATATTGTGTGTGTGTCTGTGGTTAATTCTGTTCCTAGTTCTTTGCTCTATTCTTTAAATGGATTTGTCCGATATTCTTTACAATTTTGATTATGTGTACTTAGGTATTGTATGTTATTTTTCTGTTATGTAGGGCACCTTATGTGCATAAACCTTAGTTGCTTCGGTTTAAAGATCTATGAAAATGAGATCATGGTCAGATAAATCTTGTCATGTTCACCTTATAATTATTCCATACACCAAATACAGTTGATCAACCAAAAAAAAAAATCTTTAATCATCAATATGAATCATTTATACAGTTTATTTCAATAATAAATGACAAATATATATTATTTCAATATTTATTTTTAAATTTTTATCCGATGATTCGGATCTTTATAATTACAGAATAATGTGGTATGATACCCTGAGATTGAAGTTATAATACCCAAAAAATTGTAAATTAAAGATGAAAGAACACATTTTTTCAAACTATTAATCATATGCAGAAAACAAACAGAATCAGCCATAAAAGGTATTCCCATAACTTGAAATAGAAAATTAACGAAAATTACAAATGAAATTTGAATCTGAAGTATATAATTCTTTTTTCTATCTTAGGAATTTTCTCTCAATACCATTTTTATCTGCTTCTGGAACTAATAATAGTTTTTATTCTCATTTTTGTTTTCTTTTTAAGTACTAATAAATGTGTTTAACTCGGAACAACTTTCATACAAAAGTTTCTCATGGGGATAAATATCGTTCGCTTTAATCAGCCACAACTCAGACCAGAACATTTATACACTTTGAAACAACCATAACAAATACAGCACTATCCCCTCTCAGACTCGACTCTTTTTACACACACACACACACACACACACACACCTTTTCAGTATCACACAATGCTCTTTTGCACACAAGTATTGATCCCTATCAACGTAAAATAATTGTCAATGTACATATTAGAATAAATATCTACAGCACTTTAATATCAATCTTCACAATGATTCAATTGATTCTTACAAATAAACAGTAAAAAATTAAATTCCACATTAGAAAGACATAGTTCAATTTTATACAATTTTGCACCAGTATCACAGATTTGAGAAACGATAATTATCGACGGTATCTATCGTATCGTTCAGGAGAAGAGCTGCAGTGACCATTCCGATGTCGTTTGACATACCTATATTCAGGGGAGTACTCATATCGATCTTTGTCCTTGTAATCATTCCTGTCTTTATAGTCATTGTAACGGTCTTTGTGATCGTACTTGTCTTTGTAATATTTCTTATTATGACTAGATTTATTATACAATCTATCTGGCGACCTACTCATAGATCTACTAAACGACCTCGACACTTGTTTCTTTCTTTTGTGAGAGAGTTTTGAACCTTTATCATAATCAGCACTTTCTTTCTTAATTCTACGAGAATCAATGTCTTTATGCTTCTTCTTTTTAGAAATTGGATTCCTGGGTGGACTAAGGCTACTACCAGATGACCTATAAAAATAATAAGTTTGATTATATAATATGAAGAATAGGCCATTTCAAAGTAAGGTTCATTAATTATATGAATTTATAAAAACATCAGGGAAAACTAAGTATTCTTGCAACAAGATTGAGACTGTTTTTCAATATTATATGATAAATCTGACATTCACAGATCACCAAACATTACTATGTTGGGTTTTTTTCATTTCTATACCCCCTCCATTGTTTATGCTTGTTGAGAATAGTCCACTAATAAAATTTGGAAATCATGCAATTAAACAATTAAATCTAATTTCATAAATATGTGAGAAATTTTAATGGTCACAGAAATCAAACTGAAAGTATCACTAAATATTATTATCATCATATAAATACCTCTTATCTGGTGAAAATGAATGACTTCTTCTCCTTTTGCTGCCATTTTTACTGAAATAAGAAAAATAAAATTAATACCAATCTTGTTTACACTTGTGATTTTAAAATGTTTAGTACTTTTTCATTTTTTTCGAATTTATCCAAAACAAAAGTATCTTTTGTTTTCACCTTCTGCAGGTGTTAGTTGTATTTACTTCACAATTTTAACTAGCTATCAATTAAACTTCAAATTTCCTTATTTCAATTTTCATCATTTATCTTTTTTTTAATGAAAAAGAGGCTTATTTGAAATTGTTTAGATCTATTAGTATGACTTTTGGTTGTTTGGCTTGATATAATTATTCTGACTTCAAAATTATTTAATAACTTGATTAAACTTGCAACTTTAATAATGGACAAATGTCACTAGTTCCTGAAAATAGAATAAAGTGTTCGGACTTCCAGGTACATACATAAGGCCTCCATCAGGTTTTTTTGTATTATCATCTTTTTCCTTCTTCAACTTCAACTGTTTGATGCTTCCTAGTAACGTTGGGTTAGGACTAACATTCTTTGGTGAATCTATAACAGAACAAATTTGTTTTTACAGAAAGGGAAATAGTCATAATCAAAATATGTTTGCAAAAAGTAAAATCACAAAAATACTGAACTCAGAGGAAAATCAATTTGAAAAGTCCATAATCACATGGCAAAATCAAAAAACAAAACGCATCAAAAACCAATGGACAAGAACTGTCATATTCCTGACTTGGTACAGGCATTTTCAAATGTAGAAAATGGTGGATTAAACCTGGTTCTATAGCGCTAACCCTCTCACTTTAATAACAGTCTCATCAAATTCCGCTACATTTACATGATGCGTTAAATAAACAGTCACAATTAATAAAATAGTCAAAATATGGGTACATCAGTCATCATCGTATAATAACTTAACAGGACACAAAAACATCTACTATCTACGAACACATGGATTGATTTGAGTGTCTGACGTCAGAAAAATTATATACGTCACATAAATTTGTCGTTCAATGTGCATACAAACAATTTTAAAAAAGAAGTATTTAAAAAAAACATTGTTTATGCAAATAGTGTAATTTGATTTCATCAACCAAAATTGATGTTTAATTCTATAACTTTTCAACAACGGATCCAGAGAACTGCATGTATTTTCTATATATACTTTACAGCCCATTATTTGGATTTTTCAAAATTTCTATTTCATATTGCACCAGCTATCCACAATTTAATTTTTGTAACAAACATCATAAATGTTGCCATCTAATCACTTAACAATGTATATGCCTAGCATTACATTTGTTTATCCATCCTTTTCTCTGGTAAAGTTTCTAAATACTGCAATTTTCAATTTGAAGCAATATCATGATTTACTTGTTCAATATCTCTTTAGATGATTTTTAGTCTAACCATTTTGGTTGAATTCAACTGGTAAGTAGTTATTTTTTTGATATATTAAATATACTTACTTGCTCTATATGTTGAGTTAGGTGTTCCATAGTCTGTCAGGTGGTGATGGATTTTAGGGCATATATGAACAATGGTTTTATAAAATGTTGCATCTGAGAGTTAACAAAAAAATTCACCAAAAGTAAATGTTTGCAATAAAAAACTTTAGGAAAACATTAATGCTTTCTGTTATAAAACAATAAACTAGTTCTATCTTATAACTTTGGAATGACATCAAAATTTCAATGTAGGATAGAAAATTAAATTCACATAGTTTTTCCAATGACACCCACCTCTTAACTTAATTTGAGAAAAATTGATTGACAAATGGGAATATGCTATCAGAGTATACTTTTTGTATAATGGGTTTTTATTTTTGTATACATTTCAGGGGAATTTTTAAATATACTTAAATAATTAAATAATTAACACAATTCTAAGAGAGTTTTATAGTTTGTTTGTTTTATGAATACCACCATGCCCACAGGCGCTTGGGTGTATGATACAGATTTTTTTTTTTGATTTTTTTTTTGCTGATTAAAATATTCAATTTTCTCTATTTATAATACATATCTATCACTTCTGTGCATGTCTCACCTAGTTTCGAGTGATTTAAACGACCCAGAGAAAATACCCAATTTTACTATCCATACTTTGTTTCTTAGTATGGATAGTAAAATTGGGTATTTTCTCTGGGTCTACACCCAAGCGCCTGTGCTTATACACCCTTACTTTCAAATGTATGGGTTTGAGTGTTGACCTTAAGCAGGTAAATCTAAAAACAAAATGCTATGAAATCACAAAACTTATTATGTGTTATTTTCATTTAAAAGATATATGCCACAAATTTCCTTTTTTCCATTTCAGAATAATAGTAGCAGGATTATTAATTGGGCTTATCGGCATTGTATTTGTATGCTGTATTGCATATATGTATTGTAACAGGAGAAAGAAAAAAGGTAAATATATATTAACCTTAAATCAAATGCCAGTGGTTCCCTTCATACTGCATAACCTTGCTGGTCTAGGGGAAATTTAAGATGAAATTGAGGAACTGTTATTCACTGGATAACCACTATCTAACCAAAACGAATACCTGTCAACCTATAAAAATGAAAATGCAGGTCATGACCTGCATTGAAGAAAAAAATCTCAGGTCGAAAAGCGTACAAACTTTTTTACAGCTGTATTTATTAACGTATTTACTAGACATTTCTTTATATCTTTAAATCCAACAGTTTCCAAAAGATGTTCACACGGCTTTATATATTTTATTAGTCCCCTACCGACAAAGTCGATGGGGACTTTAGGTTTTTGTGCTGGTTTGATTGTTATTTTATTTAAACTAATTTTCTGAATGCTATATACACGTGTACAATCAAACCTGATTAAACCGGACCCTGAATAAACCGATTTCCTGTCCATTCCGGCCGAAAATGAAAGTCCCATTTTTTCCCTTCAAAGTCTTTGTTAAAATACCCTTTGTAAACCGGACCCTGTGTATTCCGAATTCTGGTCTAAATATGCAGTCACAATACTCTTATTTACATTAATTATTACCTGTCAAAACCGGTTTGTCTAATTAATTTCAATGATCGATATGCAATCAAAACATATTTGCTTATAAATACAATATGGCTTTTCAGGATAATCAATTAATTAGTCAGGTGTTAAACTGTGAACTGACAATCGTACAGTAGTGAGCTGTTTTATTTATAAAACATTATAAACGTGTCATTCTAATGCAATTATTTTGTATCAATGGTTCTGATTGGATGACAGTTAGCGTAAAATTCTCTATCTCCTTGTCTGTAACTAAGGAAGCCGACATTTTGAATTGCTGAATGTATTGACATGTAATTTCTTCAATAATAAGCTAAAAAAACTCACTTGTTGTAGCTAAAAATCTTCTTTTTATAAAATTTTATTACATTCTGAAGCGGCACAAAAGCCAGCAAACGCCCGGTGTTTATGTTTGACGTCGGAAGCATACCTATGACGTCACCTAGTGTAGGGACCAAAGAAGATAACATATTTTCGCGGAATTTTCTTTAATGAAGATTTTACACTAAAATAATAATTGAAATTTAATATGAACTTGTTTTGCATTAGAATAGAGATAACTGTATTGTATTTGAAGCTTTGCGGACGTCCATCGGTAGTTTTACTGTCGCAAATACCCGTTTACCTGTCTCCGCTCCGCGTCGCCAGGTAAACTAAATTTGCGACAGTAAAACTACCGATGGACGTCCTTAAAGCTTCAAATACAATACAGTTATCTCTTAAATTAAATGAAAAGACACGCAAAATATATCTTGGATTGAACTTACGTGAACTTGTAACTTAGATAAACAAATTTAAATTGCGGGGTAAGAAATTTACATCGTGATTTCGAATTCCTGGGTTCCCTTTTGTGAACCCCTAAACAAATGACCTTTATAATGAAAAACACTTGGATGACAACAATCAATGGGTATTGTACACTGTACGACAACATTTCAATAGTGATGAAATTACGTTTAATTATATTCTGGCTTTTTAATCGGCCATTCCAACGTTTCAAATTAACGATCATGGAAGTAAATCGAAACTCTCGTCTCACAATCCAAACACGTGTATTATGATGCAAATGCAAACAATGAAAAACGAAGTGAAAGTATTTTAATTTATCAGATATAATTTACAATCAGAGATAACTTTTACATGCAAAATATCGGACGTCACAAGTCATTAACTTCCAGTCAAAACGGAAACCTGAATAAACCGGCTCACTGTCCAAACCGGCCCTTTTTCATAGTCCCGTAGCCGGACGGTTTATATATGTTTTACTGTATACAAAAAATTATGAAGTGAATTCCTGTAATAAGATAATAATATATTTTTATTAAGGTATATATGTAGGACTCAAATCTATGGTGGGTTCCAAATCTATGGCCGATTCCTAATCTATGGCGAATGTGACGTCATGCCATCCCAAATCTAGGGCAGATTTTTTACAATCCTAATCTATGGCAAGTTTTGTAATTTCCTAATCTATGGCCAATTTTGTGCAAATGGAAAACAATGCAGTACATATACAACCAATGACTAAGTGGAAATATACGACAACAGGAGCATGTCTATAAACATTTGTGAAATAAACATGCCAAAATGGTCAACCAAAACATTTCACAAATAATGATATCAATTCAAGTTGAATTAGATAATATATGTAATGAATTTATTAATGTTATACATAATGAGATGAATGATAAATTAGACAAAAAGATAAAAATTATGAACAGTGTAAATAACAAAAAGCGCCGCTTTAAAAAACGATGGTGGACCGATGAACTAACTGTAAAATGGAATCAGGTATGCCTAGCAGAAAAACAGTATTTACATTGTGCCAAAGTTAACAGTAACACACATTTACGACAAATTTATGTTAGTAAGCGAAAAGAATTTGATAAACTAGTTCAACAAAGTAAACGACAATATTGGCACAGTTGTCAAGAGGAACTTGTAAATTTAAACAAAAGTGATCCAAGACAATTTTGGCGTAAAATAGGCAATATTGGTATTGGTAATGACAGACAATCGAAAATTCCAAATGAGGTGTTGCGAAGTGATGGATCCGTTACAAATAACATGGACGATGTTTTACAAAAATGGAAAAACAGTTTTCATGGTTTGTTGAATTCCGATCCAGATAACAACAATAATTTTGGTGTTGAAAATTTAATTGTAAAGAATGATATTGTTTGTAATGATTTAGATGATTATATATCTTTTGATGAAGTTTATAATGTAGCAATGGCAGCCAAAAATGGGAAAAGCCCAGGTGTAGATTGTATTCAGGCAGAATTATGCAAAAATTATGCAGTTATTTTTACTTTAACTAAATTGTTTAATATTTGTTTTAAATTTGGCAAAGTTCCAAATATGTGGAACAAAGGTATTATTACTCCTATACCTAAATGTTCAACTACAGATCCTAGAGATCCATTATCATATAGAGGTATTACCTTAGCACCTTGTGCATATAAGCTTTATTGTGGCGTTTTAAATAAAAGGTTAACTGAGTGGTTAGACAATAGGGATATAATAAATGATGAACAAAATGGGTTTATTAAAGGTAGAAGTACAATAGATCATATCAGTACATTAACATCTGTTATTGAAACTAGAAAAAAATGTAAGCTGTCAACTTTTGTATCTTTCATTGATTTTAAGAAAGCTTATGATTCTATTGATAGAGTTTTGTTATTTAATAAATTAGGAAAACTGGGTGTTAGTACAAAATTTATGTATGCTTTAAAGGCTATTTATTCTAATGTAGAATGCATTGTCAGATTAAATGGTAACATGACTGAATGGTTCAATGTAAATACTGGTTTAAAACAAGGCTGTGTATTGTCAACAGTAATGTTTAATATATTTATTAATGATTTAATTGATGATATAAAGTTGTTAGACATTGGTATTGTAGCAGAGTGATTTTTCATGCTTCATAAATTATGTAATTTGCACTTTTGAAATCATTGATTTATATTAAAAATCTACTTATCAAATTCTTATTGAGTCTTTAGTTTAATTATTTCACTCTTGCAAAGTATTTTTACTAAAGGATATTTATCCTTTATGACTTGATTTAGTATATAATTTACGTATTGAGTAATGTTACTCATACATATTCATGGCGGTTGAAATTGAACTCTTGTTTTGATTGGTTCTTGGTTATTGGCGGTTAAATTGAGTTTTCCTTTGTGTACCTTGGGTAGAATTTACCTGGACACTGGTCAGTGAAAGACGTCCATTATTTACCCAGACTATTATAGCAGAAACCCATATTGACAGATTGTATATTGACTATATTCATCTACATAGTTTTCCAGACATGACTAGTAAGTTGCACTTTCTTCTTTATTAACATTTTGACACGAATTAATAGATTTGGTTAACTTTCCTATTTTCGAGTAAATACTCTTCAGATTGCATGTTTATAACATCGGAATGAAAGATTTGAATGAGCGTATTTTTGGTAAAGAAGCTAGGTCATATTTTTATAAAGTAATGTAATATTTGCCGCTGATCATAGTGTAATTATGTAATGTTTAGAGATATCGTAATAACAGTATTTTACGAATACTGCATGTAGAAAAATGGCGGCATGTATGATAAGTTACATTATATTGTGAAAAGAATGTTCGAATTACATGTTAGCGTAATGCTATTTTTATATGGACGAATTGAATACAATTGTCATGCGTTTAGTATTTTATATAATTACGAAGAGTCCGTTCTTATTATTGTATTTTGGTTTTCAGGACTCTGATGTAGACTATTTACTTTGTGTCAAGTTCCTTATTTACTAGAGAACTCACTCCACAAGTGGTAAGCGCATAATTTGTAGTTTTTGTATTATTTTATACTAAAGAAATGATAGTTATTCATGGATTATTTCCATTGGCGATTTGCGCGTTTTTAGCAAATCAGTGGTAGAATTTATATGTTGGTATTCAGACATAGTAAATACTTTTTGAATGTTGTAATATTTATTAAGTTTAATTGTAAACTTTCATGTACTTGCGAGAAGTAATTTTAAGATACATTTAATATATTTGATTGTAAACGCAATAAAACTGGTTACCGTTATAATTAAATGTCGGTCAGAGAAACCGGTTTGTTAAAGTACATGCGACATGTGATGTACATTTCAATACACGATTGAATGAATGAACATTCCATAGTAAATGTGTATCTACTGTTTATAGTAACACTATTATATTAGGAATCGTTTGAACTGTATTAAAATTGTCTGTGATATAATATGTGTATAATATATTCTATATGTTACATGAACTATCATTAATGTTTATAATCTTGTTATTTCAGAGTTTTTATTCTCTGGTAATAAAACCATCCGAACCTTAGAAAGTCTTCTAGTTATTAATTTATACCGGAAGAGACCCCTTTCACAGTATTAATATTGATGGTGAAAAATTATCTATCTTGCTGTATGCCGATGACATAGTTTTATTAGCAGAAAATGCTGAGGATTTACAAAAATTATTAGATGTTTTAAATGTATGGTGTAATCATAATAGTTTAAAAGTAAATTTAAGAAAATCAAATGTTATACATTTTAGAAATCCTTCTGTAGCCAGATCAGATTTTCATTTTAGATTAAATGATGAAAATATTGAGTATGCTTCAAATTACCAATACTTAGGTTTATTGTTAACAGAGTTTTTAGACTACCAATTAATGGCAAAAGCTGTAGCCAGGTCAGCAAGTAGGGCATTAGGTTTACTTATTGTTAAATGTAAAGCACATGGTGGTTTTCAGCACAATATCTACACAAAGCTATACGATACGATGGTTTGGTCAGTCATAAATTATGGCTCGTCTATTTGGGGCACAAGAGATTTCTCGTGCATCACTGCAGTACAGAATCGCGCCATGCGTTTCTACATGGGTGTGGGTAAATATACCCCAAACGATGCTGTGTCAGGTGACATGGGCTGGAAACCACCATGTGTTAAACAATGGATAAATATTTTTAGACACTGGTCCAAATGTACAAAAATGGACAATAATAGAATTAATTATAAAGTTTTTAAATGGTCAGTGATAAAAGGTAGTTGTAAATTAAAAAATTGGTGCTACAAAGTTATGGAGATGTTGAAATCATTTGATTTTGAAAGATATTGTAAAATAAATGAAAATTTTCTTGTTAGTTATAGTATATCTCAGTTAGAAGAGAAAATGTTTGATAAATATAAAAAAGACTGGTGTACCAGAATTTTTTCATATAGTACCGGTTGTAAATTGAGAACATATAAACTTTTTAAACATACTTATAACACTGAGCAATATTTGCTACAAAAAATGCCACAGCGCCATCGTAGTGCTTTTTCAAAGTTTAGATGTGGTGTAGCACCATTAAAAATTGAAACTGGTCGATATGAAAGAAAAAATCTAGACGAAAGAGTCTGTTTTAACTGCAATATTTTAGAGGATGAAAAACATGTACTTTTAAATTGTCCCTTGTATGAAGATCTAAGACATGCTCTTTTTATTGATATATTGTGTCATAATGATATGTTTTTAAAGTTGTCTGATGAAGAAAAAATTATATATATGTTTAAAAATACCAATATTTGTAATATTGTTGCCAAAACCTGCAATAACATTTTAACAAGGAGAAACAGTATTTTATATCATTAACTACTGTATTTGTAGTATTTTATAAAATGAATAAGTATTATTTGTATTTTAATAGTCTCTCATAATTCTTTTAAGAATGGCACATACATGTATTTAATTGTTTTAACTATGTTTACTGTATAATTAATTTTATAATTGTTTCTTGTTTTAATCATGTTGTATGTGGTGAGACTTTAATAAACTATTGAATCTGAATATGAATCTATCATATATAATTTATCAAAAAAAGGCAGATTTTATATATAAAAAAAGGACCAATGGAAATGAAGTTTGAATTTTCACATAATGTTATTTCATCATTAATACTTTTTATACGACCCCAAAAAAAATTTGGGATCATATAATGGTATGATGTCTGCGTCGTCGTCGTCCGAAGACACATTGGTTTCCGGATAATAACTTAAGTTTAAGTAAATAGATCTTCATGAAATTTTGGGGATGATGGTCCAAACCGATTAGGAATTAGGGGCCCAAAAGGGGTCCAAAACAAGCATTTTTCTAGTTTCAGGATAATAACTTGTGTAGAAGTATTTCATTGCTCTGAAATCATACCGCAATGTTTAAAACCACAAGTAGAAGGTTTGGATTCATTTTTGGGGTTATGGGGCCAAAGTTTAGGAATTAAGGGCCAAAAAGGGGTCAAAACAAGCATTTTTATACGCCCGTCAAAATTTTGACGGGACGTATTATGGTATACAAATGTCCGGTGTCCGTCCGTCCGTCCGTCTGTCTGTCTGTCTGTCTGTCTGTCTGTCTGTCTGTCTGTCTGTCTGTCTGTCTGTCTGTCTGTCTGTCTGTCTGTCTGTCTGTCCGGCGTAAACATGTCGCACCGTAACTTGAGAACGACTTATCCAAATTTCATGAAACTTAACATACTAGTAGTTGTTTCTTATGATGGTCAAATGATCTGGATACTTTTTGGTGAAAATAAGATTAAAACTTTTTGAGTTACGGCACTTTGTAACTAAAACAGGGGTGTGTTTTTTTCACATGTCGCACCGTATCTCAAAAACGATTCTTGATTATGGCTTAAAACTTTAAACACTTCTTAGTTATATTAATCTTAATATCTGTATACTTTTTGGTGATGATTCAAAATTTCATTTTTGAGTTATTGAGTATTTTGTAAAAAAGGGGGAGGGTTTTTTTACATGTCGCACCATATCTCAAAAACGATTTATGATTATTGCTTAAAGCTTTACACATGTCTTTGTTATATTAATCTAAAGATCTATATACTTTTTGGTGATGATTCAAAATTTCATTTTTGAGTTATTGAGTATTTTGTAAAAAAGGGGGAGGGTTTTTTTACATGTTGTGCCGTATCTCAAAAACAATTTATGATTATTGCTTAAAACTTTACACACTTCTTTGTTATATTAATCTAAAGATCTGTATACTTTTTGGTGATGATTCAAAACTTTATTTTGGAGTTATTGAGTTTTTTGTTAAACAGGGGAAGTTTTTTTACATGTCGCGCCGTATCTCAAAAATAATTTATGATTATTGCTTAAAACTTTACACACTTCTTTGTTATATTAATCTAAAGATCTGTATACTTTTTGGTTTTGATTCAAAATTTTATTTAAGTGATATTTAGTTTTTTGTAAAAAAAAAAAAAAACAGGGTTGGGGGTTTCACATGTCCCGCCGTGTCTCAAAAACAATATATGGTTATTGCTTAAAACTTTCTCAGAAACTATTTATGATTATTGCATAAAACTTCCACACAAGACGTCGGGCGTATCATGCGCTCATGGCGCAGCTGTTTATTTTAAATGACCTAATTGACTATACCTATGAGGATCTGACACTGTCAGTAACAAGATTACTATAGACTTAAATATAATAATACTGACCAATCAATAAACCTCATATATAAAGACTGTCATATTCATTCATCAGGATCTTTTATTAAAATAATTTGCAAAATGAGTTATCTTCCCTGAATTTGTGTATTTTTATAATTTATAAATGAATGCAATTGTATATTTTTATAAATGAAAGGTGTATGTTATAGAATTAAAGAACATATTTTAACATCTATTTTGGACAGTTTGATATGTTCCAGAAAAAGATTACACTGCTTTTGTAAATGGCTTTATAAAATTTAACCAGCCTGTGAGTTTGTGTACCAATAGATCTTAAATTCTCAAAACCATAAATTTGGTCATAATAAGCGGGCTAGTTAACCTTTTGGTTTTTCTAGACAAATATTTGGCCTGTCTCCTATAGACAGTAGATTAACATTGAGATTACCAATAAATCCCTAAATTACCTATGAGGAAGTTTGTCAATTTCATTAGCAACGCTAGTGCCTTCTTAGTTTCTAGCCATAATTTTCCATCTCTAGCCACTAGCATCATATGTCCCGCCGTGTCTCAAAAGCAATAAATGGTAATTGCTTAAAACTTTCTCAGAAACTATTTATGATTATTGCATAAAACTTCCACACAAGACGTCGGGCGTATCATGCGCTCATGGCGCAGCTGTTTATTCTACTCTTATGTGTAAATGTATGGATCTCTCTGAAATTGTACCACAATGTACCATATAACAAAGGGGAGGCTGGGATTAAGTTTTGGGTTAATTGCCCAAAATATGTAGGAATTAGGGGCCCAAAAAGGCCAAAAAGAAGCATGTTTCTAGTTTCCAAACAATCATGACAATAACTTGTGTTTAAGTGTATGGATCTCTCTGAAATTGTACTACAAGGTTCAATACTGCAATGGAAAGCATGGGATTGAGTTTAAGGGTTATTGCTCCAAGGGGGTTTCAAAAATTTGAAGGGCTTCCCTTTTTTTTTTTTTTTTCAAATTTCGAATTTTGAAAAGTTTCAAGAAGAAATCTTCAATTGCACAGTATTGTGCAATAGATTTGTTAGATCTTTGACCACATTAATTTTGTGACAAAAACCTATATTATGTCAAAAATTTGATCACAATCCAAATTCAGACAGAATCAAGCTTGAATATTGTGACCAAATTTGCCCCAGCTGTTCAGGGTTCAACCACTGGGGTTGTACAAAGCTGCGCCCTGCGGAGCACCTGGTTTTGTTTGATGACAATTTAAATCAAATTGGTATCTGGTAATTTGATCTTTCACTTTATAAACTTTGCCAGCCGAAAAATATTTATTATAAATCATTTTCTAAATTATCCGATACTGTAAATGGCGGTGTCCGTATTCATCCCGAGCTTCAGCTGGTATAGCACATTTTGTCCCTCTTTCGGGTAAAAGGTCACATCTTCCTTTAAACCATTCGCAAATTGTTGTCGAGGGAAATGCCTTCATCTGGAATGGTGTTCAAATCTATGGGTCCCGCCGTCGTTATCGGTGGCGACGATGTAATATGGCGTTATTCAATTGTGACGTTATGAAAAAGATCTGCCATACATTTGGAGAAAACAAAAATCTGCCATAGATTTTATTTGTTTGACGTTTGTAACATCACATTTGCCATAGATTAGGAATCAGCCATAGATTTGGAACCTGCCATAGATTTGAGTCCTACAAATATTTCATAACATTACATTGTGTAGAAATTTTTTTTGGACATTTTATAGATAAGTTACAAATCTATATTAGTTTGTGACATTTTAATGAAAGAAAAAATATTTGGATCTATTAATTATATTTGATTATAATTTGGAAATAGATATACATTGTATTACATCATATCTAATTTAAGAGAACTTTTAATCATATGTTTTCCACACTTTTTCATCATACTTTAAGATATTGATTGATAATTGGTATATAGCTTTATCATGACAAGTTACAGATCAAGTTCAAATTTTTGTTCGGTCTGATAATTTTGAGCAGAGTTATGGTCCTTGGACTTGACAAAAATTCACTCATATAATAAATATTCATGTTTTAAGTCATGCTTGAAGATATTGACTTGGTATTTTCTTTTTGTTTACACCATGACCAGTTATAGAACAAGTTAGCATTTTGTTCCAGTATAATGAATTTTTACCTGGTAGGGGACTAAGCATTGCCATGCAATACTCTCAGAATGCTTGTTTTTACTTTATGCCCCCACCATAGCAGAGGGGACATTAAGTTTTTCCCTTGTCCTTCTGTACATCCAAAAATTGGTTTCTGTTATCTGACACAAGTTTGCCTCAACCAAATTTTATGAAATTTATACACAATGCTTATTACTACTAATAACAGACCAAGTTTGAATTGTGGTGGCGTCACTTTAACCGTTCTAGAGTTATGCCCTTTATAAATGGGAAAATTGCAAAATGTTAAGTTTCCTTTCTTTAACTTAAGTTTGCCTCAACCAAATGTTATGAAACTTATCCACAATACTCATTTCTACAAAACATAGATCAGGTTTGAATTTTGGTGGCATCACTTTTACCATTCTAGAGTTATGCCCCTTTATAAATGGAAAATTTCCATAATTTTCAGTTTCCATTCTCTAACTTTAGTTTGCCTAAATCAAATGTTATGAAACTTATGCATAATGCTTACTTCTATATAACACAGATCAAGTTTGAATTTGAAAACTTTCTTAATTTTTGGATTCAGTTCCAAGGCCGTAACTAGGACTATTATTTTAGTGAGGCAAAAGTATTGAGCCGCGCGAAGCGACGCGAACAAATTTTGGCCGAGTATGGAATGAATGGTGCAAAATCCTGCATTCTAGGCATTTCCAGAGAGCTTGACAATGTTTTAAATTTTGACACTTTTTACATAAATTGAACATATTTAAAGAAATTTACTAACCTAATTTTATTTAAATTCATCTAAGAACTGAATGCTTCTTTTAATAAATTCATTGGGGCCATGTAAAGGAAAAGCGTTGACAGAAGCACTTTGTATTTCTGCGCTTCATTTAAAAAAAATGTACACACGGTCAACGCTGTTACAACACTATGAAATAACAAAAAGAAGCATATGATTCTATCTAGCGTAATTATATGGGTACAAGGGAATTAATATTGGAATGGAGTTTTCGCCGCAATCAATCAATCATGTAGGTCCGTGATTTCAAATTATTTATGGAAATAGTCAGTGGTAAGATATTTTAGATCCGATAAATTAGGGGGTTGGGTTTGGGGATTAATCACGAAATTCCGAATGGAAATACACAAAATTCAGTAGTCCCGAATTAGAAAAGACGGTCCCCAAATAAACGGTCAAATTGGAACACGGGATGTTCTTTCAATCTTTAAGGTTAAAGAAACATATGGATAAATCTCATACATGCAGGTTCGTTTCATATTATTTATATTTTGTTTATCTGTAAAGAGAGCGGAGAAATGAATACACAGACAGGACGGCACCAATGCGATGCCCCAGCTAGTACTTGATTTTCCCGGTCTATTTGTAGTTTTTGGATTAGTTCAAATGAAAATATATTCAATACTCAAACTGTTAACCCATGCTGTGATCACAAAACACCATCAGTTAGTTTACTAGAATTATTATCGCTTTTCCTTTTTCTGCAAGAGCCTGTTTTAACCAGAGATCCATGATGTTTAAATTACTGTTTCTAGTTTAATGTAATCGAGAAAGTTCAAATATCACCAATTGTGATGCTGAGTTATATCCGGGAAAAATGATTTAAAAGGAATGATGACAAGTTGTAGAAATTAAGGTTGAGACAGAACAACAAATGACTATATTTCGTATTTAAAATTACCATAAACAAATAAATACATACACAAAAAATCATTGTCGAAATTTTAGGGAGGCAATTGCCTCACTTGCCTCAATGGTAGTTACGGCCTTGAGTTCTGCTATTTAGGTTACAAGAGTGCAATTATTAGTAATGCATTTTCCATAGGGTACCACTGGTGTTCCAAATTTTCCCCCTCATAGATTACAAAAACCAGGGAAAAACAGGTAGCAGTTCTTGTTACTAGAAATGCCAGTGTTGCATTACAAACAAAAAAATATACAGTCATGTGGCAAAAATTGACTTAAAATGCAGTTGAAAAAGATCGTCTATTATGTTTTTCGCTCCAATGTGCAAAAATTGAAGATATTTTCTATACTTTGTAAAATGTGAAGATGTTTTTCTGCATTTTTATACGACCCAAAAAAAATTTGCGGTCATATATTGGTATGACGATGGCGTCGTCGTCCGAAGACACATTTGTTTTCGCACTATAACTTTAGTTTAAGTAAATAGAAATCTATGATATTTAAACACAAGGTTTATGACCACAAAAGGAAGGTTGGGAGTGATTTTGGGGGGTTTGGTCCCAACAGTTTAGGAATTTGGGGCCCAAAGGGTCCAAAATTAAACTTTGTTTGATTTCATCAAAAATTGAATAATTGGGGTTCTTTGATATGCCAAATCTAACTGTGTATGTAGATTCTTAATTTTTGGTCCCGTTTTCAAATTGGTTTACATTAAGGTCCAAAGGGTCCAAACTTAAACTTTGTTTGATTTTGACAAAAATTGAATCCTTGGGGTTCTTTGATATGCTGAATCTAAAAATGTACTTAGATTTTTAATTTTTGGCCCAGTTTTCAAGTTGGTCCAAATCGGGGTCCAAAATTAAACTTTGTTTGATTTCATCAAAAATTAAATAAATGGGGTTCTTTGATATGCCAAATCTAACTGTGTATGTAGATTCTTAATTTTTGGTCCAGTTTTCAAATTGGTCTACATTAAGGTCCAAAGGGTCCAAAATTAAACTAAGTTTGATTTTAACAAAAAGTAAATTCTTGGGCTTCTTTGATATGCTTTATCTAAACATGTACTTTGATTTTTGATTATGGGTCCAGTTTTCAAGTTGGTCCAAATCAGGATTCAAAATTATCATATTAAGTATTGTGCAATAGCAAGAAATTTTCAATTGCACAGTATTGCACAATAGCAAGAAATATCTAATTGCACAATATTGTGCAATAGCAATTAATTTTCAATTGGAGTTATCTTTCTTTGTATAGAATAGTAGTTGAATCAACTTTAATCATTGTTTTATACAATATACAATGTATTTTCATTTTTACTACCAACTGATAAATTAAAACAATGTTTACCATTCAGTGATAACAAGCACTTTTTATTACATTTTAATATTGTATGATGTATTTAAATGAGCAGTTATTGTTGCAAACTTCATTAGAAATTTGAATTGAGATCAGTACATTATAACTTTAGTATAAGTGAATAGAAATCTATGAAATTTAAACACAAGGTTTATGACCATAAAAGGAAGGTTGGTATTGATTTTGGGAGTTTTGGTCCCAACAGTTTAGGAATTTGGGGCCCAAAGGGTCCAAAATTAAACTTTGTTTGATTTCATAAAAAATTGAATAATTGGGGTTCTTTGATATGCCGAATCTAACTGTGTATGTAGATTCTTAATTTTTGGTCCCGTTTTCAAATTGGTTTACATTAAGGTCCAAAGGGTCCAAACTTAAACTTTGTTTGATTTCATCAAAAATTGAATAAATGGGGTTCTTTGATATGCCAAATCTAACTGTGTATGTAGATTCTTAATTTTTGGTCCAGTTTTCAAATTGGTCTACATTTAGGTCCAAAGGGTTCAAAATCATAATGTGACATAAACCTATGTTGTGTCAACTATTTAATCACAATCCACATTTATAGCTGTATCAAACTTAAAAGTTGTGTCCATACTTGTCCCATCTGTTCAGGGTTCTACATCTGCAGTCGTATAATGCTGCGCCCTGCGAAGCAACTGGTTGATTATAGGCCCAGTTTTCAAGTTGGTCCAAATCGGGGTCCAAAATTAAACTTTGTTTGATTTCAACAAAAATTGAATGTATGGGGTTCTTTGATGTATGCTGAATCTAACCATGTATTTAGATTTTTAATATTTTGGCCTGGTTATCAAATTGGTCCACATTGATTTCATCAAACATTGAATTCTTGGGGTTCTATGATATGCCGAATCTAACCATGTATTTAGATTTTGGATATTGGACCATAATAGGCCAATTTAAAAATTTTAAGTTTTTAAGTTTAAGTTCTTAGACCACATTCATTCTGTGTCAGAAACCTATATTGTGTCAACTATTTAATCACAATCCAAATTCAGAGCTGTATCAAGCTTGAATGTTGTGTCCATACTTGCCCCAACTGTTCAGGTTTGAAATATGTGGTCGTATAAAGCTGCGCCCTGTGGAGCATCTGGTTTAAACCTAATTGGATAAGCTTTCGATTAGATGTAATTCCAATCCTGTTTTCTCCAATCAGAAAGTCTGAGTACCATCTTTGGGTAAAAGTACTTGCCAGTAAAATGTAAACAAATAATTGCGCTCTTGTAACCATTTAAGGTTGCCTCAACCAAATGTTATGAAACTTATACAAAACTCAAATTAAGGAACAAAGTACAATGTATGATAAGTGCAGTGTTTGACCCATTTGTTTGTTAAAAAATTGAATAACAATATCTTAGGCAAATATTACCAAAAAGAAGTTTTGTATTTTTTTTAAATAAAGTTATTATTAAAGTTTATTCAGCTTTGACTGTTCTTGATTTATGATCCTTTATAACATTTTATACAAGCAGGGGCATCATCTGTGTTCCATGGACACATTCCTCATTTATTTTATGGCCCATTTATGGGCATTATGTTTTCTGGTCTGCGCATTTGTTCGTTTGTCCCTGCCTCCGTCTGTCCTGCTTCAGGTTAAAGTTTTTGGTCGATGTAGTTTTTGATGAAGTTCAACTCCAATCAACTTGAAACTTAGTACACATGTTCTGTATGATATGATCTTTGTAATTTTAGTGCCAAATTAGAGTTTTTACCCCATTTTCACGGTCCACTGAACATAGAAAATGATAGTGCGGATGGGGCATCCATGTACTTGGGACACATTCTTGTTTTTATTTGCTTTTTTTTAAAACATGTTAAAAGAAACTTGATTATGTTTATGAAATAATAAATTTAACTTATTATACCCCCGCTTTCAAAAAAGGGGGGTATACTATTTTACCTCTATCCGTCCGTCCGTCCGTCCGTCCGTCAGTCAGTCCATCCCATGAATATTTTTCGTCGCATTTTTCTCAGGAACTACAATACAAGGATTTCTGAAATTTGGTTTCAGGGTTTATCTAAGTCATTTATACCGTGTGATGCGTTTTCAGATTGATCACTTGACAACTTCCTGTTTACCGAACACTTGTATGATTTTACACATGATAGCCAAGTTGAAAATCTTCATCACATTTTTCTCAGGAACTACAGTACAAGGATTTCTGAAATTTGGTTTCAGGATTTATATAAGTCAGCTATAACGTGTGATGCGTTTTCAGATTCATCACTCGACAACTTCCTGTTTACCGAACACTTGCATATTTTTACACTATTTATATTATCCACTTGCGGCGGGGGTATCATCAGTGAGCAGTAGCTCGCAGTTTCACTTGTATTTATATGATTTTTTTACAGATCAGAATGACATCACAACAGATCAGACCAATACCATTTTTCACTGTATTATATGTTGCTCTAAACATACATCCTATAGTCCAACAGAAATAAATTTGAATCTAAAAAATGCACAGATTGGTGACCATAATACTCTAAAGGTATTTAAGGAGGAAGATGGTAAGATGTTTCAATATTCATTTCTATAAAAAGGAAAAGTGTTTTAAAGTTTCATGGTTTTTTTTTATTTTCCCAGAAAACTAAATTCCTAGACAAGCAGTATATACTTCTTCTTTGCTTTAATAGTATCCCACTTACAAAAAAGAAAACAGCTATCCACCACTATAATTATAAAAAAAGAAGATGTGGTATGATTGCCAATGAGACAAATCTCCAAAACAGACCAAATAACACAGATATTTAACAACCATAGGTCACAGTACGGCCTTCAACAATGAGCATAGCCAATACCGCATAGTCAGCTATAAAAGGCCCCGAAATGAGCCCTTCCTTTATCACACAGACTTTTAACATAAAACAGATCTTGATCATGAAATTATTACAAATATTTTATTTAGTCATGACACTCATATCACAAATTTATTCCAATATTGTTCATTTTAAATCTTCCATTTCTCTGGTCTCATAAACAATAATAAAAGTCTTGCACCTTTTTTTTTAGAAAATGATCAAGATGTTGAAGAAGATACACCACTGAAGGAGGATGCAGACGATACACTTCCAAAAGGGGAATGGTGATGACTGATATGGCATTAGATATTTCTGGAGGTTGTTAATGGCTTGCCAAAATAAGAAGATCTGACTTATCATATAGAACAAAAATGGCAGCTAAAAAAAACTATTGTCAGAGTATTCTTAATGCCTTCTTTAAAAGAAAAATATCATGATCATTTAATGATTTTAAGAACATTTGTTTTGTATGTGAATCTCTGTATGTTATGCTGTTTTGTTATAAATGAATGAGCTTTCAAATGATATTTGTTAATAGATATAAGAAGATGTGGTATGAGCATTGGCACACATATATACCACAAATTTTTACAAATTGTATAAACCAGATTTATATACGTATTAACCATTTTAAACAAAGTTGTTCATATCAATTAAGTTTAGACTAACTGTTGTTTATATGGGCATTTCATTGACAACATGTTATGACAAACTTGGCACTGTTAAATGTTATTGTTATGTTATGTTCAAGTTTAAGAAATTATGTGCCATCTACTGTAAGGTTGTTTATAAGATGTGTTTGTTTCATTTTACTAAAAAATAAAAAAAGGTATCAAATATTAGTCTGTTTAAAATATTACAAAATAGTTTTGAAGAAATTAAGCATTGGTATTAGAAAAAAATGTTGTATTCTAAACACATCCATGTATCAGTTTTATGGAGAGAGAGGAAAAAATTGGACATATACTGGTCTATAAAGCTTCAAAATTATAGATGTTAATTTTCATCTTTTTAAATATCTTGTATAAAAGGGGTGATAATCAGATATACATTTAGATAAATAAAAAAAGTATCGCACAAGCATTTTGTAGATCTCTCTAATTAATTTAATTTGATATTTAAAGCAGACTTATATTGGTGCACCTTTTTGCCAAAAATTATTAATTTACTTGTTAATTGTTGTTTTAAAAAATTAACAATTCAGGGTAATTTATTTTTCATCACAGAATGTTTGAGATCCATTTTACTTACAAGAGCACATGTTCAAGAGTCATGTTATCCATTGAAATCCTGCTCTAATTTTCAATTTAGAAATATTTTTTTATGTAAATTAGGATTTTAAATGCATTTATCTATTGACCTTGAAATGAAGTTTTTCTTGTATGCACATTTATATTAGAAGAAAAAAAATATACAAAATTTTAAAAAATACATTATATATATAACAGGTCTGAAAACTTCAGTGGCCTATCACCAGTATAGCATTGTAAGCATGTGCTTACAAATGATTTTTAAAACATTTTTTTTTTCAATAAAAATTTCACTATAATCTTTTAGCTTCTGTATGCCTGCTGCTATCCAGACCACCTGCTTAATAATTTATTTTCCAGTGGTGTAATTCATGTACTATAAGAAGTTGAAAATAAAAAAAGGCATACTGTGAATTTATTATTATTCATTGGATACCAATTTTTGTGGATTACGTGGGTACTTGTGAACCAGGAAATCAAATGTTCAACGGATGACAAATTTTCTATAGGCTTGTATGCAGACTTTGGCAAAACCACAAAAATAAATATACCTGAACATGCAAGTTTTCCTTAATCCACAAAAAATTGTTACACACGAAAATAAATGAATCCACAGTACATGAGAAAAATTGGCTAATATTATAAATTTAGATTTTATATCATGTGATAAAAGCTTTTAGTGTAAACATCATCTTCATTGTAAATATACATTATTCATTATTCAACAGTTTTCAAACTTTGTGGAAAGTTTGAAAATACAACAAACTGTAAATGTTCACTGCACTAGAGTGAACTATTAGAAATTGATACCAAGATAATACTCTTCCTAGGTACTAGCATTCTATTTGATGCTTCGTAAAGGATATCAAATTTTAGTGCTGTTACCATTTACATGGCCTTTAAATTATAAATCCTAACACATGGAACCTTTGAGGTTTCAAAGTGGAAATCGGTAATAACTGATATAGTCTTAAATATTTCTACTCCTAATAAAAGCCACTAGCATTTTTGGTCTTTATGTTTTCCATATTCTTTTTGTTTCATAAAAAATAAAGTAATATGTAGCTTTAATAAAACCAAACCAAAGATTGTTATTTTTATTTTTTAAGGTAATACAATTATAAGCTTCTCATGCAAAATAAAAAAAAAATTGAGACTTTTTCTCACAACAAATTTCCAACCATAATTTCCTGGCATAAATTCTTCAAAAATATCATCTCTGTCCAATGTTTTATAACATACTGCTGATTTACATTAGACATCAAATGGTTTTGGTTTTTTTTAGTTGTTGTTGCCAAAATATTGCTATAATGATTTTAATAATCAGATAAAATCATAACTATTTTAGCAAAAGATTACAAATTCTTCTGATGTGCTTAATGACAGCCCAGTCACAATATTGTAACCTCATTACTGTTTCACAATGTCCCAGCTTTAAATAATTCAAACTCAACTGTAATCAGAGGAACCTTTTATTACATGGTCACAGTAAATCATGGAATGAGTAATGAATGAATTCATTATGGAACCTATATTTGGTACTAGTATAGCTTTAAGCTTTTGAATGAATGAATGAATGAATCTTTATTGCATTAGCAACAACATTGCTTTAGCATAAAACATATAAACATATATACATATATGACAAATATTCATTTTATACAATTATGCACATTCTGCTTTTTTTTAAAACTTTTTCATGTAATGTTCAAATAAGAATGGATTTCTGTGTTCATTTAGGTTCATTTGATATTTTTACTTTGCATTTATATTAATACAAATGAAATTTTTTTTAGAATCATCATTCAATATTATATTTTGTGTATATCCATTATATTACTGTAAATTCAGAAATTATTGCAAGGTTTATATAAGTGTGACTGGTTTAGTATCGCAATAATTAGAACTCGCTGGTATATGTGTCTGCATGCTATTTCCTGAAATCGCAATTATTAATCTTGCATTGTCAATTCTTCATAAATCGCTATATTAAATTCACGCAATCATTTCTGAATTTACAAGAATTGTTCGTCGAGAAATAAAATTTTATTTCCTGTGCCTTTTTTATCTTATTTGTTCTAGAAGTATCTTATACAGAGTAGTATTAAAGGGAGGAGACCTACTACCATTACTGCATTTAATTTGGATATGAAATGTGGCACTTTCAACTCTTACGTGTATTTATCATGGAGTGAGTAGGAAAAAAAATTGACCTTTTTAGCTCACCTGGCCCAAAGGGCCAAGTGAGTTTTTCTCATCACTTGGCGTATGGCGGCGTAAACTTTCTACATTTTGAACTTCTTCTAGAGAACCACTGAATTGAATGAAACCAAACATAGCATGAATGTTCCTTATGAGATGCTGACCAAGTGTTGTTACTTTGTAGCCGATCCATCATCCAAGATGGATGTCAGTGGGGGACTTAGTTTAACATAGGACCCTATGGGAAATACATACAAATGTCTTCTTTTAGAGAACCACAGAATGGAATGAAACCAAACATGGCATGAATGTTCCTTATGAGTTGCTGACCAAGTGTTGTTACTTTGTAGCTGATCCATCATCCAAGATGGATGTCAGTGGGGGACTTAGTTTAACATAGGACCCTATAGGAAATACATACAAATTTCATCATTAAGAGAACCACTAAATTGAATGAAACCAAACAAAGCATAAATGTTCCTTTCCTAATGAGGTGCTGGCCAAGTGTTGTTACTTTGTGAGCCAAATTTTATCTTTTTTTATATGATTTCAAAAACCCAGGTAGAGTCAGGTGAGCGTTACAGGCTCTTGAGAGCCTCTAGTTTAATATTATTTCAAAATCCCAAGTAAAGAATCAGGTGATTGCACAGGCTCTTGAGAGCCTCTAATTGTTTTTTGCTAAATAACATAGAATAATTGTGAAATGCAATAATGTAATGGTTCCTGACTTGGAGCATGTATATTTTATAGTTAAAGTGTCAGGGTTTGACATTTTTTATGCCGAATTCTCTCCATTAATTGTCAATGGTATATCAAAATGATTGGATGGATCTAAAAAGCAGTAAACCAATAAAGAGAAATTCTAAATTCTAGGGTATAAGACGTAACTGAACATTTCAATAGTCCTAGGCCAGGATTTTATGAACAGAAGGGGAAATTGCAGCCAGTGGGGAAGCTCAGAAGCTCCTTGATTTCAACAATTTAGAATCAAATCATGAAGCAGCCAGACTGATAATTTTCTCTATTTTACATTAACTTCTGGTTTCGTTGAACAACACACATAGTTTTGGTTGTTTAAAAAAAGGTGTTCAAGACACCTTGAGATGATTTTACGGTCTTTTGACGCTTTTTTTTTTACGTCAACATCTTTGACGATTTCACTATATCACGTCAACAAGAATTGATACTCATCGAAGAGTCAAATACAGCGGAGAAACAAAATTTTACTGATCACCCATCAGATGGAGCAATCAGTATAAAAATGTAAAAGCCGGTTTCTTGAGGCTTTTAGTAAATAATAACTAACTTCTGAATAGGGTTCTGTAACTTTTATTTCAGACTAACGAAGTTCAATACTATATGGTAATGTAAATAAAGCCCTGTAAAATATAAATGTACTTATAAATTACAGAAAGATAAATCTGTTTACTAAGTAATAATAATTAAAACTAATGTTCATAATTCATTATCATGCAAACTTATTTAGCTGCATACATATGTATCTGATCACAAAAATATATAATGTGGATACCATAGCAATTACTTGTCTCAATTACAATTATACCAATTCGACTTTAAGTTATTGTATTACATGTTCTCATATGCTGTCTCATACCAAAGTCTATTGAATAATACTTGTGTTGGTAATCTAAACTACACAAAATGTAAGCTGCATGCTTGTTAAATCAAAAAGCAACTAATCACAAAAGTAACAATAAAAGCAAAGCAAATATAAAAAAAACTAAAGCTAAGCGAAACAAGAATACAAATATACTTAGCTTACCTCACATATCGTGCAAGTGGCACATTTCCATATAAACCATATTACACACTACATCTTTAATACAGTAAGGTTTAAATATACCTGTATAACAAAAATGTTTATTATAAATCTTTGTTAAGCAATGTTTATTGTTTATAGTAAAAATCAATATTAAACCTTGATATCTATTTTTAGTTCTTATATCGATTTACTTTAATTCGATTAACCTTTAAACATTACAACATTCTTTCGGTCCACTCGACACTCGCAATCATTCAATTTATATGTAAACTTTATCTTCAAATCATTATACCAGATTTAATAGGCTATTGAAGTATTATTTTATATTATCGCTATTTTGTGCATTTTTCGTTTGATCTTTTTTTGTGTTAATTTTCATATCATGCTACTCGCTTGAGATGGAAAAATTATTGCTAGAAACTAAGCAGGCACGTGGCGTTGCTAACGAAATTGACATGAAATTGACAACGTCTTCATAGGTAAAATAGCGATAAACAGATTATCATTGGTCATCTCAACTCGATTGCCTTTCTCGCTTTCGCCGTCCCGGCTCAAGCGAGAAAATCAATCTCGTTGAGATGATCAACGATAATCTATAATTATCGTAAAATTCAACTCACCTTATGTTTTAATATATATTTACGTTTCTCTTTGTTATGAAATTTAGCTCTCGTTCTCGACATTCAATCTCAACATGCATACGTGTAAAATATGAACTATAGGACAGTTATTGCAAAGTTAATAAGAAAGATATAGGACTGACCTTATTTATGAAACTCCAAATCACAGAATTGTTATTGTATAGATTGTTATTTGCAGACAGGTAAAAATATAGGTGTTGACCACAAGATGTCTTCCCATAAGATATAGAACAAAAGAATTAAACCGCCAAAAGTACTGACCAATATAGTACGGTGACCGAGTAAGGAAAAGTCGCTTATTTAAGGAGTTTAATTGTCATTCGGACTATACGGCTATAAATCACAGTATTGGTAGTTCAAAGGTTAAACTTAACATTTTGACTTGTCGTCAAAAAATCGTACGGTGCAATTTTCGTAAAATGGGCTTTGAAGTACGTTAATTAACTTGAACGAAAAATCGACTAAGAAAAGTTTTGAGGTCAACATTGTAAAATAACATCCGTGATATGATTTCTGTTATTATTTACATTGTTGTTACACCTTATTCGTATTATTTTAACGATTTTAAAGAAAGTTTATCAAAATTAATTCGTTATTAAAGAGTTTTTGTAAAAGTTTAACACTGCGAATACTTTGCATTTAATAGAGTACGTTCCAATTTAATTTCATGATTTTTTAACGCAAAATGTAAAATAATTAACATTTATATGTTATTTCATACATTTGTACCTTTATTAATCAATAATATCAAATGCATTTGTCTCAGAAGCACTATTTCAGCAATTCAAGCCAGACAAAATTCATAATGCTCATATGACGGAGATATTTGAAGCTCATATACAGCCTCCTATAGATACATATACGCTATTGGGATGTGATGTATTACTTATATTTACATACTGGGATATGTTCCCTGAAGCAGTAGACATTTAGCTGTCAAATGTTAGAGCAGAACGAGAGGGAAATTGGTCTCTTCCTTGAGATCGTCATCTCAAATGTAAAATTATATTTTTGTAACCAACCGTACTCCACGAAGGTGGATGCCAGTTTACATACTCGATATGCTTCAATTTTCTGTGAACATTTGATCACCTTTTATAGATGGCTACTTTGCTTTTTAGACAGATTCCTGGACATTTTAAAAGTACTATGACATGGCAACAGAAAAGACCGTTATAAAAGCCTCAAGGGGATTAGGTGGCACTGTAGGCATAACAATTCGAAAGTCTGCGCTTGTTAGATGGGCCCTTACTAGACATTTCATAGAATCCATTAGTCGTGTAATACTGAAAAGGGATTGAAATGCTGAAAATTATGCAAATTCACAGTAAGAAACAAAGCCAACAGCAATGAACAGAGATGAAGAACATGTTATTACCATTGTGAACCATCTAAATGATCCATGACTGATCCCTTTGGTGTGGAATCCCACCCTCAATGTCTTATCAATAACTCTTCTTAAATGCATGCTTCAAGACATATTCGAGGTTCTTTGCTCACAGTTGTCGAGGAAGGCTTGAAAATGTCTAAACATTTTATCATTAGTGCTCTTTCTTAAGATCACAAGGAGTTTTTATAGTCCAATATCAAAGTCAAACACAAACCTGAAAAATAAATCGGGGGAAATACTTTCAGGTCGTATAAATCCATAACTTGTAATTAGACGTGCACTAATTTCGGCAAAATGTAGAGATGATGTTATCATAGAACATGTGTTGTTGCACCCATTCCATTATCCCCTTTTCAAAATGACGGCACCATGAGAAAATCATGCAAGTCGGATTTTGTGAAGCAATTCGAATCTTAAGTCTCTTGTGCACTTTCCCTACCTTCCTTTATATCATCGCTCACAACTTACATAAGAGATGGTATGGCATTGGTTCAATTTATTAATGCTAAGAAAGGTAAAAAATGCGGCGACCTTGCAGCTTACTATTAAAAAAATATGTCCCAATGAATTTCGATGGCGCACATAGTAGCACATGTTTTTGACCGCTGCGACACGAACAACTCTATAAAGTCTGCCGAAAGAGAACGCCGCACAGAGACTACAGCTTCCATCAAAGTGTATCAGATTATAGAGCGGAGAAGTATTCCTTACTGGAAAACCTTGACAAATCCGATAAGATTCCACCTGATGTGAGCTTTACATAGTCAGAACGTTTGAAACTTAGTTATTTATACCAACACTGTTCATGGCTGTCGTAACTTGTTCAGCACTCAAGAGAAGGCCTATACCCCATGCCTTAAACTTTGACACGGAGTTAAGGGAAATGTGAAAGAGTGGAAGAAGAATCATACAGACCTCTTATACAATTGTAATTGTTTTGTGTGTTCGCTACTATAAAAATAGGACACATACAAGCGAGTTGTGGTTGCAGATGTGGAACATTAGCAGTGTTAATGATGGGCGGAGATTTTCACCCATTCAATAACTATGTGTCTGTAATTCCCCAACAATTTGTAAACTATTGCCTGCTGCACATGTACTTACCGGATGCGACGCAACTTCAAATCTGTTTGGAGTAGGTATACAAACTGTCTACAAGAGTTCGAAGGACACGCACGACTATTTCAGTTGTGTTTAGAGTTTCGGTAATATTGACAATGATGAAGCTCTTGTTTTGGCATGAAAGATAATTTCAAAGGTTTATGATCAGAACTATCTCTTTAAAACCACTCCATCATAATAATTATTCAAGTTTACCACAAGTAAGATGTAAGTTTAGTCAGGTTACCTTCCTGCGAGACGGCACTGAAACAGTATGTTTTACGTACTTCTTTTCAAACTAAAAATTTGAAACGCATTACACATTGCTAAACCCCTATCCGGTCACCTTTAGAATACGGTTGGCGAGAGTAAAATGATTCATTACACCCCGTGTATTTTAAAAGGCATATTTCAGCAGAATTCTTACAGGATATTGTGTCTTCATTGAAGGAAAATCTGCATGTGAAAGAGTCATGTGTTTGTTCACTACAAAACCTTACATGTCCGGGGCTTTGGTCCTGTAAAGGGTCAGAATTATGTAGAAATTTTAAATCATGTTCCTTGACAACTAACCAGAAGATATAATTCTGTTGTGTGGATCTCTTTGATTGGAATGTTGAATTGTAACTATTTTCGAATAATTGAGTGCATTTTAGTTTTAATGAATTTCATGAATGGTCTTATGCAAAATATGCCTTCATGACAGAAGGATGCAGGTAAAAATAATATTCATCATTTATTGATGAGATTGGATGGTAGCCGGCAAGGTAACTACAGTAAATTTAACAGAATATGTGTTGATCTTGTGTAATAGAACAAATATTTGAAAAACGCCAATTTTCAGAATAAATCGATTTCTTTTTCATTTTTTTTTTAACATTTTCGAGATGATTCATTGGAAATTGATATAAGAAAATGTATTTATCTAGAATTTAATCTAAATTGTTGTATATTTCTTCAAATTTTGAAAGTATAGAAGAAGAAAAAATAAAAACAGAATTTGATCTTTGACCTCATTTTATGCAAAACTGTTACCACATTTCTTTTTGACGACATCGATATTTCAATAGTACTCATTTTTCCGAATCCAATGATATATAATATAGCCATATAGTATGTTTGACGATTAAATCTAAAAAATATTGGGTCTGGTCACCGTACTAATAGAAGAAATGTCCGAAAGCGCTCAAATCAACCGTGAAAATAAAGTAATAACTACAGTGAATTCAGACTTAACCAAACCATAAGAATAGAATTCGTCCGTCAATAGTCCATGTCAATAAGTTAAAATAGAATAACACATAATACTAATTCTTAATTACAGAATGTAATTAATAAGCTAACAATATAACTTTATTCAAATATGTACTAATATCAATTACTAAGAATATAAAAATATACAAAATACATAAAATAACAGGCTATCACAAAAAGAATCAGAGTATGTGTTTAATAATGAATATGATAAATTGCCATATTCAATACAATATTAGCAGATTACGATAGTTTTCATACAACAGCAAAAGATTTTGCGGTTGTATATTTGTATCACGTTGTCGTCGTCAGTGTCTTCCAAAGATGGATGGTTTCCAGATAATAACTTAAGTATAAGTAAATAGAAATCAATAAAATTTTAACACAATGTTTATAACCATAAAAGGAAGGTTGGGATTGATTTTGGGGTTATGGTAGCACTCCACAGTTAGGTGTCACTGTGTAGTTTCGCATTTTGGCCCCTGTGGATTTTTCAAATATGAGAGCTAGTGTGCAATAAAATTCATTTTTGGATAGCTGAGTATTAAAATAGCCTTTGTATTGGGTTTATATGAACATCAAGATTATGTAATATAGGCTGTTTTCTGTATGACAGTCCATATTTGCATGTCCATACCATACATTGGTCCGGCAATTATTGTAATTTTTTTTTCCCAACTTTTATCGCACGAACTTTGTGATTGGATTTTACGAAAAAATGAGGCGAAAGACACCCATTTTTTATTTGATCATTAGGAAGATTTATGAAAACAGTTTCTAAAAAGGTATCACTCAAATGCATTGAAATTCTAGTTTGATCCAAATTTTGGGGGGATATGTGACATGTCCACCCCCCTTTTTGCAATATTTTATGGTAAATAAATGCAGAATGTTGCCATGGATACACATAAAAGGAATTAATTTTCACTCTTTTAACTTTGAAAATCAAATCTATGGAATATACTGATTACATACATATGCACATGTACAACACAAACAGTTAGGTTAATGTATTAGAAATCCAGGAATAGGAGATGATAAAACATTTTGTGGCTCATTTTTAATTTTTTTTCTAAATGTGGAGTGCTACCTATGGTCCCATTGGTTTAGGAATTAGGGGCCCAAAACATACATTTATCTAGTTTCAGGACAATAAGTTGTGTATAACTATTATAATTACTCTGAAATTGTACCACAATGTTCATACCATTAAGTAGAAGGTTGGGATTTATTTTAAGGGTTATGGGGCAAACAGTCTAGGAATAAAGGGCCAAAAAGGGGCCAAAAACACGCATTTTTGAAGTTTCGGGATAATAACTTATGTTTAACTGTATGGATATCTCAGACATTGTACCACAAGGTTCCATATAATGAAGGGAAGGCTTGTTGTCAGTTTGGGATTAATATCCCTGAACAGTTAGTAATAAGGGGCCAAAAAAAGGGCCAAAAAGAAGCATTTTTCTAGTTTCAGACAATAACTTGTTTAAGTGTATGGATCTCTCTGAAATTATACTACAAGGTTTCTTACTACAAAGAAAAGGCTGGAATTGAGTTTTGAGGTTCTTGCTCCAAGGCGGTTTCAAAAAGTGAGAGGCCAAGATAGGGGCCCAAATAAGCATTTTTGTAGTTTTCAGTCAATAACTTGTGTTTAAGTGTATGAATCTCTGAAATTATACCACAAGTTTCCATACTACAAAGGGATGGTTATAGAGGGTAATGGATCAAATAATTAAGCAATTAGGGGCAAAAAAGGGGGAAACAAGGGTTTTTCTGGTTAAAGGACAATTTAGACAATTTAAAAGCAGTGTAAGGGAGGTAATCCAATTCTAATTAAAATTTAAAGAATACTGTTATATATATGTTTGATTACTTGATTACCTCCCTTACACTGCTTGAAAATTATGTTAAAGGAAGTGATAATTGTCTTGAGATGTGTAGCTGTAAATTTATTTTTAGAAGTTACTGTTAATTAATATTAATTTTAACCATGACTGTAAGTTATTTTATATTTTAAAGAAGGGGCCAAAAACACGCATAATTAAGCAATTAGGGGCAAAAAAGGGGGGAAACAAGGGTTTTTCTGGTTAAAGGACAATTTAGACAATTTAAAAGCAGTGTAAGGGAGGTAATCCAATTCTAATTAAAATTTAAAGAATACTGTTATATATATGTTTGATTACTTGATTACCTCCCTTACACTGCTTGAAAATTATGGTAAAGGAAGTGATAATTGTCTTGAGATGTGTAGCTGTAAATTTATTTTTAGAAGTTACTGTTAATCAATATTAATTTTAACCATGACTAAGTTATTTTATATTTTAAATGAGTATTTATTGTTGCCAACTTAATTAGAAATTTGAACTGAGATTATTTTTGGAATAAGGGATTGGGGGAGGTGAAAAAATCGGGAGGGGTGGGGTAAATTTTTTCTTATTTCAGATTTTAACCAGATGCTCCGCAGGGCGCAGCTTTATACGACAGCAGAGGTTGAACCCTGAACGGTTTGGGCAAGTACAGACACAACATTCAAGCTGGATTCAGCTCTAAATTTGGATTGTGATTAAATAGTTGACACAGCATAGGTTTCTGACACAGAATGAATGTGGTCTAATAAACTTAAAATTTTTGTTTTGCCTTTGAGCAATTCACTATGCTGTTGAATATTAATCCTCTCAAAAAAATGTTTGAAGAAATTTTCTTTTTATTTATGAAATTTCAAACGAGAAAAATTGAACCCCCCCCCCCCCCCCCCCCCCAATTTTTTTTTCACATCCCCTTTTCCTTTATTCCAAAACCGATCTCAATTCAAATTTCTAAATGATTTGGAGTTTGCAACAATAATTACTCATTTAAATACATCATAAAATATTAAAATGTAAAAAAAGTGCTTGTTATCACTGAATGGTAAAGATTGTTTTAATTTATCAGTTGGTAGTAAAAGTGAATAAACATTGTATATTGTATAAAACAATGATTTAAGTTGATTCAACTACTATTCTGGACAAAGAAAGATAACTCCAATTGAAATTGTGCAATTAGATATTTCTTGCTATTGCGCAATACTGTGCAATTGAAAATACTTGCTATTGCACAATACTGTGCAATTGAAGATTTCTTGCTATTGCGCAATACTGTGCAATTGAAAATTTCTTGCTATTGCACAATACTGTGCAATTGAAGATTTCTTGTTATTCTTGAGTACTGTGCAATTGAAAATATCTTGCTATTGCACAATACTTAATATAATAATTTTGGATCCTGATTTGGACCAACTTGAAAACTGGGCCCATAATCAAAAATCTAGGTACATGTTTGGATTCAGCATATCAAAGAACCCGAAGAATTCAATTTTTGTTAAAATCAAACTAAGTTTAATTTTGGACCCTTTGGACTTTAATGTATACCAATTTGAAAACAGGGCCAAAAATTAAGAATCTACATACACAGTTAGATTTGGCATATCAAAGAACCCCATTTATTCAATTTTTGATGAAATCAAAAAAGTTTAATTTTGGACCCTGATTTGGACCAACTTGAAAACTGGACCAATAATCAAAAATTTAAGTACATTTTTAGATTCAGCATATCAAAGAACCCCAATATTCAATTTTTATCAAAATCAAACTAAGTTTAATTTTGGACCCTTTGGACCTTAATGTAGACCAATTTGAAAACGGGACCAAAAATTAAGAATCTACATACACAGTTAGAGTCGGCATATCAAAGAACCCCAATTATTAAATTTTTGATGAAATCAAACACAGTTTAATTTTGGACCCTTTGAGCCCCTTATTCCTAAACTGTTGGGACCAAAACTCCCAAAATCAATACCAACCTTCCTTTTATGGTCATAAACCTTGTGTTTAAATTTCATAGATTTCCATTTACTTATACTAAAGTTATGGTGCGAAAACCAAGAAAAATGCTTATTTGGGCCCCTTTTTGGCCCCTAATTCCTAAACTGTTGGGACCTCAACTCCCAAAATCAATACCAGCCTTCCTGTTGTGGTCATAAAACTTGTGTTTAAATTTCATTGATTTCTATTTACTTAAACTAAAGTTATTGTGCGAAAACCAAGAAAATGCTTATTTGGGCCCTTTTTGGCCCCTAATTCCTAAAATGTTGGGATCAAAAACTCCCAAAATCAATCCCAACCTTACTTTTGTGGTCATAAACCTTGTGTTAAAATTTCATAGATTTTCTATTCACTTTTACTAAAGTTAGAGTGCAAAAACTAAAAGTATTCGGACGTCGACGATGACGATGACGCCGCCGCCGCAGCCGACGACGCCAACGTGATAGCAATATACGACGAAAAAATTTTCAATTTTTGCGGTCGTATAAAAATTAAAAAGAATTTTTCTTCAAATATTTGTTTTGAAGGAATTTATATTCAACAGCATAGTGTATTGCTCAAAAGCAAAAAAAATAATTTTTAAGTTCATTAGACCACATTCATTCTGTGTCAACTATTTAATCACAATCCAAATATAGAACAGTGTCAAGCTTGAATGTTGTGTCCATACTTGCCCCAACTGTTCAGGGTTTGACCTCTGCGATCGTATAAAGTTGAGCCCTGCGGAGCATCTGTTTTTTTTTAATCATATTTGTTTAGTTGAATCCAATTAGTTGAGAAAAAGTATTTTAAAGTCCAGTCAATAAGAAAGTTGAATAGGCCAGATTGCATTGTGAAAGAGTTATATCCCCTTAACAAAGTACATTTTTGAATTTTCACTGTTTTATTTAAAGTATGTCAAGTATAATTAGTGGGAGAAACAATGGACAAATCTAATATTCGGCTCAATAACCATCGTTCATCGTACAAAACCAACAAAAACTGTCCTCTCACAAGACATCTTCGTTCAACGAAACACCCTTTTTATAATGTTACTTTCCAAATTATAGAAGTTAACACCGAGTGGGACACCACAGCGAGAAGGAGAAGAGAAAACTTTTGGATCCACCAACTCTACACTTTAGAACCTGATGGTCTTAATGAAAAAGACGAAAAAAGATACAGGAAAGATAAAGAATAATTTAAAACAAAGCATCGTCCTTTTTATCCTGTAATATTGGCCAATGGACGTTGCTAACTTCAACTACCAATTATGTATTTTTAAGGTAGCTAAATCCAATACAACATATACATTGAGCTGCAAAATTTTCTTATTTTCAAAGCAGCTAAATGCAATTGCTCATAGATGTTGAGCTGCAAAATTTTCTTATTTTAAAAGCAGTAAAGTGCAACATAGAAGTTGAGCTGCAAAAGTTTCTTATCATCTACATTTCACCTGGATAGATGCACGCTTGATAAAGCTAGTTGGTCTAGCGAAATATTGCGTTTATTTTCATCATTTTGTAAATATTTTAAACTTTCTTAAATTTACATACTAAATAGTGTGTTAAAATTACATTGTTAGGCAAAGTATAATTAGTATATATATATATTTTTAAGAATTTTGGAAAGTACAAAATAAGGAGATGAGGTATGATTGCCTATGAGATAACTATCCCAAAGTGTTAAATAATGTGGAATTAAGCTAGTGTAGGTTACCAAACAGCTTTCAACTATATTGAAAATTCATTTCTGTAGTCTGCTAAAAAAAGGCCCTTTAAAACAATTTAAACTAAAAAATAAACTTTCTTGTTATGACAAACAAGAGTGAAAATGCTGCAATTTCTTGCCTGCTTTACTCATAATGATTTATTTTATGTTTAAGGTCTTTAAGATAAAAGGGTTTACTACAATTATCACATAACCTTAACATTATCAATGTCTGATGAACCCTGCCAGTCAGATATGAACAACTATTTAAACAATCATTGTACACACCAAAAATATAAAACATAATGTGTATTCAAAGAGACCTAACCAAGAAAACCTATTAACATTGACATATGAACCATGAAAATGAGTTCATTGTCAGATAATACCTGACTGACAGACAAGTACACCTTAACTTATTAAATTCCTTCCATGTAACAAATAGTTTATGTTGGTCTCGCCTGCGACAAAAGTCACAGTATGTGAGAAATCAGTATTACTTTTCGGCAGAACCAGACCTTGTCCATTGAACCATAAAATTTAGAATTGAAGTCAATGTTAGACAATACATGCCAGACAGACATGTAGTCATGTACACTTCACAATCAGTCCTTACACCAAATATAGGATCTATGAAACTGACCTTTACACATAGATTAATCCTAGACCAATAATTCAATTGAAGAACCTTAGTGAGCACGCTCACATACCCCACGTCCTCACATCGTCATTGGAGAAATTAAATAAGTGTAAGAAAAAATATTGAATAATAATTTCCTGCCAATCTACATAGTATGTACTTATTATCTTCAAAATTTCATGAAATTCTGTTGTGAGGTTTGAGAGGAGTTGAGATGACAAACTGTTGCAGAAGTACATTGAAACAAATAAGTTGAAAGGGGCGTAACACCCAGAAAAAAAATTGAATCGCAATTTCCTGTTGATATGCACATCTACATAGTATGTCCTTATTATCTTAAAAGGTTTCATGAAATTCTGCTGTGTAGTTTCAGAGGAGTTGCGATGACAAACTGTTGCAGTAGTACATTAAAGTAAACAAGTTCAAAGGGGCGTAACTCCTAGAAGAATGAATCGCAATTTCCCGTCGATATGCACAACTACATAGTATGTCCTTATTATCTGAAAAGGTTTCGTCAAATTCTGTTGTGTGGTTTGAGAGGAGTTGTGATGACAAACTGTTGCAGTAGTACATGAAAGTAAATAAGTTCAAAGGGGCGTAACTCCTTGAAAAAAAATTGAATCGCAATTTCCCGTCGATATGCACAACTACATAGTATTTCCTTATTATCTGAAAAGGTTTCGTGAAATTCTGTTGTGTGGTTTGAGAGGAGTTGCGATGACAAGAAACAGGACTGACGGACAGGTCAAAAACATTATATCCTCCGCAACCCGTTGCTTTGGGTATAATGAGGTAGAGTTCAGGTGAAGCCTTTCTGAAAGCCTTGTAGACCATCCAAGGATCAAATATACCAAATATAACTATCCTGTAACTTATTTGTGAGAAATTCACATGAATAAATACCAGTTTGAAAATGGATCAAGGATAATGGACATACAAAGCTAAATAGTGGACACATTTTAAAACTGTCCTTATAGGTTGCATTTCTGTAAATATTGACAATGCAATTTCCCATAGGAACTCCTTTTACGGCTAAAACTGTACCACTTTTACTATGAAGTTTTGAAAAAAATCTTATCCTAGAATTGAAAGTTCATATGCACCACAATTTTTTTCAAAGGTCAAAATATAGGGCTGTGCGGCATATTTGCCCTGAACTTCTCAGAGTTTAAACTTACACTAATTTTCTTAACGACCCCTACCTCGAATGAAAGGTTACCTCAGATTTCAATGTAAACAATATTCACGTGTTTATTTACTGGTAACATTCCCAAGTTCTGTCTCTGCGATATGGAACACAGAGAGCATAACTGGGAACCAGTATGTAAACAAAATCAATTTTCTATGAAGATTCAATTACTCCCCAAAAGAGGCGTGTTTTGAGAAACAGCTGTATTTACAAAGTGCAACCTAAAGCCAGACTCATTGCAGGGGCTAACAAATATAACAAACAGTAATCAATTATTTACAGGCTCCTGACTTAGGACAGGAACATATAGAATTTGACAGGTTAAACAAGTTTATGAGCACTCAACTTGCTACCTGCTCCTTAGCATTTGACAGTGGTGAAATAGCAAAACATTAGAACTAAATGTCAAACTCAGTTGGAGATGGCTGGTCTATTAATGGTCAGTCAATATATTTCAATTAATTAACAATATATTTTCACTAGTTCTTTTAAATGCTATTAAATTTGGACAACATGACATCAACCAATGATTTAATGTCCAGTGACATCTCTTTTAACCATACTATCCCAAGGCAGTAATTTTAAACACCTACTTAAATGTTGTTTAAATATACTATAAATGGCCTTCAAAGCAGCAGCAATGCATATAATTTAATTAGTCTACACCCTTTTGTAGAAAAGTGGTTTTTTTTTTCCATTTTCAGTGCTAGACCAACAAATAAATAGAGGTGCAATTTTGCTAATAAATGACCAACATATATTATTTCAATATTAATTTTTAATTTTTTATCATGATTCAGATCTTTATAATTACAGAATAATGTGGTATGATACCCTGAGATTGAAGTAATAATACCCAAATAATTGTACATGAAGTATGTTAGAACACATTTTTGCAAACTATATTAATCATATGAAGAAAAAAAATAGAATCAGTTATAATATGTATTCATATAACTTGAAATAGAAAATTAGTGAAGATTACAAATGAATCCGTCAGAAGTAAATGATATTTTTTTTTCTATCTTAAATTTTTCTCTCAATACAATTTTTATCTGCTTCAGGAACTTAAAAAAAGAGTTTTTATTTTCAATTTGTTTTCTTTTTAAGTACTAATAAATGTGTTTAACTCAGAACAACTTTTAAACACAAATTTCTCATGGGGATAAATATTCGCTTTAATCAGCCACAACTCAGACCAGAACATTTATACACTTTGAAACAACCATAACAAATACAGCACTATCCCCTCTCAGACTTGACTCTTTTTACACACACACACACGCACACCTTTTCAGTATCACACAATGCTCTTTTGCACACAAGTATTGATCCTTATCAACGTAAAATAATTGTCAATGTACATATTAAAATAAATATCTACAGCACTTTAATATCATTCTTCACAATGATTCAATTGATTCTTACAAATAAACAGTAAAAAATTAAATTCCACATTAGAAAGACATAGTTCAATGTTATACAATTTTGCACCAGTATCACAGATTTGAGAAAGAATAATTATCGCCTGTATCTATCGTATCGTTCAGGAGAAGAGCTGCGGTGACCATTCCGATGTCGTTTGACATACCTATATTCAGGTGAGTACTCATAACGTTCTTTGTCCTTGTAATCATTCCTGTCTTTATAGTCATTGTAACGGTCTTTGTGATCGTACTTGTCTTTGTAATATTTCTTATTATGACTAGATTTATTATACTGTCTATCTGGTGACCTACTCATTGATCTACTAAATGACCTTGACACTTGTTTCTTTCGTTTGTGAGAGAGTTTTGAACCTTTGTAATAATCAGCATTTTCCTTCTTGATTCTACGAGAATCAATGTCTTTATGCTTCTTCTTTTTAGAAATTAGACTCCTGGGTGGACTAAGGCTACTACCAGATGACCTAAAAAATAATAAGTTTGGTTAAATAATCTGAAGACTAGGCTATTCCTTAGTAAGGTTCAGCAATTTTATAAATTCAGAAACATAAGAGAACCAGGTGCTCCGCAGGGCGCAGCTTTATACGACCGCAGAGGTCGAACCCTGAACAGATGGGGCAAGTATGGACAAAACATTCAAGCATGATACAGCTCTGAATTTGGATTGTGATCAAATTTTTGACATTACATGGTTTTTTTTTACACAAAACAAATGCCAAGATTTTACAAATCAATTAAAGATTTCTTCTTCAAACTTTTTAAATCTAAAATTAAATAGTTGACACAGCATAGGTTTCTGACACAGAATGAATGTGGTCTAATGAACTTAAAAGGTTTTTTTTGCCTTTGAGCAAATCACTATGCTGTTGAATATTAATCCTCTCAAAAAAATGTTTGAAGAAATTTTCTTTTTATTTATGAAATCTGAAATGAGAAAAATTTAACCCCCCCCCCCTTTTTTTTCACATCCCCGTTTCCCTTTTTCAAAACTGATATCAATTCAAATTTCTAATGGAGTTTGCAACAATAACTACTCATTTAAATACATCATAAAATATTAAGATGTAAAAAAACTGCTTGTTATCACTGAATGGTAAAGATTATTTAAATTTATCAGTTGGTAGTAAAAAGTGTATATACATTGTATATTGTATATAACAAAGATTTAAGTTGATTCTGGACAAAGAAAGATAACTCCAATTAAAAAAAATTCTTGCTATTGCACAAATAGGATATTTCTTGCTTACTATTCTGGACAAAGAAAGATAACTCTAATTAAAAAAAAATTTGCTATTTCACAATATTGTGCAATTAGATATTTCTTGCCATTGCACAATACTGTGCAATTGAAAAGACTTGCTATTGCACGATACTTAATATAATAATTTTAGATCCTGATTTGGACCAACTTGAAAACTGGGCCCATAATCAAAAATCTAAGTACATGTTTAGATTCAGCATATCAAAGAGGCCCAAGAATTCAATTTTTGTTAAAATCAAACTTAGTTTAATTTTGGACCCTTTGGACTTTAATGTAGAATTTGAAATTTGAAAACAGGACCAAAAATGAAGAATCTACATACACAGTTAGATTTGGCATATCAAAGAACCCCAAGGATTCAATTTTTGATGAAATCAAACAAAGTTTAATTTTGGACCCTTTGGACCTTAATGTAGACCAATTTGAAAACTGGACCAAAAAAACTTCAATAATCAAGAATCTAAGTACATTTTTAGATTCAACATATCAAAGAACCCAACCGATTCATTTTTTGTCAAAATCAAACTAAGTTTAATTTTGGACCCTTTGGACCTTAATGTAAACCAATTTGAAAACGGGACCAAAAGTTGAGAATCTACATATACAGTTAGATTCGGCATATCAAAGAACCCCAATTATTCAATTTTGATGAAATCAAACAAAGTTTAATTTTGGACCCTTTGGGCCCCTTTTTCCTAAACTGTTGGGACCAAAACTCCCAAAATCAATACCAACCTTCCTTTTATGGTCATAAGCCTTGTGTTTAAATTTCATAGATTTGTATTTACTTATACTAACATTATAGTGCGAAAACCAAGAAAAATGCTTATTTGGGTCCCTTTTTGGCCCCTAATTCCTAATCTGTTGGGTCCTTAACTCCCAAAATAAATACCAACCTTCCTTTTGTGGTCATAAACATTGTGTTTAAATTTCATAGATTTCCATTTACTTAACCTAAGGTTATTGTGCAAAAACCAAGAAAAATGCTTATTTGGGCCCTTTATTGGCCCCTTATTCCTAAACTATTGAAACCAAAACTCCCAAAATCAATCCCAATCTTTCTTTTGTGGTCATAAACCTTGTGTCAAAATTTCATAGATTTCTATTAACTTAAACTAAAGTTATGGTGCGAAAACCAAGAAAATGCTTATTTGGGCCCTTTTTGGCCCCTTATTCCTAAAATGTTGGGACCAAAACTCCCAAAATCAATACCAACCTTCCTTTTATGGTCATAAACCTTGTGTTAAAATTTCATAGATTTCTATTCACTTTTACTAAAGTTAGAGTGCGAAAACTAAAAGTATTCGGACGCCGGACGACGACGACGACGACGCAGACGCCAACGTGATAGCAATATACGACGAAAATTTTTTCAAAATTTGCGGTCGTATAAAAATAAGTATTTTCACAAGCAAGACTGAGACTATTTGTCATTATTAAATGATTAATCTAACATCTGCAGTGGCAGGTCACCAAACATCATCAGAATTTTTTTTTAGATTCCTCCCTTCATATTTATTGAGAATACGATCAGCAAACAAAGTGTGGAAATCAGCTGTGTTTCATGCAGGTAAATCTAATTATATAAATATGCAAGAAATTTCAGTGGTCACAGAAATTAAACTAAAAATATCACTAAATATCATAATCATATAATTACCTCTTATCTGGTGAAAAGGAATGACTTCTTCTTCTTTTGCTGCCATTTTTACTGAAAGAAATATAAAATCAATACTAAACCAGTTCATACTTGCGATTTTTTATTATTTTGTACTCCTTCACTTTCTTGACAATTGAGAATCGACCAAAAATCAAAAGCATATTAAAAAGTTAATTGTCCCCACTTACTGCAGGTATAAGCTCTATTAACTTCACAACTCTATTAACTTCACAATCTGAACTAGCTATCAATCAAACTTCATATGTTTCCATTTCAATTGTCATCTTTAATCTGTTTTTTTTTAATGTAAAAGAGGCTTATTTGAAATTATTAAAATCTATAAGTAAGACTTTTGTTGTTTGGCTTGACATATACTGACTGGGATGATCTGATTTTAAATAGTTTAAACATATCAATTGTTCAGAAAATAAACAAAAGGATGAGACACATATTTTAATTGCAACTTTGAATAGCTTTATTGAACAATTGTCACTAGTTCCTGAAAATAAAATGACGATGTTTTCGGACTATTAGGTAGTCATAGATTAAGAAAAATGCACAAAATAGCGATAATTATAGATAATCGTTGATCATCTCAACGAGATTGATTTTCTCGCTTGAGCTGGTACAGCGAAAGTGAGAAAAGCAATCGAGTTGAGATGACCAATGATAATCTGTTTATCGCTATTCTACCTATGAGCACGTTGTCAATTTCATGTCAATTTCGTTAGCAACGCCACATGTCCTTAGTTTCTAGCGATAATTTTTCCATCTCAAGCGAGAAGCATGATATGAAAATTATCACAAAAAAAGATCAAAAGAAAAATGCACAAAATAGCGATAATCATACTTACATAAGGCCTCCATCAGGTTTCCTTGTATTATCATCTTTTTCTTTCTTTAGCTTCAACTGTTTGATGCTTCCAAGTAACGTGGGGTTTGGACTAACATTCTTTGGTGAATCTATAACAGAACAAAACATTCGTTTCTACAGAAAGGGAAATATTCATAATAAAAATATTTCAGTTTGCAAAGCATTTTTTTTAAATGTTGTACGTACATGAAGTGCAAATTTGAGGTCATGAACCAAAATTAAGGTTTAAATCTACAACTTTCCAATAACTGATCCAGAAAAGTTCACATATTTTCTTTATATACTTTATAATGCATTATTTCAATTTCATATTGAATGAGTTATCCACAATCTAACTTTTGTAACCAACATCATAAATATTGCCCTCCTAACAACTAACAATGTATATGCCTTACAAATACATTTGTTTGTCCATACTTTTCCCTGGTTAGTTTTCTAAATACTGCAATTATCAATTTGAGGCAATTTCCTGATTTATTTAATCAATAGATCCCCTAGATTATAATTGGCCTGAAACCATTTTTGGTTGAATTCAACTATGTCGTTAATTTTGCAATTGATTTGATTTTTGGTGTTTTAGCGTCACTCTTAAGCACCTCATTTAGGCTGATTTGTGGCGGCCAGTTATTATTGGTAGAGGAAGCTGGAGTGCCCTTAGAAACCACAGACCTTCCATAGGAAAACTTACAATCCTTGTCAATAAAGATTAGAGTCCAGTGCACCCGCATGAACTTAGTTTGAACTCACATCCTCAGTGTTGACTTGCTAGTGATTGCAGTTGTAGCTACCTAGACCATGCAGCCACTGAGGCCCCGTTATGTTGTTGTTGATATTTTAAAGTATACTTACTTGCTCTAGATGTTGAGTTTGGTGTTCCATAGTCTGATGCCATTCCTTTTGATTTCTTCTTGTTTTCCATCTGTATCCTCTTGGCTTCCATAACTTTGGCTCCAAGTTCTTCTACATTTGGCTACAAAATTGAAACGTGCAATATATTATACTATAAATTCAGAAATTATTGCAAAAATGTGACAAGATTATAATAACCATCATTTAAATGCACATTTTGAAATTCGTATGTGAATTAATCAGGATTTTTCTCAATATCGCAAAGAAAAATATTACATTTTAGTCTAAAATGACAAAACCGCAATAAAAGCACCCAATAATTTCTTCATTTAACAGGATATGACAGAGGCCTGCTTAAAAATTCATGATGGATAATTTAATATGCTCATTTCTTAATACCTGTATGAAGGAAAATGGAGATTGTCTTTCCCAATTATTGTTTAATGAAAAAGAAATCTTTATATATCAGTGAAATATAATGCATATAATATGTTAACATTGCAGAGAGGAGAGACATTTCTGTCTGTGTAAACCATTATCTTGTTATAATCTTTATCTTATCTGTTTATATATTAGACAAAATACTTACTCTTTGACGAGCATACAGACGTAGTATTGTCAGACATATTTCTTGAATGTCATCTTCTCGTACATTAAATATGGAATACCATGACGGTCTATCTGGCAGAGCAATCTGTAATACAAAAGAAAACATCTAGGATGACATTTCATAACACATGGTTAATTACTTCAAGCTAACTGCAAGCAAACCTTTGTTCAGTATAAGTTTTAATTAATTTTTGTTAGTTATATATGATACTATAATTTAGAGTGCAGTGCTTTCCCTGTGACGTTTTTATATGACTTTCTTTTTTAAAATTTTTTTAAAACTTTTTGTTAGGATTGAAAAATGTTGACATGAATGAGATCTCAACAAAATTTAACTAGCCAAATTTTATGTGCATGATGTCTGTGTTAAATCTTAATTTTTTCAATATTTAGTGAATTCGGTAATAATGGTTTCAGTTAATTTTTATCATAACTTCTAAACACAGGATCTAAAGTTTGACATATCATTTAGAATAGGTCTTTTGTTGGAAGACTATGATGTTCCCAAGTTGTCTTTTGGTTATTTTTTTTGGGGGGGTTGTTGTCTACTTGATGTTCACCTAAAATCTCAATATATTCATGTAAAAGTATGTATTACTAATTGAGAGATTTTATTCTGCTTTTATAAATCTCACCTGTAATTGTCTAGCAGCTAAGTATATACAGGCACAAGCTATAGTTTCTGGAAGGAATCTAACAAAAACATTTGTCCTAAAACTGTCGTTCATGTAGTTCCTGTAAAGAAAAGACAAAATCATAAATATATATGAAATCTTTACTTTTCATCAGATATTCATTCGAATATTAATATGGTAAAATTGTAAGGTATATCATTAACTATCATCATGGTCAAAATTAATATACATCAGTTTTAAAAACATACAAAATAATTTTATAAACGGTCAATAATCAATTCAATGTTAATGCAAGATCATATTTTTTCCGGACAGTTTTAATCCTTGTTATTCCACGAAATATTATCCACAAAGATCACTGAAAGTTTTCATTACTGTTTACGTCATAGTTCGGGTTCCTGGTTGTGTTGAATATAACAGCTACAAATATGATGTAATTCCAAAATATCCATTTGTCCACATCTGTAGCATCGTTTGAATCCACTAATGGCACTATGTTTTAAGTGTTCATGGTTTTGTTTTCAATGCAAACAAGTTCTGTTTGTCTCTCTCCCATCCACCAAAAACAGTACTGGTTATAAATGTGAGATTTGTTAACCAGCAGTTTATGTTGGATTTTGCTTGTAAGGAAGTGAAAATTTGAACTGAGACATTCAAGTTATAGCAAACATACATACAATTTAAATCTAGTTTCACATACATACATATTTATCAAACGAAGTACCATTATAAAACAAGATTTTGTATATATACATGTATAATTTCTGTATATGAACAAATATTTTACTGCATATACATTATTTAAAGAGTTTCCTAACATTTCATTTATCTCAAAACAAAGTTTATAATTCAAATCTTTACCTTTTGGTCAAATAATGTGAGTTTATAGTTATAATGCATGTATTATAAAAAGATTCAACAAAAATGTAAAATATTACTTCAATGTATAGACAAGATCTTATTTTATAGATATAAATGGTGAAAAAAAACACAAAAAAATGAATATTGTTCAACTGTCTTGTGAAAACACCAATCTGGTAAGGAATTACTTGATATATATGTATGTATAGTTAATGAATCTTAAACAATACAGAAAACAACATAATGGAAGGCTAAATATTTCCACAACTATTTATATACCAACCATTTTGACACTGGATCCAGCTATTTGAACTGCACTGGAAATTTGAAAATTAAATGATAATTATATAAAACATAAAAATGCACAACATATTCCTCTGTCCTTTCAATCTAACGAATTCAAACGCCTCTTCTGCCTCCAGTGTTAAATTGTTCGTTGTTTATTGCATTGTCATTCCAAACTTTCCTTCCAAGAATTCACTGCTGTAAAACAATCTTATATAGTTAGCAAGTTCAGAACCTCATCAAAATACTTGAACAAGTCAACTTATCTTTTTTTACATAATTTTCTTTCCAAGTTCATGCAGTCTACTTTATTAAACTGTTTATTTTGCTACATTTTTTTTCTATCATTTTCACTGTTCATTCGTTATATCTGAGTTACAAAGTTTTCAAATCTTTTCATTAACAAACAAAACAAGCAACAAGTTCTTTTTTTAAAACCAACTCATTTGAAACATGAATTTATTGAGTGCCCATTAGTACTGGTAAACCTTTAGACACTCTCAAAACATTACTCCATATTTGTCACTGGTTCCCAATGTTGCTGGTTCCTGCTGTTTGTTGTTTCATCGCTGTTGAGTCAGATGGGTTCTGTTTCCAGAGGATGGTGCAATCATTTCAAGACACAGACTTTACCCACCTAATCTGGGGTAGGCAAAAAGGAAAAATATAGAATTAATACAAAATTCTTCACACTTTTTGCTTCATTCATTCCCAAAATGAAGCTCTTTACAACACAAACAAAATAAAAAGACGATAATAAAATATATTTTATTTTGTAATGTGTATAATAAACAGAAAAGCATTCAATAAATGTGCCTTGCAAAGGTCAAGTGAAAATGTTGGAACTTACAAAGACTAACACCAGCAAGGAATTTCTATCCATTCAGAGATGTCTTATGAAATTTTGCGAACATACTAATGGCTACAACATAGCATGACCTATGATTTCCCGTACAATGTTATTCTGAACTTCTAGAAAATCCATGACTAACATGTCAAAATGTGGAGCTTATTTTCAGTAGAGAACACAATTTTGTCAGGGCAGTTATCACAAATACATTGGTAGGGGCAGGTCTTGTTATTTTTCGTACCAAAAACCATTGTCCCAAATAAATGGACCAATTGTAACATGTTTAGCAAAAAGTAAAATCACAAAAATCTATTTGCTCTCTTGCTATCTTAACTGAAAACAAGTTCACTATTTTCACACGGAAGTCCTGATGAAGACTAATCGATTTTTAATTCTTAATTTTGAAAACATGTTTTTTTAACAAAACAATTGGCTAGTTTTAAAGATTTTAGTGATTTCGTACAGAATGCAGAAATTTGAGAAGAAAACAGGACCACAGGATCAAATTGTTCACACATTTAAATTAACCTCAATATCATTTTCGTCTTCAAAATTCAGAATTAGAAATGGAAAGTCCTTACAATTCAAAATTTGCAAATATAATATTTAGCAGATGAATAGATTATAATTTTCTACCAAGAAAATGGATATGGGAAAGCACATTACTTAAAGGAATAATGGATTTAAAATCATATCAAATGGGATTAATTTCTGTTGATTAATTTAAGTTTAGGTTAACTTCCCAAAATCCAAATTCTTGAAGGAAAATATAAAATCTTAACAATTTCATCGTGACAACTTACAATTACAAAAATTTACAATGAATGAAAAATAATATAGTGATGTACACTGTTAAACATGATGATAGTATTATGATGTGCCTTACAAGAAAGAGATTTTATAACTTACCCAAATTTGAATATGAACTCCCTTTGTGAGGTTCCGAATATTCTATATCATTTGAATTTTGGTGATCCCATTTTTAAATGGACCAAAAATGATACTTTTTTTGTTTTGCTGGACATTTCTTTGGGGCTATGGACCATCTAAGCCGGTGATTCATGTAGTTCGTAATTATGCATTTTTTCTCTCATATTTCCATAAACAAATCAGTATAGTTTAAGTTTAATAAACCTAGTCAGTTCTTTTTTTCAGGGAGATATTTGAATATGTGTATTTATTATTAACCAGACACATAATAAAAAAGAGTTTATAAATTTCAAATTTAAACTGCAATTTAAAGAGAGGGGGGAAATGTGCTTATATATGTAAGCAATAAAATGTTCTCTGATGAGGATCTGTGAAACCAACTTGGACGTACAATATAAAAATAAGGACATAAAGGTATAAATTCCATGTTTTTCCAGTTGTTACTAATTTTTACCATGTTGACATACAAAATTTCAGAAAAAGAGCATGGATATGTTTACTAGCCACTATAAAGGTAAAAAAACTTAAGATATTACGAGTAAAATATTTGTTGATTGATGGTAGTGCCAAACTATAAATAATGTAATAGCGAATCAAATCAGAAAGGAAAGTGGGATAGTCAAACATCAGTTCATAATTGGTCCTGAAAAAAAACAGCCAGACTTGTTCGGAGCTACAGACAGAGCATTCATTAATAGCTAAGTTTGATCAGATGAAGAAGCCAATGACTTGAATATGTTATGAGTAGTTGGTCTATTTTGGAAAAATTGCATCATAATCATAATGGAAACACAAAGTATATAACCAGTGGAAGATATAGAAGCCATTGCTATGAAACTAAATGACAACAAAACCAGAACCAATAAACATGTCGACAAATATACAAGTAATTTGTAAACACATAAAAAATAGAGGATTCTTAATATTTATGAGTTCTAATTGTTGGGCAGGTTTAATTAGATTTGCAAGACTTCTTACAACCTACATGATTTTTTTTCAACTTCAAATTATTACCTGCAAGTCTTGGTTTTTTTACGAGGATACAAAATTAACAAAGAAAAGAGACCACCTCAAAAAAATAATGAATGCTTCTTGCAGAGAACAATAGATTAAAATCAAATTATGCTTCACAAGAATCAGTGATAACTTAGTAGATTGTATGCATGCAGAATGAGTTAACAGTAGCCTGTTTGTATATTTCTGACACTACCATCAACAACTGTTTGTTAGATAATCTTAGAATTCATATAAAGATACCTACCATGCACACTGCACCAGTTTTTGGTTATTTTCACACTCCAACACTTGGAGGTAGACCACAATCACCTGAAAAATAAAAGTTAGACAATACAATAAACAAGTCAAATGTTACAATTGGCTACAACCTGATTTTGGCCATTCTACTTTCCTCCCGTGTTGTGGCAACTGATTTGATGTCTAGCCTGAAAGTTGTAAGTTATTAGTGTATGATTCATGTTTTGTTTTCTGAAAGATAAAAGGATTAGTTTGACAACATAGTAAACTCATTTTTATGACAAAGGCAACAATGTTCAAATTCAAAATGAAATTCCAAATGATTACTTTTGTTGCCAATGCATAATTAATACATTTTTGCAGAGTAAAGAATGAGATAAATTTATATTTACCTTGTGTGGATGCTTGACATGGACACTGAACCCTAGCTCTTTTAATACACGCCTTTCTGCTTTGATAACTTGATTCTTCAGATTGATGTAATTTTGATCCAATATCAAAGGAACAATAACTCTGAAAGAAAATATTAGCATTCATTGTCATATCATTACCTCCCTTTGTTTTTATCTAGTTGTTGAACTGTTTCATGTGTTTATGAACCAGACCAGTTATATTTTATTTGGACTAGTAAATATTTGCCAATATTTGTTTATAAACATAAGAAAATTATTCAAATATATGTCTGGAGACTAGTAGTTGAAATAGATCTGGTGCAGACTGCAGGTATACAATTCTTATTTAACAGCAAAATCTGAAATTATGGGTTTATGTTGACAAATTCATTTTTATGGGAGATCAGAAGATTAAATTCCGACATGAATAACTATTTTTCAAGATTCTACATACTTTTGCTTTCTCATTTGCTTGACATGATGAAAAACATTAATCACATCTCTGATTCTTCTGGGAGATTCTTCTATTTTAGCTGCCAGGTTTATACATGCCATAGCAAGTACCTGCAAAAGATAGGAAATAAAAATAACCAAACCAAACATAACACTACCATGGTTTCCATATTAACTCTTTCACGACATCTCTAGATTTTAACCAAAAGGTTGTTGTATTGAAAAATGGTGTTAATCAACACAAGTGATCTCAAATTCTATTATGTTTTTTTTTAAATTACAAGATACATCTTGGTTTTTTTTTTATTCAATGTTGCTACCTCAGTTTACTATTGTGACCTGCAAAACATTTAACATCAGAGAACAAATAAACTTTTATCATTTTGTAGCAGAGTTTACCATCTTAGAACTACATGTACAGCAACAACATCCTCGCGTCTCAAGATGAAAGCTTCCCAAAATACAAATTAACTTACCTCCATATTGTGCTTGACAAAAGATTTTGAGTAGTAGAATCTCTGGAATAAAACTTGACCAGTAGCCATTGCAACCTAAATTACAAAGATATAATCACAAGAAATATTATATTGCTTTTTAAAATGTAGAAATAGAAGTCATTCAACATACAAATCTGTCAAATCAATTACAACGGGACCTTTCAATGGTGAAGCCTAAAATATTAAACAGCAAGATTCAAAATGACTTAAAAAGAAATAGAACACATATACAAAGGAATGTTGTGCGTCTTATTGGGGTCGTAGCGTGACACATGAAGGTCAAATTATAGCAGTCTTCACGCCGAGTGGCAGCCCAGGCTGGTAAAATTGCTCTCGGGCCTGTAAAAATCAGACCTTAAGGCCAACAGAATCTAACTAAAAATTTTCAAAAATTCAGCTGCCGGCCTGTAGATTTAGCAGTTCAGCGTGAAGACTGTTATAGTACTGTGAAAACGGGAAATGTCTAGCGGAACACAGAAAATTACAAAAAAATGAGAATTTCTTATGAACATAGTGTAAGCGGAATATGGGAATCTGACAAAACATAAAGCGGGATCCGGGATCAGAACCCCCAATATCATTTCCACGACACAAGATGAATTGGTAAAGGAAAATTAATTATTAGGTATGCATACCTATTCTGATGTCAAGACTTCTTTTTACGAGTTTTACTGTGTATTGTTGTGGTTTTTTTTTCTTCATGGGCTAGAGGTATAGTAGGAGGGTGAAGATTTGAAAAAAGTCGGTGTATCGTCCAAACTGTTCGTGTGGTGTTTTTTTTTCTCAGGGAAATTAAACGAGCCAACAGATCGAAGATTGAAAGGGATTCGTTTGAGGTACATTGTGTAGATCTTAATATAGTGATTAATACATAAAATAACGATATAAACCACTTCGGAATAGTTATTCCTGTCCTGTAAAAGCCATAAATGATACAATCTTTGTCTTATAAGTGTTCAAAATGGCGACGAACCTGTGGAAGTTTGAGAAGGACTCCCGATGACTGAATAAGTTCACAACCTAGGATACGCAAGTCCATTTCTGTATCTGAATCAAGACCATCTTGGAGGGATGGTGTAGGTGAGAGTTTGTCGTCTGGAATTAGAACAGCTTCTAGTGTGAGAATGACTTTACTAAAATCTCGGGTCGTGAGAGGATTTGGCTTCTCTTCGGCCATCTTGAACGTGTTGTCTTAGAATGCGCATTAATAAAAATGAGGTCATAATCCAAATAATCCGATAATGATTATGTTCAAATTGCATTATGAGATTTTCTATATTGCATTTAAAAGTCGTTTTCTATCTATTTACCTCGAATGATTGTTTTTTAAAGTTTCAATCTAATGGAAATAAATATTATTTAAATATCGTAAATACTATGCGCATCAATACTATATTTTGTCAGTGATAGGGCGATGACGTCAACGAAAACTGTGTTCATTCTAACCGATAGATGTCGCTGTAATCATTCTGTGGACACAACAAATAATTTCAGCCACATCACTTCAACTTCAAGCTATAAATCAGCATTATTGAACAGAAGATATGCAAGGGTGCCCATAGACAACTTTACCATTATTAACAATTAATGCAAAAATGCATTAAAAACTTCTCATATTTACTTTCGACTTAAAAAAGAGAAATTAAATGCTAAGTTTATCTGCTCTAACAGTAACAAGAAGTTGAAGAACAGGAAAAAAATAGCATATTTTTGTCAAAGATTTTAAATTTGCTCAAAATTATAAGTAAAAAATATGAAAGGAAAGAGATTATGCATCGTCATAACGATATTGTTGGTGCATATTGTAAATAGTCGCCCTAAAATACCATTGAAAGAGGTGGATGCTGATCAACCCTTACCACTCGATAAACTTGAGCCACCTGATCATTTGGAGGCAGTACGATTTGAACAAGATGGAATGCTGAACAAAGATTTCCATAAAGAGGCTTTCATTGGAAATCATGAAGAGATTGATGATGACCCTGTTGATATTGCAGATTCTAAACTTAAAGATATCTTCAACAAGTTAGTTTTATCAAGGACATATATTTAACCCATAGTAGAAGGTTGTAATGGGGGTGACTTCATGACGAAAAACGGTAAAGTTTCTTGCCAAATGACGTTAACAATAATTTTTGGTGCATGACAATGAAATGTGCACTTTCTTTCAGACGATAAAACAATCAAATTGATTTTGACAAATCACGTTAAATTTTTCCCCAAAACAACAGTAACAATAATTATTTGAGACCTCTGACGAATCATGGTAAGGATATTTTGACAAATCACGATAAAATTTTAATCAATTTGATGCTAACGGTAGCCGAAAATGACAGTTTGATGCCTGACGGCATTCCTAACCTCAGAGTACAAGTAGTATTTGAAAGTCTTATTGATAACATCATGAATAACACTTTTGAACGGTTTCTCAATTTAATTGGAATTTAAGATTTCACAGAACTTTCCATAGATCTGGGATGATTGTTCAATAAATTGTATATTAGAATAAGTTTAAAGAGCATATCATAGAAGAATAATTCAATTATATTTTCCATACAATTGTCTCACATTATCGATTTCTTGTAAAGTTGTTTTTTTCTCTGCTTCTTATAGTTATAAAGTAAGCTTGTTTTTTTTGACAAATACATGTACTGTACATGCTGTTCATAAGACAATTATTTTCTTTTTTACCAGAGTGGATACAGATTCAGATAGTCATATGAGTCTTATTGAAATAGAATCCTGGATCCAGGACAAGATAAGACAACATTTTGATGAAGCCTTAGAAGAAAATGCACACATATTTACACACATGGATCCTGATGGCGATGGTATATTGTCAAAGTTACTCAATAAGCATGGAAAAAAATAATGCATATATATATTGTTAAAAATATAAACCATTGTGTTTTTTTTTTTTTCAACTTTAAATATTTTATTTCATAAACCATTGTATAGCGAAATGTACCAACACTTAAAGCTTATTCAAGAAAGTATATGCAAAAAAATAAAGAAACTGAACATATTGCTATCCTCAATTTGTTTATTTAAGCACGAAAATGTACATTTATTGAATCCCTGTACACACATCATTAAATTTTTTGTAAAATGCACTATAAAGTACAAGAACAGTACCACATGTGTAATTCATTTGATTCATTTGATTCATTTAGTATGAAATGTGTTCAGATTTAAATACCCCACCCCACGCCCACCTGTCTAAATAGATGATGCCAACACACATTTAAATTTAACAAAAACATGTAAATCAACAGTTTACAATAAGTTTCTACAAACCTAAGCATGTTCAAAATATATTATAAGTTCTCAAATTGTTTTGTCATAACTTTTCTGGAAGAGAACAAATCAGTAATACTTGTCCATTCATCAATATAATTATCATACAATTTTTTTTTTCTAGGTTTAGTTGACTGGAAGGATTACTACAAACATTTCCTGCTGGCTAAAAAGTATGATGTTGATAAGATTGATAGCTTTCTGAAAGATTATGGAGATCAAGCTTTAGATATGAAGGACACTGGTGAGTCTAGCTCTATAAAGGAAGGGAATCTAAAGTTAAGAGAAAGTGGTGAGTGTATCAGTACTATCACTTAGTATCCGTATGCACATGCCTATACTTGTTACAGGATGTAGTGACACTACGGTGGAGACATTTATTTTCGTGGGTACCAATTTTCGTGAATTGAGGAACACTTGCATTTTTCATGTATATTTGATTTCATGATTTTGGTTTAGTCTGCATACATGTTTATATTCCTTTATGAAATTTTTAATTCGTTGAACATTTTAAAAATTTGTGGTTCTCCTGTACCAACAAAATCCACGAAAATTGGTATCCAACGATATCCACAGAATCTTACTCTCTTTCTTTTTTCTTAATTAACATACCAGTATCTTTAAGAGTCTAATCAATGTACAGCCTCAAATTTGTGTCCCATAATGTAATGACATTCAGATCTGTGAACCTTTGTCAAACCTCAAATTTGTGTCCCATAATGTAATGACATTCAGATCTGTGAACCTTTGTCAAACCTCAAATTTGTGTCCCATAATGTAATGACATTCAGATCTGTGAACCTTTGTCAAACCTCAAATTTGTGTCCCATAATGTAATGACATTCAGATCTGTGAACCTTTGTCAAACCTCAAATTTGTGTCCCATAATGTAATGACATTCAGATCTGTGAACCTTTGTCAAACCTCAAATTTGTGTCCCATAATGTAATGACATTCAGATCTGTGAACCTTTGTCAAACCTCAAATTTGTGTCCCATAATGTAATGACATTCAGATCTGTGAACCTTTGTCAAACCTCAAATTTGTGTCCCATAATGTAATGACATTCAGATCTGTGAACCTTTGTCAAACCTCAAATTTGTGCCCCATAATGTAATGACATTCAGATCTGTGAACCTTTGTCAAACCTCAAATTTGTGTCCCATAATGTAATGACATTCAGATCTGTGAACCTTTGTCAAACCTCAAATTTGTGTCCCATAATGTAATGACATTCAGATCTGTAAACCTTTGTCAAACCTCAAATTTATGTCCCATAATGTAATGACATTCAGATCTGTGAACCTTTGTCAAACCTCAAATTTGTGTCCCATAATGTAATGACATTCAGATCTGTGAACCTTTGTCAAACCTCAAATCTAGGTCATTTTCTCAGTTATGTCTTGCTATGAACCTGAAATTTGTGACTGTTTTTGTATTTAAATCCTCTTAATAAAGTAGTTTCAATAATGTGGCATGTCTTGGACAGGTAACTATAGGGAAGGACACAGATTTGAAGCTGGACATAAATTTATTAACAGTTTATTATTGAGGAGTGAATTAACACTAACAATTTGGGTGTACTTCATGCATACCAGTTTAGTTTGCTTTGTTTCTTGTGTGAATCTTGAAATTTTTATCAGCTGTTATATGTAAATACAGAAAAACAAGGTGATCAAAAAGGTCTTCCATTTTTGTCAATCCTGAAAATTTTATCATGGAAGTGAGACACACTTCAACATTGTTGTCCAACATTTTTGTGTCCACATAATTAACATTTAAACTCAGTCCATGAAATTAGGATTCAAAATGTGTTCAAATATGACATGAAAAAACAAACACAAGGGTAATCAAACTTAGATTTCATGTAATTTTACCTTTGGTGAATCAACTCCTTAAATAAGGTATTATATATGAAGTTTTAAAACATTTATGTGAACATAGGCATACTGAATGTACAAATTTATAGACAGATATAAATGAAAAACAGAAATTGGGTAAGACAAAAGGACATAATTGCATATGAAACTGTTGAATTTACATTAATGTTTACAATGTTTGTTTTTAAAATATATTTATCAATATTTATTATTTATCTTTCAGACAGAGACCAGTTAGTCCGGTATAAGTTTAAGTGGACAGATGTAGAACAAATGCCAATAGACAATAAACTGAACAAAGAAGAGTTTTTAGCATTCCGTCATCCAGAACAAAGTGGACTTGCTATGAAAAAAATGATTGAAACAATTTTGAATTCTCTAGGTAATCTATCCTTTCCTTATTTGCAAAACAAATAGTTTCGACAAGATAAGCAAGTTTGTTTCCATCAATATTCTTCTATAAGAAATAAGAACAAGTATACTGTAAATCAGAGTAATTTCTGTTCAAAATTGCCAGCTGTGTATGAATATTTATTTTTTTATTGAACTTTATTTCACTTTAAACTTTGTACTTTTAATGGTCATCCTTTAAATTAAAAATAAATATAAATATATATATTTTTGTTATTAGATACCAATAATGATGGTAAGCTTACACTAACTGAATTTGTTGCCCTGCCCCCTGGTGATGTGGAAGACGATGAACAGAAGAAACTTGACGATCGATATCAGGACGAAAGGAAAAAGGAATTTATAAATGCTATAGATGGGGATAAAAATGGCATTGCTACTCAGAAAGAATTAGAGGTATGATATAAGGCAAATAATTTTTAATGAGTGGTTTTAAAAAGTGGATTCCTTTAAAGCTGTTATTCTAATGCTAGCAAGTTAAAGGTTTGGTTGACTTTGTAACTTTGTTTATAGAAATGTTTGTCCAAGCATTGTAATTAAGATTTGCATCTGCTATCAATGGATAGGCGAGGTGTCAGCTTGTATAAATTATATTTATTATTGTCTTTGGAAGCTAAGTAATGTATACAAGATAAAGCCCCGCCTATCTAATGACTTGCACTGGGATATTTTTAAGCTACAAGTCGTGCATAATTGCACATATTGGTACATCATTCATTAAAAAAAATTGTGAATAAATAAATCTCAATCAGAATTTTGAAATAAAATACCAAAGATAGGTTTTATAATATGCTTTAAGAAATTATAAAGTAAAATGGTGAAAACTTGTTTTCTACCAGAGATAGGTTTTATCATATACTTTAAGAAAATATAAAGAAAAATGGTGAAAACTTGGTTTTTTTTGCTACAATTAAAAAATTAAAATTTTATATTGTTCATACACTTAATAACTCCATAGTTTTTACACCTTTATTCTATGGTGTGTCCTCTCCTCTTACAATCAGCTCAAATGTTTAAGCCTAGTCACTTGTTACTAAATTTAAACATGGATAATATTGCTGCATTAATGTTTACACACTTTATTAGAGTTCCTCAATTTAAAGTGCATAAGGGATATTGACTAATATGGTGCATGTTTATTAATTCTAACAAATAATTAGACAGTTGCAAAAAATTTGGTTAATAGTGTATATTGCTCTAATTTGAATTATATATATACAAAAAAATGAAGAAGATGAAGTTTGATTGCCAATGAGACAACTCTTCACAAGCGACCAAATGACATATAAATTAAGAATTATACGTCAACATACAGCCTTCAACAATTACCAAAGCCGATTCTGCATAATCAGCTATAAAAGGCCCCAAAAATCACAAAAGTAAAAAAACTAGTTGGTTAATGGTGTATTGCTCTAAATTTAAATATATGTTGTTTTATAGGACTATGTTGATCCCAGAAATCCACAGCAATCTAAGGCTGAAGCTGTAAACCTTCTGCAAATGCTAGATGATAATAAAGACGGAAAAGTTTCTATAGATGAAATGTTTAAACATAGAGATATCTTTGTAGACAGTAAATGTGTCAACGTGAAGAGAAGTCTACATGACGAATTTTAAAATTACATATAAATCTTGCATAGGATAGCATTCTGTGATATGATAAAATTGAGAATGGAAATGGGGAATGTGTCAAAGAGACTACAACCCCGACCATGTTTTGATTCAGATTGGGAAGCACCTAGTCCTGTACCTCTTTAAAAAAAGAGAGAGTGAAAAAAAATAGAAATATTAAAACTTTGTGTAAAAATAGGTCATCTTATTCCTTTTTTCTAAGGAGCAACCCCTCCCCCTTTTCTAACATTAAATCCAGGTATCTGCACCTGTGTGTTATTTTTTTTTTATTTAGTTGGGATTTTCTCTCCCGATGTGAAGAATAATTATTAATTAGATTATGGTTTGAGGGATCTTCAGTATTTGAATGTTTGGATTGCCTATCAATTCAGTTTTTAAAAACCAAACCAAAAAGTACAATTCATTTTTTTCTTTTATGAAAATTGTAATTGTTTGTGATGGTTCCCCAACAAAATGAAGTTCATTTGTATTTATTTCATGATTATAGATTTATGAAGATTTAAGGCATCGGCACTATGGTCATTAAAAAAGACCAGGACGTTGGGTGGACACTAAGTGTCTGACTTTAGAAAACATCAATTGTTGACACACTTTTTATCTGGCTTCTTAATATTTATTCTTGTTATTATGGCATTGCCTACTGGGGATTTTACATTTGTCAACAAAAACAAATTGTGGTACGTGATTTTTTTCTCCCAAAAATAAAAAATATCTGATTTGTGATCTTTTGTAGTATTATTTGAGTATCTAGTTTAAGGACTATTTTTGTATTTTTTACCTTAGAAATAAGCTTTGAGTGGGATACGATTTATTATGTGTGGGTTTAATTCATGGTGTTATTGATTATTAAGGTCTGCTTAAATTGAAATTTTGATTGTACATACAAGTTATCATGATGATTTAATTTTGATTGTACATGTACAACTAATCATGATGGTTTAATTTTGATTGTACATGTACAACTCATCATGATGAATTAATTTTGATTGTATATGTACAACTAATCATGATGATTTAATTTTGATTGTACATGTACAACTAATCATGATGAATTAATTTTGATTGTACATGTACAACTAATCAGGATGATTTAATTTTGATTGTACATGTACAACTAATCATGATGAATTAATTTTGATTGTACATGTACAACTAATCATGATGAATTAATTTTGATTGTACATGTACAACTAATCATGATGAATTAATTTTGATTGTACATGTACAACTAATCATGATGAATAAATTTTGATTGTACATGTACAACTAATCATGATGAATTAATTTTGATTGTACATGTACAACTAATCATGATAATTTGATTTTGATTGTACATGTACAGCTAATCATGATGATTTAATTTTAAAATTCTATGTCATGTCGAATGAAGTATAACCCAAGGTAATATTATTCTAAAATTTTATATTTACCTCCAAATATGCATTCCATGTGTCATTTCTTAACTTTATTTCATTTCTTGTTTTTCTTTCGTCCTTTACCTACCCGTTCAGGAAATCTTTTTTATAACTCCTTTTTTCCTCAGAAGTGTTCTTATAGATATCAAGTTTTATTTTTTGTATTATCACTTTCAAAGTAAAATTTTAAAAATCTCTGAAATAGTTAACTGCACTTTTAAGTTATTGTATAAAATATATGATAGGACTTGGTTAAAAACTTTCTAACATTTTTTTTAATAGAAGTTGAATGGTCACTGTGATTTGATTTATATATTTATACAGCTTTACTGGATTTTTCTATTTGTTTTTGTGTCTGTGTGTTTGTGTGTGAGGAGGTTAAATTGTTTAATGAGGGTTATTTTTTCTAGTTGAATTGCTTGTTATAGAGCAATTGTTATTTTGTTTAAATCAATTATACTTTTGAATCAAAATAAAAACCTTCCTCTTTTTGCAGCATTCTTTGCACATTTCTAGTATTTATTTTCTTAGTTGACCATTGAGTAGATTACACCCTCAATAACTTACAGTCCTCCAAACTGTTTCAGCTGCAATATCAACACTTTTTTTTTCTACGTGCAGATTTTTTTTTAGATCTACAATGTATACATGTTCTACTTTATAGTACAATTAAGTCTTTCTTTATTCTTTTATGTTGTAATTGGTGCAGTTTATCTTGAGTGTAGAATGAGTTATTAATGTAATTTATATATATAAATAATTATGTTCTTATTAAATGATAAATCAAATGGTTCTAAGATTCTCCTTCCTTTTGCCCCAACAATTCTATAGTGTGGAATCATTTATTGTTTCGTGGGTAAAATTTTCTTGGATTAAGGAAAACTTGCATTTTCATGAATATTAAATTTCATGGTTTTGCTGAAGTCTGCATACAAATCTATAGAAGATTTGTAAATCGTTGACCATTTAAATTTGTGGTTAACTTATTCTCACTAAATCCACAAAAATTGGTATCCAACAAATAATATTGAATCCTAAAATTTAGTGTTTTAGTATTCTTTTTAAGTTGTAATAGGTGCAGTTTTATATCATGAGTGTAGAATGAGTTATTAATGTAATTTATATAAAAATATTTATGTTCTTGTAAAATAATAATCAATAGGTTCTCAGATTTTCATTGGTTTTTGACCCAACGATTCTTAAATTATTTGTAGTCTACAAATAACTCTTTTCTATAATTGATCAATAGCAGAATAAACAATCACCCTCTTGTTTCTATTTATTTTTAAAATAAGTTGAGAATCTAAGAACTTTTGGTATGTTATATCCGAACAAATATTTTTATTGAAAAATTTGTGTTCTATTTTTGTGTTTGTATTATGGTACAAATGTATTGATTTGAAAGACAAACTCTGCTCAAACATGCATGTACATGTATAATTTGTTAAAATTTGCATATTAGACAACAGATGTATTTCTCGGCTGTTGCATTGTGACATTTATGTAATAATTTTTTTATAATGTATTATAATATAGTGGGTAGCATCTATCGAAATAGGAACTCTTGAATGTTTATTTTTGTTACATTTGTTTATGTTATTAAAATACAAAATATAGTCCCATTTGTTTTTAAATGTATTCATTAACAATGCAATCATTACCGGTACTCAAGAATGACAATACTTTCAAGATGAAGTTACTTGGTTGCTGATATTATGCCATATAAATTATGTTACTTATTTTCATTAAACATTGTAATGAGGGCCCTCATGGGGTTTTTGATTATGTGATTACTTGGCCGTTTTTTTAATGATTATTTGATTATTAAGCCAAATATTTCATGATTATTTGATTACCTAGGACTGTATTTTTAGTTTATGATTATTTGATTACTAAAGATAAGCAAATATTTAATGATTTGTGATTATATTGGCAAAAAAATGGTGATTATGTGATTACTAGGACCCCCCATGAGGGGCCTCTGTAATGTTCCAGCTGTAAACTTCAGTATGAAATTACAGAGCAGCTGTCAAAAAATCATCACTCCATGTTTTATACTGTAAACCAACTTAATTTCTCGAGCAATTTATTTTCGCGATTACAAAAATGAAGCGAATTTAAATTGTGTGAATCTGCATAACTTGGTTCTTACCTTATCTAAACACCTCTAGTAAATTAGAAAATCTCGAAATTGAATAGCCACGAAATGGACTAGATAGGGCTAAATGCGAAATAAAGTATCCGTGAAAATAAGTTGGTTTACAGTACCGTATATATCTGGCCGTAGGGCCTTCACATACGTAAAAATGTGTCTTTGAATTTGTTTTTGTTTGTTATGTGTGTATGATGCTAGCATTTTTCATATTTTGTTAGTGTGATATATTTGGGATGTCAACTTATAAAGGTGTTTTATCAGTTCAATATAAGTATATGTATATCAACGAAAAGGTGTACCTTATATATAGCTAGATGTCAGCTTTCATACCATATAGTGGGATACCTGAGGTTATAATTTAATTATCTTTTTTTATAGAATTGTTTCTATGGCAGTATTTTTGTGGGGTTTATTTTTTTTTAATTGTCTTCACCTGTTCAAGAAAAACAAACACTAATGGATTGATTTAATCCCACAAAACTAATGGATTTTTTTAAACCTACAAAATTGCACATATCTGCAGAATAAAAATCAGACACCTCACACAGAGAGGTGCAAAAACTTTATATCTTAATAGGAAGGCATTTGGAATAAATTGCTAAGATTTTTTTGGAACTTTCAAATACTGTTTCATCTCTGAAATTTTCCAAACTGACCTAATAGAATACTTATTTATTTAAACAAAATTTCAGTACGTATAGAGGCAGCCAGCCATGTAGCTAATGAAAGTGTGTTTTTTCTTGTAGTTTCAATTTTAGATGCACTTTTCTAATGCAGTATTGTATCTCTTGTTCATAGAATATTTTGTTACTGAATATTTTTGTTACAATAAAATCCTTTACTATTATGTTTGTTTGATTTTGTTCCTAGTAGTGTTGTCAAATCGTACACTTTTGCCTAACCGGTTACTCGGATGATCGTTCGACCGATTAACCGGTTAACCGGTAGTTTGAGTTGGTGCTTGAAAGCCTTATCAATAGTACCCTACACATAGATATAATATGTGGTATGAGTGTCAATTTGACAACCTTTCATCCAAGTCATAAATTTACGCTTTAGAATTGAAGTTTGTCCTCTTTGTTATAAGGCTTGTCTGTGAGGATTCCTGGCGAAGTTTGAGTTTTAGTAATCAACTACACCGTATCAATTATAGCGTGTGTACCAACTTCAGATTAAAAAATAGAAAAACCTTCTTGATCTCGTAGAATTGAATATGTCTGAAACTGATTTTTCTTTCCTTTTCACTTGTCGACTCTGAAAATGATGGGGAGTATTTCAATTTAAATTATTAATTATTTAAAAGAAGATGCTTGCCAATGAGACAATTCTCCACAAGAGATCAAAATGACACAGACATTCACAACTAAAGGTCACCGTTTCTTTACTTTTAAAATTGTTTGCATGTTACTCGTACTATCACGTATACAATGAGTACATTCACATTGGTTTGCATTTCACAATTTTTTAGTTAGCATTTCATTTAAAGTAAGACTAAGCCTTGCGCGACGGAGGTTGTACATTTAGGTGAAGGTTTACACAATATTAGATCAGAAACGAAATAATGAAGTAAATCGTAAAATTTAATCTCTTACTGATTTAAAGTTACTGTTTAAAAAAACATGTATACTAAATATGTTTTTTTAAGATCCTGCCCCGAGCTGAGAGACAAGTTCTAATTAATTGTACGTGTATAGGATTAACAATAGCAATCAATTTACTGGATAATTGATGTGTCAAATTAATTACCAAGTCGACAAATTTTTAAATAAAACCTAACTATTTAATGATTTCAATACAAATTTACATCAAATCTGTCAAAATTGAAAAAAGTCCGGTTAACCGTTTAACGTTTTTGGTATTGGTCGTTCGACCGATTAACCGGTTAACCGTTGACAACACTAGTTCCTAGATAGGTGAACAAATTAAAAGACAGTGGTTTCTTTAGTTTAAACATATTTATTGTTCTGAACAGGACAAACAGATTAGACAAACAGGTTCTAAACAAGCATTTTTCTTGTTTCAGGACAATAACTTGTGTATATGTGAAAGTCTCTAATAAGATGGTTTTACTACAAGGCTCACATGAATTTTACATTACCAATGAAAAATGTTAATGAGGTCTAGGTCAGGAATTCTAACTGAAATAATATACTGACCGACTTTAGAAATGCAACACTAGATTATTCTTTTTAATTCCCATTTTCAAATATGCAATTTTTTGTAAACAAACTTATGAAGAGAAAGTTTTTTCATTACTTCAATATTTAAAAAAAAAAAAATGCAGTTTGAAAGTTGAATTGATTACGTCATTTTCAATGTTCAAATATTGTGTTATACACTGAAACCCTTTACCAATGAATGTGTCACTGTCAAAAGCAATGACTGCCTGTAACAAACGCCCAAAATGATTGTCAGAAAGGTCAACCAATTCTGTTCGGCACGTTTTTATGCCCCACCTACGATAGTAGAGGGGCATTATGTTTTCTGGTCAGTGGGTCCGTTCATTTGTACGTTCGTCCGTTCATCCCACTTCAGGTTAAAGTTTTTGGTCAAGGTAGTTTTTGATGAAGTTGAAGTCCAATCCACTTGAAACTTAGTAAACATGTTCCCTATGATATGATCTTTCTAATTTTAATGCCAAATTAGAGTTTTTACCCCACTTTTACGGTCCACTGAACATAGACAATGATAGTGCGTGTGGGGCATCTGTGTACTTGGGACACATTCTTGTTGGTTCTGTTTTTCACCTTCCAATTTTACCGTTGTTCCACCCATTACAATGGGCTTTGGCAATCATGTGGTTGAAACTTTAAGGCTTTAAATGTTTTTCTGCAGTCGATTCTTTGGCAGTTCAGTTAATGGGAAACAGTTTTGGCATAAATCTGTGTAAAATTTCATTCATCAATTTGGTTAGCAGTTGACGTTGTGGCCGTAGATCTCTCTCGCAAATGACGTTGTGTAATCAAATTCTATTGACATTGTCACTTTATGTTGATCTGGTCTTTGATGGTCTTCAACAAATCCTGTCTATCGGTATCATTGTTGCAAGGACAGTAAGACGAGTTTCTGACGTCAAATTGTCTTGTTGCAGCACCTTCACGTTTTCCTGTTTGCAGTTTTCTAATGGGTTGATTCAGTTTTTTTATTCGTCAGTCTTGGCAATATTGAGATGCAACATTTTTTAAATGATTTAAGTGTGGCCAATGATTGAACGAACTGTTTCACAAACAAACAAAAAATGAAAAAATCTTTTATTGGCTCGAAATTTCGCTATCTGAAATTCGTGTGATCTCAATAATCTGGTATGTTCAATAACCACAGGTAAGTCAGATGTGGATTTTTTCAAAGAGAAAGAAGTAAGATGAGCATGAATAGTAGTTGTATGAGGATCAAACATGATTAGGAAAAAAAATCTACAAAATGAGTGTTGCGTTTTAAAAGGCAGTCAGTATACAACATAGATATAAAAATGAGGTCAAAGTTGGATGAACCTTTCCAGACAAACAATGTACACTTATAGTTACTTATAAAATCATGAAAACAGTACTTTGACCAATGAACCATGAATAGGGTCAAGGTCCAAAAAAACCTGCCAGACAGACATGTCAACCATCCATCAACACCATATATCAATAATAGCTGGTTCATTGATTAAAGTATTCTGAGAAAAGATCATACCACAAAAGCTTATCATTGTCCAATGAACCGTGAACATAAGGTCAATGTCAATTGAAACCTTCCGGTTTTACTTGAACACTTTATAATCATTCAATGCACCAAACCATAGCTGGCCTACTGCTTAATTTGAGAGATACAGACTTCTTCATACAAGCTTAAACTTGATCACTGATCCATGAAATGAGGTCAAGGTCAGGTGAATCCTGTCTGACAGACATCTCGACCTTGCAAAATGTTTGGAGATTAAATAGCATTGCAAATTAATTCCATAGACAACTAAAGTTCTGGGCATGTATGCATAAAACAACTTAAGTTCTGGTTTCCATTTTATAGTACTAATTTATCTTACGAAATGTTGAAAAATCTGTCCATCGGGAACAAATCTGAACTTTAGTAGCTTCATGCATACAGGCCAAGAATGCTTGTAAATTTTGTATGTTCACAAACACTGTTTATAGGCAACAAACTTTTCTGAAAAAGTGTTTTTTCTTCTACCAATAAAATCTGGTCTCTATATTATATAGCCCATGGTGCTGAAATTGTTCAATACCCTTGTGTCAGTAGTAATGTTTTGGATTTCAATGACGGTAATCTCTGTATTACTGGAAAATTATTAATCAAGGAATTACTTAAAACCTTTATCTAATTCTTTCACAGATACAAAGATTTGATTTGATTTTGGACTGTACTATCGCAGATTGAATAGCACATCCTTATTCTAATGATGTTTTTTATCGATCCTGTGAATTTCAATATGATCTGGTTAGACCTATGGATTCTTTAAATAAACTCATTCATCTAATTAGCACTGTATAAATTAGATCTTTGAATATTGTACCATTTCTGTAGAAAAATTTATTTTATTATCAATGAATTCAAATTTAACTTAATATTATCGCTATACATCAATGAATATTTAACAGTCCTATATTATGGACTTTATACCTATTTTTTGGCATTGCACAAGGTCATGCTTTTCTCTGGCTGTTAATAACATCTTTACACTAAATCCAGTTTAGGTTGGATGTGTACTGATTGATATTTTAATATTTGATACATATTTTGTTTAGTATTGGATTTGAACTAGCTTTCAGTAATTGTAGATACTCTGTACTTTGTGTCTTTAGTATTTTTGTTTGTGTGCTCTGTATCCATCTGAAAGTCTTCAAACACTTTTCAAAAGATGTTTCCTGTTTGTTCTTCTGTTGTTCTGTTACAGCACTGTCCCTGGTTGGGCACTCACAACCATTATATTAAGGAGGCTCGAGGGTATAAAAATTTCAGAAAAAAAATCAAACATTTGTTTTTCATTACAAATTGTATTTATTTCCTTTTGTAGTTGTTACTTTATCATATGGTACAAAAATCATTCAAAACAGTCAATTCGTGTTGGCCCCAGATGACTTTAAAAATGTATACATCATTGAAAAAGTTCCAAATTATCTCCCTTTGGTGGAAAAATCCCATTTTTTGGCTCTAAAATTGAAATATCTTTTTCAACTCATCGGTGACCTATCTTTTTTAATATAATTTCCATATAAGCTGTACTTATACTAAATTATTGTAAAATTTTAGCGATTTCTGTAATAAATTTCTTTTTTTTCTTTCGATATTACCTTTATTTCTCCTATTACTTCAACAGAAAAAAAAACGCCTTTACACAAATGTATGCTTCTTTCGAAGGCAGATTGTGAGCGCAAATGAACGGTGACCCTACTTTTTTATTTTATTTTTCTATTAACTATAAGATAAAGTTCATTTATAGAAAAATATAGAGAAATCCTATATAAATGATTTAGACCCGCGAACCCCCTTAAGTAGTTATCATTTGACCCTATTTATTATATTTGTTTTTCATGTATTGTCATGTATTTTTATGCCCCACCTACGATAGTAGAGGGGCATTATGTTTCCTGGTCTGTGCGTTCGTTCGTCCGTCCATCTGTCTGTCCGTCCGTTCATCCCGCTTCAGTTTAAAGATTTTGGTCAAAGTTGTTTTTGATGAAGTTGAAGTCCAATCAACTTGAAACTCAGTACACATGTGCCCTATGATATGATCTTTCCTATTTTAATGCCAAATTAGTGTTTTGACCCCCAATTTCACAGTTCACTGAACATAGAAAATGATAGTGCAAATTTCAGGTTAAAGTTTTTGGTCAAGGTAGTTTTTGATGAAGTTGAAGTCAAATCAACTTGAAACTTAGTATACATGTTCCCTGTGATATGATCTTTCTAATTTAAATGCCAAATTAGAGTTTTTACCCCAATTTCACTGTCCACTAAACACAGAAAATGATAGTGCGAGTGGGGCATCCGTGTACTATGGACACATTCTTGTTTTTTTTTGTGTTTTGCTGTTGTTCCATTGTTCCAGGTAAGGGGAGGGATTGGTGTCAGGAGCCTGTTATTCAGTGGTTGTAGTCTGTTGCTTTTTTCGTTTTTCATAGAAAATTTGTCATTTCAAGAGTTTTCATTGCTTGCTATGTGGTACAGGTTTTGATCATGGGTAAAGGCTGTTCAGTGACTTCAAGCTGCACACTTCTACTTCATGTAGTCTCTGGTGGCAAGTAGTCCCATTGGCAATCATACTACATCTTATATATTTTTCTTAAAGAAACAAAAAATAAACAACATATTATATTTTTATGATTTAATAAATATAAAAATGTTTTACTTTTAAAAAATGCTCAACATTTTATTCAAAATAAGACAATGTTGTACAAATTCATAACAACTATATAAATGTGAATTTCTACAAAGTGAAACAATGTCAGTTAAATCTGATTCAAAAGCATTCTGTCAAAACAGATATTCAGTTTCGCTATTACATGTAGTACTTAATTGATAAATATATATGAAAACTCTTTGATGTCCTTTTTACTAACAATTTATTTTCATATACTTTTGTATATTAAAATTAAATCACAAAAAAATATAAATGTTGACTTCCTATCTTTTCAATTCGCTTACAGAATCTAATGCATTCTGGGTAATATTTTTCAAAAGCATACACCAAAATGTTGTGATTGGTTTAAAACGTTCTAAACAATGAAAATTCAACCAATGATGCAACGTTATTTTCATTTTTGTGTACGAGCAATGAGATTACCCATGGTGTCCTAGATTCTGGAAAAAGTTAATTGAAATTTGTAAAATAACTATTTTGAAAAACTTTTACCACTAACTTGTCTTTGGAAACAAGTGTAAATTAAATTAAAAAAAAATACTACATTATATTTAAAAACATCTATAAAAAGCAAAATTATTTCAGTAATTTTTAAATATTTTAAAATTCTACAAAATAAATATCAAAGAATAAAAAAATAAATAACAAATGTATTACTCCTTTAAAAAAGAAGTTCTAACATGAATCTGGATTAATACACCTCAATAATAATAAAATGTAAAATTTTGTATCAATGGTGGTTATTTTAACAACTGTAAAATTGGAATGGACGGTTTATATACAAATAAATATCACAGTTAATATTTGGCATTTAAGCTGCCATTAAAATAGCATCTTATATACCAGCACAAAGGTAAATATAGAATAAATGTACATATCTAATGAGGGAATGGACGGGAAAATAACACCAGTGGTTTAATATTCCACAATTAAAAAATATTACGATACATTAAATCTAAAAAAAATATACGATCCAATTTTCTTTGAATAAGGTTACTGATTTTCCAATAAGATTTTATTGTTGTAATATCTAAGATTTACGAATGTGAATTTCACAGGAAATGTCTTGTTTTACAATAAATGATATATGAAAAATATACAATAATCATGAATAATGTCACTGTTATTAGGAATTTATGTATAAATGGAAATAATTTGAGAATGTTTTATTAAGACTAGAATGTTAATAATGATTCTTAATGTAGTAAAATGCTACATTAGTGATTGGTAAATGCTAATAAAATAAAGGTATTTGTATCACTATATGCATACAATGTATAAAAGAATATCTAGCGTGGCAATCAGTCTAAAGCATAAAGCTGACATTCAGCAAAACAAATATTGGCTTTTTCTGAAGTTTTCAAGGCGAAAGTAATAATATACTTTTTTTAATTAATTTCATAGTTTCTCTTTATCTATTTTTTTTAGCAATACTGTGTCCAACTGAATATGAGACAAATCCTTCATTTTTTATCACCTTAAGGTGGTACCCAACTCTTTAACTAAAATTAATTTGGCTTGTTTAATTTTCATAAAATTTTGTCAAATTATTTACTTTAACCCTTTTACAAAAATATCAAAATTTCAAAAATTTTGAACCAACCGTTTTCTCAGAAAAATTACACTGGTTATATAGCAGTTTGACAAACACTAATTTTGATCATTGAGAAGCTTAATATTCCCTTTACAACATAACGTAATTAAAATGTTAAGCTGACTTTACAGAGTTATCTCCCTGTAGTGTTAGGTACCACCTTAACATTTCTATTTGGAACTGTCCTCATCATTAGTTATATTTGTGAGAGTAAAACTTAGATCTAAATGCCAAATTATGTCTATATTCAATTATATTAGCATTCACATGTACCATAACCGGCTGTGTATAATGCGCAGTTATGTATAGTATGCACCCCCTTTTCATCTCCCTTCTCCAAAAAATTGTAGTAAATATTAAAATTTTGAGAAAAAAACTAAACCTTACTAAATGTTGGATAACATTTTGAGACTTGTGTATAATTCCTGCTTAGCTATGAAAGTACAAGTTATCTACATGTTACTATGAAATCCCAGCGATTCACAGCGCCTGTAGAAGATGGCTCATCTAAATCACCTACAACTATCCTACATAAAGAGCTACTACCGAAACAAAAACTAGGATGTATGGCGACTGATTATAAAAAACTTACTAAGCCTACAGATATCTACCACTATATATTTTGTGTGTAAAATTAAAGTCAAATCTTATTTCATGTTCTTATGATTGATAAAAAAGATTTTTAATAAAGCCACTCATTTTAACCTATGATAAAAACATCAATGTTAAACATAAAATTTTATGAGGCTTCACATAAGGTTTGACTGTAATTCTAATGTTTCAATGTTTCATCCCTCAAGAAATTCTTGTCTAAAATTGGTACAAGCTCCTTTCTACTCTCACTGCCAACACAGATGATGTGTTAATGAACAAAATATGCAAAAAAAATCCATTTGAGTATCAATTTTTCACTAAAAAAAACTGCCATTTACAAAATTGATCTTTCTCTCTGTTATTTTCATAAATCACAACATATATTGATAAAATTATAAAAAATAAATCTTGAAATAAATTGGGCAAAATGAAAACAGTATGCAGAAAACATTCAATGACTATCTGGGAACCTACCATTTAAGTTCGGCAATAACATTTTTATTTTTATACTGGTCAATGTCAATCATTGATTTTGAGTTTTTCAGTGACACATTAGCCAAACAAGAAAATATTTTTAAGAATCCAATAAATGTTGAGGACGTATTTTCTTCCTCCTGTTGATAATACTAAGTTCCCAGATAATGCATTTCACCTATGAACAACGAAACTACCAAAAACAAGACATGACTGAAGGGCGAACATGGAATGATATAAAAGATGACTTTTCACTTCATACTAGCCTGCAAAAGGGGTCTCTACTCCTTAAATATAATTTAATAGTGTAAAATACTAAACCCTTTTAAAGTCTATTGGAAATCCCCATCCCCAGCACTAAAAAATTTTAATTCTTGAAACAATGAGCGACTACTAAAATTCTTACAGCATATGAAAAATCCCTTGTTTTCTCAATTACATGTCTAAAATACATATGGATTCAAAAATCTGCTAAATAAATGAAATCCCAGTTTAGAATTTTTTAGATGAATGAAATTTATTATTTCACAAAACAGTAGAGATGTTCCCTTTAACTTAAATATAATCGTTCAGCTTTATAAAAGAAATCTGTCCCAAAAAAACAAATAAAAAAAAACATTTTTTCTTGTGACCTTTTAAAAGTTTTTGCAATGGTTGAGTCTTTTTTTTAAATGTTGAAAAAAAAAAAATCAAAAATTTATATCTTTTTTAAATCTATCAATTATGATATTTTTGCAATTATTTAATCCATCTTTCAAGGTTTAAGAAAACAACTGCCAAATATTTAGTTTTTTGTTGTTGTAACCTTTCAATTATGAATAAGTTAAAAGCTGTATAAAGTGAAAAGTATTCTTACGTAGATAAATCATACTAACACACTACCACAGAACTATAAAATGTTAAAACTAATAGATACATAAAATCATTTCCTAATTCTAATTCAATAAGTTACATCGAGATTTTTTTCTGGACAACATCATATTCTTACATGATTGCATGAATAATGCCTAATCTATATATCTGTTTAATTTAGCATAGTTATATACTAGTAGGTGCGAAAAAAAATATTCCAATTTCTAATTTTAGAAGTCACATGAAGATTGGTTTTATTCTGGACATATCAACTTCTTCCATGATTTCATGAATACTGCCTAATCCATATATCTGTTTAATTTAGCATAGTAATATAGATGCAATAAAAAAAATCTTATTTCTAATTTAAGAACTTAAATCAAGATTTTTTTTCTGCTCAACACCATGATTTCATGAATACTGACTACTCTATTCTGTTTAATTTAGCATATATAAATAAATAAAACTAAGCATGGCACTTGTGAAATAAATACTACATATCTATACAAATAAATATGGTTTCCCGTATGTTAAATATGTAAAAGGACGAAATTTTACAAAAGTAAGTGATTTGGAACATATTGTCTCATACAGAAAATGTGGATTTTGGGATTTTCAAATTTTCTTAATGATTGGAGAAAACTTAACATTGGCCACATTGAGTTTTTGGCACCATGTAATAATGTACATTTTAAGGCAAATTATGACTTTTGATATCTGATTCTTTGCATAATTAAACTAGTGCATTGTTTTCACATTATAGGAAATTTGAACTACAGTATAAATTTGTCTTAATCATCAGTATTTTTCAATGACTGCAAATCTTTGGTTTCAGATATGTCAGTCAGGGGTAGATCCAGCCATTTTTTAAAGGGCAGGGTTTTTCAACTATATGTCCCCATTCAAATGCATTGATCGTCAAAAAGAAAGGGATTTCCAACCTCCCCCTGGACCCCCCACTGTTAGTAATGATCACATGATACTGTTTTAAATTCAAAGTGTAACTCAATCTAAATATTTCTGATGAAATAAGTTTCAAAGTTAAGGGGAAATAACTCTGTTATCTGTTATTGCCCCTTATTTAATGTATCTTCAGACTTTTTTCACCAGTCTGTATAAACATTTGAAGTGTAGTAATTCTGGTATGATTGCAAATATGACAACTATCTACCCAGGAAAAATTTTCATGAAATAAGTTACACACTGAAGATAAAAATAAAACGACAAAATTATACTGTAGCAAATTTCCAGTCCTTTTTTTCAGCCACACTTTTCACAATAAAAATATCAAGATTAAAATCCATTGTAAGTTATACTGCAAGGGTCGTTGACTAACAAGTGTTTTTAATCTTAAGATTTTTGTGAAATGTTGACTGTTTCTTGAATCATACACAATAAAAAACCTAGGACGGAACTCTAACTGCCATTTTAATACTGTGTTAATCTTATTAGATATATCATTATAAAATAACTCAATCATTCTTATATAAAACAATCACTTTACATAACATATTTACGAATTTTAACTTAATATAGCAAGTTTTCATAAATAATCTAAAGGTCTATCCTGGCGTCATGTGCTGTAATCTTGACCGAACGATTCCTCGCTACCCGTCTCTCCACGGTATAAGTCAATCATGTGACTTGAGGGATAGGTTCGATTGAGGTAGTTATCTATAGACTGATTACGGAACGGAACTAAGTTTTCTACATAATGGTCGGGATCATTAGCCCAGCTTGTGTCTGCATTACTGCCGATCCCGCTGGTACCCCCAGCAATGCTGTGGGTGTGGGAGTGGCTATGAGTCTCGGGAGTAATTGCTCTGGATATCTGAAAAGAACTAAAAAAATAAGAGACTGAAGATCAGAAAAAGATGGTTAGAAAGAAGCACAAAAATGTTAGTTTTAGGATGTTTGCTCCTCTATTTTTTTTATTTTTTTCAGATTTTCGAAATCTTCTGATTTTATCCATTTGAATGCCTTAAAAAATTTGACCATGGCCCCCAATTTTTCTTTTTATAAATCTTTTACATGTACAATCATAAGCCATCTGTAAAAGTCTTATAAAATCTGTGTTATCTTTTAATAGATTTTGAAAACTTTAATTGGTCAACGTTAAAGCTATGAAAAATCAAGAGAGAACATTTTCCTGCCCAAATTCCAATGGCTAATATCTCGAAAAACAAGCACATTGACCCTTTTTTTTTTTTTTTTCTTTTTTGCTTCCTTAATTTATACCCTATCAATATTGCTAGTTTTAAGGACAGTTATTTATTTTGAAACTGAGCAGCAAACTTCCTTAAAGACAATAAAGAAAGCATAGGCATAAAGTATTTTCCAACCTTTCAACAGAAGCGTAATTAGCCATGCGCAAAAAACTGTGTATTCATTTATTTAGAGGGAACAAAATTTTGCAATTGAAGACAAAATTGTATTTTTGTGAAAAGTTGATTTTGTGGTACATGTATTACAGATGTCTGCATACAAACCTTTGAAAAAATTAACTTCTTTAAATATTTAAATATGTGATGATTCATTTTAACCATGAAAATCCAAGACAATTGGTATCTAATGAATAATAATAAATCCACAGTCTCTGAACTTAGCAACAGAATTAACACATCGTATTACACTTTTGTTACCAAAATATGTATGTCATATTTGCATGACACTTGATGTTAAACAATCTAAAATCCAACAATGCACATTCTATTACTGAGTAAGAGATGAGAGGTCTTTAACATGACCCTCATGTTGAGGACAGCATTTAATGATTTGAAAACACTTATTATACAATTATGTAAAAAAAAATCGACCAAAGAAGCAGAATCCCATAATCTTGGTTTTGTCATTTTTGAAGACCATACTGTGACCTACAGCTGTTAAATTCTAGGTCATTTTGTCTCTTGTGGAGAGTTGTCTCATTTGCAATCATACCACATCTTCTAATTTTTATATAACATAAACAATATTTACCTCTCTATCTTTGCCTACTTTGTATGCCTTCAGTAATTTATCTAAAGCATTTTTCTGTTGTAAAATCTGATCTATACGATCTTGAAGGCGTGAATTCTCCTCCTCTAGAAACTTTGTACGGACTTGTAATGTCGAGACCATTCTGCGTTTTTCTCGTATTTCCTCTTCGTGATCTGTGATCCTGTAATAAATGTGATTCGCTGAAACAACATCATTTGGCGTGTTAGTATATATATGCCAGAGCAGCCACGCTATACTACAGGGTGAGAAAAATCACAACAGACAGTACAAGTGCAAGTTTTAAGAAAAGTAAAGAAAATTGCTACTCAAATCTACAGAAGAATATATTAGTATTACTAGTATAAGTGATTAAATTTCATGTAGAGATAAGAATTTTTTGAGCTAAACTTTTCATGGGGTATTCTTTTCATATTTCCTTGTTCTAAATTATGATCTTCTTTTTTAATGAGGGTCTCTATGGGGTCCTCTATTTCTGTCTTGTTTTACATGTTTTTCCAAATATTCTCAGATTTTTATATCTTAGAACCTCTTCATTATTCTTTTCTCTTTTTTTTGCCGATTTTTCTGTATTTTTGGTCCTTTATTCTCTATTCTGTAAACCAAGACCCGACCATCTTTTTTCAAATTGAATGTTTAGTGAATTAATCTTCTTCTCAAAATTTAATGCATGATTTACAGGTCATTCCATTTATAGATTTTAGTTTTATAGATGCCTATTGGGTTTGTGTAGAAATGCTTTATAGGTGTATAGTAAAAATGGAAAATTGGTTATCAAATTTAGTTTTGAGAAAGGTGCAGTAAAGTAGTTGAAATGCTTTGAAATAACATTTTTGAAAAATGTTATATAAAATTTAAAGTGTGATTTTTGTAAATTCAGAAATTATTGGGATGTTTTTTCTTATTACGAAAAATATGACTGGGTAAAAAGCGTAATAATTTTGAAATTTTTTATATGAATTTAACAGGATTTTTCTCAATATCACAAAAATTAAAATCGCATTGATTGTAGTCTTAAATGACTATTCGCAATAATAAATGCACACAATAATTTCTAAATTTACAGAACTTAGGTTAAAAATTGCGAAAATCTATATTTTTAATACTAAACTTTTTTGTGATTGTTCTTTTCATATTTGAAATTAAAAAGTACTATGAGCAAAGTGAAATTAGCCACAAGAATCAAGCTGTGCTAGTGCAAGCTGCAAGCATACAAGTTTGCCACTATGTAGCATATTATAAAATTGCATAACAAGAATGTGTCCACAGTACACGGATGCCCCACTCGCACTATCATTTTCTATGTTTAGTGGACCGTGAAATTGGAATAAATTCTCTAATTTGGCATTAAAATTAGAATGATCTAATCAAAGGGAACATGTATACTAAGTTTCAAGTTGATTGGACTTCTACTTTATCAAAAACTACCTTGACCAAAAACTTTAACCTGAAATTTGCACTATCATTTTCTATGTTCAGTGAACCATAAAATTGGGGTCAAAACTATAATTTGGCATTTAAATTATAAAGATCATATCATAGGGCACATGTATACTAAGTTTCAAGTTGATTGGACTTCAACTTCATCAAAAACTACCTTGACCAAAAACTTTAACCTGAAATTTGCACTATCATTTTCTATGTTCAGTGAACCGTAAAATTGGGGTCAAAACTATAATTTGGCATTCAAATTAGAAAGATCATATCATAGGGCACATGTATACTAAGTTTCGAGTTGATTGGACTTCAACTTCATCAAAAACTACCTTGACCAAAAACTTTAACCTGAAGCGGGACAGACGGACGAACGAACGAACAAACGAACGAACGAACGAAGACAGACAGACAGACGGACGGACGAACGGACGCACAGACCAGAAAACATAATGCCCCTCTACTATCGTAGGTGGGGCATAAAAATCAATAATTTCAGATCCATTTTATCAACCATATATTTTTTGGCTTGAAATCAGTCAAATTTTAACAAATTGTGCAAATATGAAATATATAGAAAGTCAAAAGTACTAGTTTGAAAGCTGCATGCATATCATATCCCTTTCTTGCATATAAAAATTGTGATGTTATGTCTTAGGAAATATAGTACAGATTATACAGCACTCAAGGTGATCTGATCAAAATTACCTCTGCTTGCCTGCAGTTTTTGCTCACTGAATGCTGGTTATTTTGGGAGATGATTATGCAAATTCAACAAAAATGAAGGCATAATCACTCAGATCCACCAGCCACCAACAGTTTCAGAGATAATAATGCAAAGCCACAGATGAGTGATTTTAATTGAATCAATTTATGTGTATTATAGACTGAAATGTGAAAAACAACTTTTTTTCAATGTTTAGCCCTATCAAGTAGATTTTGTTGCATTTTCACATATTTGCAACATTTTTCATTTGCAAATTTTGTGTACATAGTTGTGGAATAAAAAAGTTGGGTTACAGTATATAACAGCAACATTGCATCATGACATGAATTTATTGAAGCTATAAATGAAAGCACAAACCATTCAGAAACATACATTAAAGTTAGCTATATCATAAAGATCAACCAAAGTATATACAATCTCTAATTTCTGTAAATATGTTTCATTTTAATACTTGTAACTTTAATGGCATCTAAAGTTTTCTTAGTTTAACATATTTGGATATGATCAGTTAAATAATGAAATTTATTTTATCATTGAAAATAAGATTTTTGAGGGTATAATTTTTTAGACCTTTCTCAGGAGTAGATTCATGTCTCAAATCAGTTTTGTTTTGTATAAGATAAACAAACATCCCAAAAGATCTAAAATGGCAAACAACCACTATCCTCATATGAATTTCTGCCCCCCCCCCCCCCTTCTTTTATATTAGCTCAGATAACTTACTGTGACATCAATTCCCTTTTATCATGTAACAGTTGTTGATAATTTTTATCCATTTTCTCCTTCCAGTCCATCTCCTTCCTGAGAGAATTCCTCGTCAATCTCAGATCCTCTTCACATCGGCCTATCTGTTCCTGCATCCTAGCTCTCTCCTTAGAATATATCTCTCTGAAAAATAAACAAAATGATTTCATTTTTACTCACTCTTTTTGTTGTTGTTGTTGCCATCAAGTTTTATATTAGTATAACAGATGATTGAATAATTGCATCATTGTGCAACATCATATTAAATGTACTGGTAATGTCCACACACATCAAGATTCCAGATATCTGTATAGCATACACTTACTTAAAAATAGTCAACATAATAAAACTATTCATATTCTATATGTAAAACTGACGACAATCAAGTAGTATTTAATAGCAACGACCTTTCACCTGGTAGCACGTGTAACTGATTTTCTTGCAAGTGATAAACAAATCTGCCGAAAGCTATTTGCTGAAGCCATACTGTGATTAACCAAAAGAGACTATTCAACATAGAAAATTTTGATTTTGATTTTTTCTTCTTTGAAACTAAGTAAGAAAGCTCACACCAATACAGTTGACCACTTGTAATAGAACTGATTAATAAATTATGTTTCTTAATAGATCGAAAGATGGTTTGATTGTGGTATGTTTTGTAATATATATGTTTATATCTGATCAAAAGGGGACAGATTTAAAGATAAATCGATCAGGAAACTAGCCACTTAGTAAGCATTTCAACTACTTTACTGCACCTTTCTCAAAACTAAATTTGATAACAAATTTTCCATTTTTACTATACACCTATAAAGCATTTCTACACAAACCCAATAGGCATCTATAAAACTAAAATCTATAAATGGAATGACCTGTAAATCATGCATATTTAAATGTTAAATTATTCAGAGAGCATTGTGTCAGAAAACCCACATAAATAGTGACTAAATCAAAGAGTTAACTATAACCAAAAATGAATAACCATCATGCACATTCTTACTTTACTTTATTTATTTATTTAATTTTTTTTTTACTTTACCTTTTTTTATTTTGAGTATAAGATTATCAAACAAGTCTTTGCTATCTTTTAAAATGTTCATCTTGAAAAAAAATTGATATGAAAACACTATCAGTTGAAATGCAAACTTAATTGTAGAAAGGAGGTGGGGGTTGGAAGGGGTTATACCCCAAATTGCCTTAAAAAAAGGCTACTTTTTCAGATTCCCTAAAACTATTCCTGAGTCCTGATAAGTGTAAATCCCAAATTCTCAGAAAAATAAAGACCTTATCTCGACATCATTGATTAATCCGGAAAAATTGACTTATAATACAGAAGTCTAAGTTCCTGGAAACTTTATGACAGATGAACATATCTGGAGACCCAAAAACATGACTGTAGGAATTAGATATCACATATATTCCACATTGGATATCAAAACAATTTTAACATAACATTTTGACCGAATCAAATCATGGGTACAATGTAGGTCAAAGTTACCCAATTGTATTGGTCTAGTACAATCATGGGTACAATGTAGGTCAAAGTTACCCAATTGTATTGGTCTAGTACAATCATGGGTACAATGTAGGTCAAAGTTACCCAATTGTATTGGTCTAGTACAATCATGGGTACAATGTAGGTCAAAGTTACCCAATGTATTGGTCTAGTACAAAGCAGGGTACAATGTAGTCAAAGTTACCCAACTGTATTGGTCTAGTACAAAGCAGGTACAATGTAGGTCAAATGTTACCCAACTGTATTGGTCTAGTACAATCATTGGTACAATGTAGGTCAAAGTTACCCAACTGTATTGGTCTAGTACAATCATGGGTACAATGTAGGTCAAAGTTACCCAACTGTATTGGTCTAGTACAATCATGGGTACAATGTAGGTCAAAGTTACCCAAGCTGTATTGGTCTAGTACAATCATGGTACAATGTAGTCAAGTTACCCACTGTATTGGTCTAGTACAATCATGGTACAATGTAGGTCAAAGTTACCCAATTGTATTGGTCTAGTACAAAGCAGGCTATATTCAAATCTCATTTTTATGATTTTTGTTTTGGATATGCATGTAATTCTCGCATTGAACGATAATTAAATGTTCTAGATAAACAAAGATAATAGGGAAATATCACTTATATATGCAGCAAGGTTTCTGAGGAATATACCTATCTTTAAAAGTTAACAAAAGTAATAACAACAAGGTTTACACTACTATGCCTTTTTCACTTTTGTGTCTGAGAATTAATGGATGATTTATTTTTTTACGTCTACATGCATATTCATTCCTGTGATTTCATACACATTAGCTGTGACTATACATTACGTTAAAATATCCAATACATTTTTACATATCTGATTAACATAGTATTACTTGTTTACAATGTGTGCACTTTGATGGGAATTCACATCTAATAACAAAAATAATATTCTAAAAAAAATAATTTCAAAAGACCTACTTCCTTTGCATAACAATGTCATCTGAGACAAAGCTCCTGAAAATGGATACATGAAAATGAATACTCCTGTGGATTAGTAATTATTTATGGGGTACCAATTTTCGTGGTTTTTCGTTGGTACAGGTGAACCAAGATTTTAAATGTTCAACGAATTATAAATTTGCTATTGGACTGTGTACTAACTTTGACAAAACCATAAAATCAAATATCAACTAGATATCATTGAGATGGAAGCCATCTCTGTGGGCCCCTATGTGAATAATGTGCATTAAAAAATTGTATCTTTACCATAGGACATGGGTTTGTCAACTGAAATCAAAGTTTTTGACCTTGACCTTTGACCTAGGAAGTTGTAAATAAATTATGACACACCCTTTGGTGTTGGTTTATAAACATGTCAAGTATAAACTTTGAAATGATAACGGTTCTCAAGATATAGAGTAGACACGATCTTTACCATAGGACATGGGGTTGTCAACTGAAACCAAAGTTTTTGACCTTGACCTTTGACCTAGGAAGTTGCACATAAATTATGACACACCCTTTGGTGTTGGTTTATATACATGTCAAGTATAAACTTTGAAATGATAACGGTTCTCAAGATATAGAGCAGACACAATCTTTACCATAGGACATGGGGTTGTCAACTGAAACCAAAGTTTTTGACCTTGACCTTTGACCTAGGAAGTTGTACATAAATTATGACATACCCTCTGATATTGGTTTATATACATTTCAGGTATAAATTTTAAAATGATAACAGTTCTCAAGATATAGAGCGGACACAATCTTTACCATAGGACATGGGGTTGTCAACTGAAACCAAAGTTTTTGACCTTGAACTTTGCCCTAGGCAGTTGTTCATAAATTATGACACACCCTCTGGTGTTGGTTCATATACATGTCAAGTATAAACTTTGAAATCATAACGGTTCTCAAGATATAGAGCGGACACCATCTTCACCACAGGACACAGGGTTGTCAACTGAAACCAAAGTTTTTTTACCTTGACCTTGACCTTTGACCTAGGAAGTTGTACATACATCATGACACACCCTCTGGTGGTGGTTAATAAACATGTAAAGTATAAAGTATGAAATCATAATGGTTCTCTAGATATGGAGCGGACACAAAGTATTACGGACGGACGGACAGACTGATCACTATAGGGCGACCTGCCTTTGGCGGGGCCCTAATGAAAATGCAAGATTTCGTCAATCCACGAAAATTGATACCCACAAAAAATAGTTGAATCCACAGTAAGTCAACTACATCGCATCTAGAAATGAAATTTTTAAATTTTAATATCTTTCAATTTCAATAAAAGTATGTTTGTTTCAGAAATCACTGAAAGTTCTATTTCCAGTTTGATGAACTTTAATAACAGAAAAGATTAAAAAAAAGAAATTTTTAAATGCGGACTGTATTCTCTAAATGGCCATAAGTGGCTATGCACTACATAATATATACCATGCTGTATATTATATATATCATAACAATGTATAGAAATCTTAATCTGAAGCATCATGCTAGGTATAAAAAAAAACTTGATTAAGCCCAAGTTTTCATTATTTACAATATAATCTTTTATTATTGCTATTTTACGAAATTTTCCTTTGATCTTACTCACTGATAATATCCTTTCTCAGCTGGGTCGATGCCACTGCTGGTGGACGTTTCGTCCCGAGGGTATCACCAGCCCAGTAGTCAACATTTCAGTGTTGACATGAATATCAATAATGTGGTCATTTTTTATAAATTTCCTGTTTACAAAACATTGAATTTTACGAAAAACTAAGGATTTTCTTATCCCAGGCATAGATTACCTTAGCCGTATTTGGCACAACATTTTGGAATTTTGGATCCTCAATGCTCTTCAGCTTTGTACTTGTTTGGCTTTATAAATATTTTGATATGAGCGTCACTGATGAGTCTTATGTAGACAAAACGCGCGTCTGGCGTACTAAATTATAATCCTGGTACCTTTGATAACTATCAGCACAGTAGAGTAATATGAAAAATTATCACTTGAAACTAAGGGTGCATGTGCCGTTGTCAATGAAATTAACAACATCATCATAGTTAAAATAGCAATAAACAGATTATCATTGGTCATCTCAATTCTATTGCTGTTCTCACTTTCGCCACAACTGCTCAAGCAAGAAAATCAATCTTGTTGAGATCGCCAACGATAATCTATAATTCAGTGAGACATACAATTCTATAATATGATAAAAGAAAGGCAAATTGTCTTATCAGATTCTTAAAATAATCGTCCAATCGTACCTGGCTCTCATCAGTTTGACTTTAGTCTTCATCTTTCTCTCTTCATATTTTCGTTCCTGCATTTCTCTTCTTTCATTCACAGTCAACAGTTCATATTGTAAATCTTTGATTTCCTTTTGTAGTCTTACAATCTGGTCCATCATTGACCTCTTCCCGACCTCTGTCATGTGCTGTTGCTACATTCAAATATGATGAAATACAATTATATAATATACAATGTAAATGCAGCATTTCAAAGTCCCTTTTAAATTATGAATGTTAATTCTTAATCATAAAACAAGTAGGTTTCTAGAAGTAATAAAAGATATATCTATCATAATAAAATCATTTCAAATATCAGAGTTTTTTGTTCGATTAAAATAAATTGTACTAGGCACTTTTAAAGTTGAATGACATTAATAATAATGAAAATGGATAGAAAACAAAAAAGAAATGCAAAATAAAATACAGAAGAAAATATTTAACTGTTAAAATAATTCTAATAAACTATTCTCATGCATTATATACTGTGATTTATATTTATATGTATATATATGTACATTTCTACAACATAAAATTACATCTATAAACTGTTACTACATTTTTTGTGACATTTTAAGGCCATTCATCGAAAGTCAGGAATCAACTGTTATCATTTCTTACAGTAATTTATATAAATGAAAATTTTCAAAATTTGGTTTTGTTTCATGAAATCAATGCATAATGTAGAAAAGAATAAAAGAAAGTGAAAAGAATAAATCAATGAGACAGCAACTAACAAAATGATAAGTCAAAAAGACATTTTCTTGATATCTGTAGTTGTTTGATTATCTCCCCTTAGTTATCATAACATAACCCTTATACACTTTGTAAATCTGCATAAAGTATGTTAAGCTATAAACTTTTTCAGCAATAAAAATCATTACAATCGAGCAACATTTCACCAATTAACAAATAACATCATGCAAAATAAACTGCATTCTTTTTAAAGAGCCCAAAACGAATAAGAATGGATTTTTAAGAATGAATATATGATATATATTTCTGTAAAAAATTAGTAATTTATAATTATTTAGAATCTAGACTTTATTTTTTGCCTTTGCTGATTTCATTTTAAGTGTAATTTCAAATTATAAATTAAGATATTTTTTTTATTTGATTACTGACATCAGTCAAAAAATTTACCAAATTTTTCAATAAAAAAAAATATATCAATGCATTAAAACGCAAAATGTAACTGTTACTCTCAAATAAATGCAATTATGAATTTCAAAAATCTTTGATTTCTTTTTGAAGTATTTTTTACAGCAAAGACTTCAATAAAGTTACGAAATTAAACTGTGTAGATGAAGAAAAATGAAAAATACTAAAGCCATGCTACAGAAAAAGGAGCGCTATTTTGCCCATAGCTGTACCTGACCATCCCAGTTTGTTGAATACAGGTTTGAATCCTGGCAGCATGAAAATAAAACACCATATTAGTTAAATCTACAGGCTAGAAACAGGCAGCATGAATATTTTGTTCATATTTTTTACTATGTGTTTTGTTAAATTCATATTTAGGGCTATTCCATTTAATTGTATGTGGAGGGTTGGAAAGGAAGTTTAATTATTGAATGTGGGTCTTGGTCTTTTTTTAGTCTGGTCTTTTGTGGAAAATTATCTAAAAAATGGTTCTTGGTTGTAGGGATATTTGAAACTCTCTTCCTACCCTACCACATACAATTTTAAAGAAATAACCCTTAATACAGTATCATTTGAATTTAAAAAGAACTTGTTTCTTCAAAATAATCTAAAAGTTAAAAATATAAATGGTTACCTTTTTGTTTGCAGTTAATCAAATTTGAAAAAAGGAATGAATTTCTTTCTTTAAAATAATATAAAAGTGTACACAAATTAATGACCCGCATAATATTGAAATTAAGCTGCCTATTTCATTAAGAAGTTTTGAATTTATCTATATGTGTGGTAAAGCCAACTTCCATTTGTGTATCTCTATAAATTGGTGTCAGACTTGCAGAAGACCTTTTTTTTTATAAATAAATACCTGAATAGCTTTTGAAATATATAACTGAAAATGCAATTCTTAAATTTGACTACTAAAACAAATATATGAAAATTACTATAAACACCTATCACCAAAATAATTTATTCAAAAGCTCATGAATATTCAAACTTTAATGTGTTGTGTCAGTGGCTACACCAACCCCTTATTCACTCATTAAGGCTAGTTGCTTCCCTTTCCAAACTCAATCAACCATGTAAACAACACAATGTTTAACTACCCACCATTTCAATGGCTGTCTGGCTTCGGTCATGCATTTCCTCTAACTTGGCTTCAAGATCTAGCATCGTGTGTTGTAGCTCTCGATTTTGCTCCATGACTTTAGATTCTCGCGTTCTAAGTAAAGAGACTTGATGTTTGAGTTCTGCCACTGTTTGATCTAATAGCGTTCTGTAAAGACAAAAACAGGTAATAATTCAAAAATATATAGTTGATTAAGGATTTTAAAACAGTTGGTATAAAATGATAGAAAACTTTAAATAATAAACATTAAACACAACAAACAAGAATGTGTCCATATTACATGGATGGCCCACTCGCACTATCATTTTCTATGTTCAATCGATCTTAAAATTTGAGTCAAAACTCTTATTTGACATTAAAATTGGAAAGATCATATTATAGGGAACATGTGTACTAAGTTTGACGTTGATTGGACTTCAACTTCATCAAAAACTACCTGGACCAAAAACTTAAATCTGAAACATGACAGATGGACAAACAGACTGAAGAACCAATGGAAGAACAGACATAGAGACCGAAAAAGAAAATGCCCCTAGGTGGGGCATAAAAAAGATGATTTAAAAAATTATATTTACACTTTTGATGTTGAGCTGAATTTTGTAGTCGAAATATCCCTAGATCTGATCCAAAAAAACCTTCTGACATCAAGCAATAATTCCTTTTTAATTGTAAATTTTTTTAAATTGTGATGTCAAAGTTTAAGGGAACTTGTGTGATTTTACCTAATGGCACATAAACCTGCATACAAGTATAAATACATCTATTTACACAATAGAGTTCATGTAAGACTGGGTTCCTTTTTTTTGTTAGACTGTCAAAACCAGTCAAACGTGTGCAGAAAAAGTAGCAGGACCACAATTAAAAATATTTTGGTTTGCCCAAACCCTACTCAAGGTTGAGACAGTTGGTAGGTAGGTAGGCATTATTATTTTTTTTTTTTTTAAAGAAATTGAAGTATCGGATGTTTATTAGTCTTCATGCCTATCTGATTAAAAAAAAAAACTTCTTCAAATCAGGACAATAAAAGAATTTGAGTAGGCAGCTTTTTTCTGGGTAGGTAGGGTTTGGGGAAACAAACCTATTCTTTTTTTATGGCCCAGCATGTTTTTTACAGAGAAAATATAAACAAACTCAAGATAATAGGCGACTACATCTACCTCTGTAATTTTTCTCCTTCCATCTGATTCCTTAATTGAACAACCTGTTCTTTCTTCTCTTGTAGATCATGCTTTAAATCCTCGGCCTGATGCATCTGATGTTCAACTGATTTCATTTTATATGAAACGTCATTCAATTCAAGTTGTAGCTTCTCAGCCTAAAACATACAATATTTATCTTTAGTATCAAGTTGAAAACAGTGTTTACATAAATAAGGCTGTTGGTTTTCTCGTTTGAATTGTTTTACATTGTCTTATCGGGGCCTTTTATAGCTCACTGTGCGGTATGGGCTTTGCTCATTGTTGAAGGCCGTACGGTGACCTATAGTTGTTAATGTCTGTGTCATTTTGGTCTTTTGTAGATAGTTGTCTCATTGGCAATCATACCACATCTTCTTTTTTATATTGGTCCGAGGTCAAGTACCTATTATTTCTTGGATGAAACATTTAATTATTTACTCCGAAAGTCAACAACCTCCTTTCTCTTGTAGCGATGTTCTATACATAACCTAAATCATTCTTAAGGAGAGCCTTTCATTTAAAAATCAAATGGTCTCATACTTCAGTAAATTTTCCCCCTAAACACACCATGAAGGATGTTTCAGACAAATATTTTTTGTGTCCATGAACATCCAGTACATTTTTATGACAAAGTAGTTTCTTGTCTAGAACAAAGGTTAAACTCTTAGACAGGTAATTGCAGAATGAATATATTTAAGTTCTTTCCACAATCATTTCAAATATTGAAAGAGAAACTATAGAATAAGTGATTTTTATTCAAGGACTTTCATGTACTTTAATTTTGACAGAACACATATAGTCTATACCAATTTTATTTAGCATATTTTCATATAAACTAAATGTGCAAAATTTCTAATTAATCTGTTAACAACATAGAGAGAGAGAAAAAAACAGTTCAAACCCTGTAATTTGTGCAAACTGCAGAATTTCATGAAAAGTTTGTATTAAGAAATAATGCACTGCAAACATTTGAAAAACAAAAGTAAGGTATTTTTCCTAATCAATGCACACACGCTAACATGGCATGTTGAGTATCTATTGGTAAATAATGCACATTTATCAGAGAAAAAAATGAACAAGTATAGACTGCTAACTTTCTAAAAATTGTATTATTCGTCACCCAACCACAGTTTTTTTCTGTGCATGTTTTCATCTGATCATATTCATAAATTGGCATATTTTTTAATCACTTTCGTTTCAAGTGAAAAATCTCTAACTTCTTAATTTTTATTTTAAATTTCTCATAAATCCTTCAATTGTATAAGCGAGATGTCTTTATGCTGGTTAATGAAAGGGAACCCTTTAAAGTTACATGTTTGAATCCAAAAGTTTGAATGACAAATATATAGTAAGGTTAGGCTTTAGTACTGAAAACATATATCCTTTACCTGCTTAATATTTCAAAATGTTTATACAATAAATATGTAGCCAGGTTAGGATATATAACCTTGTCCTTTAGTGCTGAGAAGATCAAAATCATAATTATCTCCCTTGTTATTTAGCAAAGGGAGGTAACTACACAATAATATTTTCAAAAATTAATGATTTTTATTCAAGTATACAAAACACTAGCATTACAACACATCTATACTGAACAACTACAGTGTAACTACATCTTATATGAAGCAACAATGTGTTAATGAAATAAACCTCTACTCAGAACTTACTTTTTTTACTGAATGAAAGACTTTATTTCGGTAGGCCTTGAAATGATATGAATAAAGAGTTTTAGGTAGAAATGTATAGAGCACCATATTGTATATTAGAATTTCTTTGAAAGAAACTGTGATAAGTTTATTCTGAAAGTATGAAAAAGTAAAATTCTTTCAATGGAACTGATACTGTCAACCAACTAAATTTTTAGGGCAATTTTTTTTTCAATTTTCACCAGTGGAAAAATGTCATGAATATAAATCCTCTAATTATGTAAATCTTCCATCTTTCCTTTATCATGTTTATCAACAACACCAAGTAAATTTGAAAATGGTGAAATTTATTTGATGCAAAGTGGTCTTTCTAAGACACAAAAAAAGTATCTGCATAATTAATTTGGTTAACAGTATGCAATCAAGAAAAAGACAGAAAAATGAAAAACATAACTGCTATAAATTCATACACTGAAAGTATGCAAAAAGTAAAACTTTAAAAGGCTTAGCAATGGGACTTTCTTTAGAATGCAATCAAGAAAAGCACAGATGACAAACCATGTTAATGCTTAAATTAATTCTATGTTAAATCTTATTGAAAATTACAGGTTCTATTGCATATACAGAAATGGATGCTTGATGATGACTGTTAAATGAGAAATATTCACAACATTTTTGTTTTGTTATTTGTTTCTATGGCGACACTTAATATGACAATTATCTGTGGGAAATCATACACTTGAAATATTTTGAAAATGACGTAAAAAAAATTCTTTGTTGCAAATTGTGAACATTTCCCAGCTTACAGCATTTATATAATCCTAGTCTAAACTATAGATTTACAAACTTCTTTCACTCACTTCAACCCAACAATGAAAACTATTAACTTGTGACCTTGTTGTTTGATACTGACCTTTCTATCTGATGTTTCTGCCCTACTCTGTGCAGATTTAAGACTAGCCTCAAGGTTAGCAGTGGACTGCTGTACCAGTGTATTCTCAGCATATTTATTATTGTATCTCTGTAATAGACAAAAAGCATGTTTTTATGCTTCATAAACAAATTACACAACAATCAAATAGAAAATCAATATGCAAAAAAGAAAATGTTAAGGAAGCTAGCTTGTCATGTTTTGGATTTTTTTGTCAGATTTTCGGAATCCTCTGGTTAAATCCATTTGAATGCCCTGAAAAAATTTGTCCGGTGACCCCCATTTTTCTTTTTTTAAATCTTTGACATGTATAATGATAAGCTGTCTTTAAAAGTCTTATAAAATTTTAATTACTTTTTAATAGTTTTTCAAAATGTTATCTTGTCAATGATAAAGCTATGAAAAGTCAAGAGAGAATTTTTTCCCGCAAAAATTTCAATAGCTAATATCTTGAAAACAAGCACGGTGACCTATATATTGTTTTTGCTCTTTGGATTCCTTTATTAATTCCATATCAATATAAACTAGTGTTTTGAAAAGTAAATTACTTTGAAACTGAGAAGCGACTCCCTTAAGAGATCATAACTGCAATGAGAATGTAAATTTCCCAAAATTCATGCATTTTTTTTAAAATTTAAAACGAAGAATGAATTTCTTATCTGTTCTTCTGAGTAGTTTATTCAGCAGTGACATATTTTAAATTCAGAATGCGAGCATGTTTTTAAAGTAAATCTTGGACAACCTATTATTATGTAAAAATAGTCCATGCAATTCCTTTCTTCTTATATAATTGTTCTTTTTTCGGTATTTGGTCTGTGGTTGTCTCATTGGCAATAATTCTGCATCTCCTTACTTTCATATGAGGGTAGTAATGCCATTTACCATCAGGCTTCTAACTGTCATATTTATGCTATCATTAGCATCAAATTGGCTAAAAAATTTATCGTGAATTGTCAAAATATCCTTATCAGGATTCGTCAGAGGTCTCAAATAATTAACCTTATTGTCACTTTTGGAAAAAATTAAACATGCTTCATCAAAATCAGTCATTTTTTTATCGTCTGAAAAAAATGTACATTTTATTGTCAAGCACCAAAAATTACCGTTAATATCATTTGGCAAGAATTTCTATTTTTATCCAATGAAGGTACCCCCATTAGGACCCTCTTATATTAGTTCTAGACTAATTTACCCTTTCCAGTTCATCTTCTAAATTTCTCTTCGTCATTTCAAGGGTGGCATTCTTTTCCATCAAACTTCTAACTTGACTCCATACCTACAAACATATATACATATTGACAATAAAATTCTACAAAGGAGTGCAATTTTACCTTAAAGTAATAAATATATATCTCTGATTAATATTGGCATGTGAGTGTTTGTAATAAAAAACTAGCATTTGATAATAAGTTTTTTCGTTATGAATAAAGAAACAAGCTACTGGAAAATTTTGTAAAAAAAGTAAAAAAATAATTAAACTTGACTTTTGTAAATTACTGTCCAGAAGAATATTTTGAGTTTTAATGTGTATAACTTGTAATATATTATATATTATTAATATTTTATATATTATTTATATTAAATATAAATTAAATGTGTCATAATAAGTATGTGAATACAGTGAGGGTCATGCCAGAAAACTGGTTCATGCAATCTGTGTCATGCTGACAATCTTGAACTTAAGAGATAATTTCCTAATGCTTGTAGAGTAAAACTTTGGTTGGCTTGCTTGCTTCATTTGCATAAACAATTACTGAAGGTTTGTAATTAAGATTGACATCTTCAAACAATATATACCGGCATAGTTAAAACTATATATATTATTTAAATTTGATTGGATGGTATTAAAATTACAAATGTACAATATACAAACAAAGTAATCAAGCTAACCCAAGTCTTGCTCTACATGCATTAGGAAATTAGCTCTAATACTTTATTTGAAATCAACCATGTGTCTTTACTAAATGTTTATACCTTATTCTGTACAGAACCAAATATCTTATTCTGTACAGGACCAAATATCTTATTCTGTACATAAACAAATAAACTTATACTGTACAGGAAGAAATATACCTTATTCTGTACAGGTAAAAATATACCTTATTCTGTATAGAAAGAAATATACCTTATTCTGTACAGATAAAAATATACCTTATTCTGTATAGGAAGAAATGTACCTTATTCTGTTCAGGTAAAACTATACCTTATTCTGTATAGGAAGAAATATACCTTATTCTGTATAGAAAGAAATAAGATATTTGCAAGGAAAGACATTTCTGTTAGTGGCAAGCCTATCTGAGATTTTTAAGTCGCAAATTACCAGCATAGTTGAAATAAATTTCCCACAACCAAAGATTAGTTACTAAGTATTTCCTGTTATATTTTTGTTGAATTTGTATGCATTTTTTTAAATTCATCAGAACTTTTTTTAGGACCAAAATATGAATGAGCTAAATTTATTCATTGTAAGGGATTGAAGCAAAGAAAATAAAGATATAAAGCAAAAATTTTGGAGAACAGCTAGCAAAAATTTATGCAATGAATAAAAAATCATTTCACTTATGTAATGGTCTATATTTGATTAAAAGACCAAGTGATATGAAGAAAAATATTGAGGGAAAAGGAGGAAATTTAGTGTTATATTTATGAATATTATAAATTACAATTTGAATTCAGTACTAAACATAAAAGCACAAATAAAATTTATTGTGATATTTAAAAAAAATAAGCAATTTAAAACCCATAATCTTTAAATATCAACTTGATTCTAACAAAAATATTGAAATATGCTAACAGTTTCTACTAGCGTATCCCAGCACAAATCATGCCTAAAAACTCCCTTCAGCAAAGGGAGATAACTTCCAAAATATAAGCACCTGTAAGGCCTGCTTTTCATCTATATATAACAATGACACATCTGAGTTTAGAGATTTTAATTAACCAAAATTAGACAGTTATTATGTATATATATATATAAACAGGGATAATTTGCAACTGGGGAATACATAACAAAGTATATTAGACAGATTATTAGTTACTGTAAATTTTTGCATGCATTTATTATTGCGATTTTTGAAGAATGGACAAAGAATTGTTGCCATTTCAAGAAATTTTGCGTTTAGATATATCTACCAGATGTCAGCTTGAATTTTTAAATCTATATTCATGCAACGTAACAGTAAAATTGAAGTTTTAATTACATTGGTGTCCTCATTACACTTCCCTTTTTTTTGGATATTTAAGAAATAAAATTTAGCAGGTCACTGGTAAATTAATTGTAGTACTGAAGTTACAAACAAGGCCAATAATTTTGTACTGAAAAATGTGTCATTGTCATATATTCACTCAAGTTTCTAGACCAAAATAAAAGATGACCATTTCTACAACATAAACCCTTCTACATAAACAACACTAAAAAATATTTACATCTCTAGCAGCTTGTATCTGAAATGGATCACACTTTTAGTTTCCATGGAAACAAGACTAAGGGTAGCAACTCTTTATATCAATAAGTACAAGGCTATCCAAGGTAAGATAATCAAGACACTTTTAATATTAATACTAGTTGGTCAAAATGAAGAAAAATCCCTTTTTTTTTATATATTTTTTATTTTCTAACATGAAAATTTGATATTTTTGCAGAATCAAAATTTGGAAGGGTTACTGCCCTTGTTGCTAGAGATGACTTTAAAAATTAAAACAAATATAAAGTAAATGTGTGAACAACAATATAA